>OX439002.1:1202500-1565000 GCA_949316495.1 Amphiduros pacificus
CAAGTTCAGGCAAACATGAAAATTTGATGATAGAGTATATAAGTGTTCACTTTTGATTATTTTAGATATGTCCTTTCCAAGTCTCTGAAAGTACAAGTTGATTATTTGACCCAACTTGAAAGTTGAAAATAATGCATTTATTTGAATAATTTTAACATGTTGATGATATTGATTCCTTTCATGTTTTTCAAAATTCTGTCTCAAATGACTTCTTGATATATTTGACATTTGGCAAATCTTCTATAAATATAAGTTGGACAAATTTTCTTAATAAATTCTGTATAAATTTGAAAAATAGAATGTTGTTAAAGTTGGTTTATCCCAAGAAGGATATATCTCGTATCCTCTAAATGGGAAAATAAACTGGTGATCTAGAAATATACAGGCATATGTGGTAAGCATTTGTGATGTCTTCATAACCAGCAAAAGTATGAGAAAATATGTTTATTTAAAGTTATATGTATTGTTTTGTTCATAACATGCAATACTGGATGCATATTAACAATACCTCTTATGAGGTATTGATATTAAATATATGATCTTTGAAAGTTGTGTATGTTTTGTTTTATAAAACATCCAATATTTGATGTACTGATGCACATACATGTATGGGTACTAAGTGGATGTCTCCTTCCAATTAATTAATTAATATAAATAGAGCTAATTTAATGATGATAGGGATGATTAGCTGTCTCCATGTGATTTATTTGTCCATTAATTCCAATGCATTTATTCATCTAGGATCATGTAATTTATAGAAGTTATTGAAGTTATTTGACCAGAAAGTATCAGTTCATTATAAATGCATGAGAGATGTTTGTGTTTGTACAGGATTCAAGGGGGAGTGGATGGCAGTCAAGGACAAGGCATTGTATGTAGGAGGCCTGGGCAAGGAGTGGACCACGACTACTGGAGTCGTACAAAACCTCAACCCTCAGTGGGTGAAGAGCATTGGTTACCATGGCGACATTCTCCACCATGACTGGCATGAGAACTATGATGCTCTCAGGGAAGTTGGCGGCTTTCTCCCACCAGGTGACACTTCTCTTAACTTTGTCAATTCGAAAAGAAAGGGATGTCTGTGACAATAAGATGTGTTACAATTGCTTGGATGATGGACCAGACAAAGACATGAATCATTATCATATTTGGCTTTAACTTTTAATATTTAATAATCTTCCATTGGATTGATGGATTATTTTATACATGTGACTTTGTTACTTCTCGTAGTTGCTCAGACATTTTGTGAACCATAGGCACAGAACACAAAGCAAGATTAAAATTATTTAAAATTACACCCAGTCCCTTATTGGCCTATATGGACCTATGAATACTTTTACACAACATGAGATGGAAAACAAAAATATAAGCAGACAACTTGAGAAGATGAATTGGCAAGTTGTTGATCACATCTATAATCTATATCATCGTTATTTAGACCTTTGACCACATCACTTATCTTAGCATTTCCAAAATTACAATGCCTGGGTCACTATAGCAGCAGCCATACATAGCGCTATGTCACACTAAACACTCAATAAAAATATCTGTTGAAAACAATGTCATTCATATTTCAAAAGACTTTCTATTTTATATGTTGATCTCTTATACGCTTGATTACAATCTTTCATAACCTGAGTGCAAGCAATTTGGAGCCTTGAATTGATATTAGAGCTCTGCAGCCTGTAATTGTTCTATGTTTACATTCATTTGATATTTTCTTGTCTCAATTGATGGCCATAAATTGACAAAATATCAATACTTTTCTGTTTGTCTTTATAAATTTTAATACCCCTAAGTCTGGCTAGAACTGCCAACAGTTAGCTAAGATTAGAAAGTACAAGTCTTATGATCACTGCTGAGATCATGGAAGAGAATCCAGCCTGTTGTTAGCAGAAATTAAATAAATGACCTAAATTTATATAAATTAGTTTGACTTTAAATAATAATATTTTTTTCGTACAAATATATTGAAATATTTAATAATATAATATTTGAAATTGTCTGTATTGCAGGTTACATGATCCACGAATCGGGTCTCTGGAGCAGCCATCATGGCAAGTGGTTTTTCCTTCCACGCAGAGCAAGTAAAGAAACCTATAATGAGGACGACGACGAGAAGAGAGGAACCAACCTCCTCTTCACAACGGACGAGGATTTCAAAAACATCAAAATGGATAGGATTGGACCATTTAATCCCACTCATGGTTTCTCGTCCTTCAAGTTCATTCCAGGCACAGGTGATAACTTGGTGGTGGCGCTCAAGTCTGAGGAGGACCAGGCTAAGGCAGTCGCTTCCTACATCACCGTCTTCTCCCTAGATGGCGACATTCTCTATGAAGAAACCAAAATAGGTGTTCACAAATTTGAAGGGATTGAGTTTATATAGATTTTTAAAAACTGTGATATATGTGTGACAGCTATGTGATGTAGCTATAATTCTTAAGCTGAAACTAAAATAATCAAAGGTTGGCAGATAATATATTGGGCAATATAAGAAAGTAAGACATACAATAAATTGTGAAGGAGATTGGTCAAGTGGTCAAACATCTGGGGATATAATATGTTTTTTTATCATGTTTTTAATCCTTCTGTATTTTGGTTCATCAAGAAGAATCATTTAATAAAAGTTATCATTTTTTCCTTGTAGTTAATATCAGTTAATTTCTCCTCGCAGTACTAATATAGGATATCTGATATTCATATTTTGCAAGCTTGTGGTAGACTTGTGTTTCCTATGAACTTTGCATGATATTTTCAAAAGTGGTTTGAAGCATAATTTTATGTTCATTATTATTAATGTAAATTGGTAAATAAAATTTCCACCAGGGGTCCAAAAATCTATGAATTCATTCATAGCGGGAAAAACAGTCATTGACAATATTAATAACTGAATTATCACATGATTTGGACTGCTAGACCTGATGCACACACAAGACCGGAACATTCAAGAATTGTAATATTGTGCAATGCTCGTGTATCATAACATTGTCATTGAAGCTGCAGAGAAGAGGGAATAAAAGCAATTAACAAATATCTGGGAATAAATGGACGGCTTTGATAAGAATATGTCTAATCCCACACATGCCATTATATACCAGAATGTTGATTATCATTGACCAGATAATTAAACTAAACAAATAACTGTACAAGTTTCAGACAATCATATCACTATTAACATGATCAACCTAATCAGAATTGCTTTACAATTTATATTGTTCCTTTCTTTAATATAACATTGTCATCTGTTTTTGGGGAAGAAATTGGATTAAAATGAGTACTGTACAGTGGTGTCCCCTAGCATCAAAAATATGCAACACTGCCATCTGGTGTCAGTATAAATTGAGATTCCATGACTAAAGTTTAACACCACTGTGACTGTCAAACCTTTACATTGTAAATAGCTATTGATTTGACATAAAGGAGGGGTCAATTAATAAAATATTTTTTTTACACATATCATATTTGACCAAAATTTTAAGAATTTAAAAAGTATTTTATTTCCTTGACATAAACCAGAAAGTTCAGATCATTGTAAATGAATTATTTTGACTATTTCCAGATTTTTTAGTGAAAAGCATATCACCATCATTTATTTTATCATAAGTTAATGAGAAGTTAAGAAAAAAAAATAGGTAAGCTATAAAAAGCTTCCATTCAGAAGCTACTTGGAGTGGATATTTGGGTCGGTAATTTCTGATGCTCAAAACTTCTTGCAACTAATTTGATGGATGGAATGTGGAGTTAATATGGGCATAGGCCTATCTAGTGTGTTTCAATGTGGCAAAGTGTACATTATAACTGGGTGCATTACAGGTCTTTCTTGATGGCTAATTGTAAGCTATAGTGTGATTGCGGTTTACCATCTTGTTTCTTTAAAGATTGAATTTTAGAGTTGTTTTTTTTGCACTCTAGTTTTTTTGTACACTTCAGGTGTGTTGTTTTCAAAGAAACAAGGTGGCAATTCACAATCGGTCAATGTGTTGTATTGTCAATGCTTGCTAAATACAGGCTTTGTCAGATAGCAGAATCCCCTCCATGTTGATTACAAATATTGGTAAAGACAGGATAAAACCAATATATATATAAACTGAAAGTGGTTTGGTGTGATATATTTGTTTACTTTTCTAGAGGACATTATAAATTTGAGAAACGAATGTGTATAATTTTGTTTTTATAGAAAATAATATGATTGTATATATAGGAAAGAAAAATAAATGGCAGTGTTGATCAAACAATTGGTTACTGCCCAATGAATCTCCATGTTGTGTTCAGAATGTAAATTTTTGTGAACAAGACAGCTTTAAATGCTAATTTAATGGGGAGCTGCTAATTTATTGCATATCAATACTAATACTTTGAAAACTGTAAATTATGAGTATTTTTTATCTCTCATGCTTAAATGGTTGTGGAGGTTAGTGCTGAGGGTTAGTGCTCAGAGTTAGTGCTCAGAGTTAGTGCCCAGGGTTAGTGCCTAGGGTTTGTGCTGAGGGTTAGTGCTCAGAGTTAGTGCTCAGAGTTAGTGCTCAGAGTTAGTGCCCAGGGTTAGTGCCCAGGGTTAGTGCTCAGAGTTAGTACCCAGGGTCAGTGCGCAGGGTTAGTGCTCAGAGTTATTGCTCAGAGTTAGTGCTCAGGGTTAGTGCTCAGGGTTAGTGCTCAGAGTTAGTGCTCAGGGTTAGTGCTCAGAGTTAGTGCTCAGGGTTATTACTCAGGGTTAGTGCTCAGGGTTATTACTCAGGGTTAGTGCTCAGAGTCAGTGCCCAGAGTTAGTGCTGAGGGTTAGTGCTGAGGGTTTGTGCTGAGGGTTAGTGCTCAGGGTTAGTGCTCAGAGTTAGTGCTCAGGGTTAGTGCTCAGAGTTAGTGCTCCGGGTTAGTGCCTAGGGTTAGTGCTCAGGGTTAGTGCTCAGGGTTATTACTCAGGGTTAGTGCTGAGGGTTTGTGCTGAGGGTTAGTGCTCAGGGTTAGTGCTCAGAGTTAGTGCTCAGGGTTAGTGCTCAGAGTTAGTGCTCAGGGTTAGTGCTCAGAGTTGGTGCTGAGGGTTTGTGCTGAGGGTTAGTGCTCAGGGTTAGTGCTCAGGGTTAGTGCCTAGGGTTAGTGCTCAGGGTTAGTGCTCAGGGTTATTACTCAGGGTTAGTGCTGAGGGTTTGTGCTGAGGGTTAGTGCTCAGGGTTAGTGCTCAGGGTTAGTGCTCAGAGTTAGTGCTCAGGGTTAGTGCTCAGAGTTGGTGCTGAGGGTTAGTGCTCAGAGTCAGTGCTCAGGGTTAGTGCCCAGGGTTAGTGCTCAGAGTTAGTGCCCAGGGTTAGTGCTCAGGGTTAGTGCTCAGAGTTAGTACCCAGGGTCAGTGCTCAGAGTTAGTGCCCAGGGTTAGTGCTGAGGGTTAGTGCTCAGAGTTATTGCTCAGAGTTAGTGCTCAGGGTTAGTGCCCAGGGTTAGTGCTCAGAGTTAGTGCTCAGGGTTAGTGCTCAGAGTTAGTGCTCAGAGTTGATAACCATTCAGTGTGGCTGGTTGGCCATCAGATTGGACTTCTCATTCTGTCATCTTATGTGCAGGTAGTTAACATGCCATAGAGGACTGGAAAACCAACAAAATCGTATTTAAAAAAAAATATTTTACCTAATCTATGAAAATATTAATGAAGTTCTCTTCATAAAAATTCCAAGTAAGATTGTTTAAAAAAAGTTGAATTTAGAGTTTGACAATTGATGGTTTGACTGAGTTACAGCCCCCTCCCTTAAGTATGAACCCTCTCAGCATAAAAAGATTCATGAGGGATGGTAACAGTCAATTGATGGTTGGTTTCAGCCCAATTTATTTTAATTAAATTTTAAATGTTTTTGCAAAATTGGTGCTTAATCCCTTTAATTATTGGAGCACTATTGGAGGTCTCTACTGTGAGCGTTCCTTATCTGTGACCTCTGTGACCTCTTGCCTAGAGTCCATGTCCTTTCCATTTCTAATCTGTGACCCCATCACTCCTGTGTGTCATCTCCATCCACAATCTGAGACCATCTGCTCTCTAATCTCTGTCACATCCATCCTTAATCTTTGACCCCAATCAAGGCAAATATATGTCTACTTATATAAATTATGTATTTTTCAATATCTATTGGACCACACGATGTAGATAGATTATAAGAGTGAATCAAAGTGATTTTTTGTTGTGATTATTTCTTGCTATCACAAATACCAGTATTTTAAAACCATAATGCATGATTGTTTAGTCGAAAATGATTACATAATATGCATTTGGCTTGATAGTTTGCAGAACTGCCCAATTAATCTTGTATAATTTAGTGAATTTGGTTCTAAATACCAAAAAAAATGACATCAAATATTGTTTGTTATTTTTTATTGGGTAATTTAATTTTATGCTTAACAATAATGTTTCAATGTCCTGTTTTTGAGGCACTAGAGGGTAATTTTCCATCAATCAACTTTGCCTGTATGCTTTCTGTCCACCACATATTTTATTCCTTGGTATATTTATGATATCACATTTTGGTGTATTTGCCCTGATACATAGGTTATTTTTGACCAAATTAAACCATTTAAGTATTTATTCTGATAGGACATATTGTATAAAATTAATATTTTTAAAGTTTTCCCAGGTCTTATTTTGTTGGCTGAGGCAAATTTCACAGACTGAAAGATCAGCTCTTATCAGCCACCAGATGTCACCACATGTCAGGGTTTTACATACTAATGGCTCTTGTGTCAGATCAGCAAGCTTAGAGAAAAAATCACCTTGTTTCTGCAGTGTACAGGGCAAATATGTTTCATGCATTAAATCTATGTTGCGTAGAAATGTTTTAAAAATCTACCAGATTTTACAATATTTAACCGACATATGCTTTTGATTTGAACCAATAAATGTATGGCAGCATTGAAAGATATTCAATCACAATGAAAGTACTTAAGATAATTACAGTGAACTTAACCCAGATGTAGCTTGGTGAAATTGGCCCTAGAAGAAGTCGGCCCTGGTCACTCAGCAGATGAAGTTCACTAGAAAAGTTCACAATAAGACTGACACAATATCAGTTGGTCCTTTAACCCTGAAAGGATTTGGGGTAATGATGCCACAAAAGAAAACAGGTCAGATGGACAGAACTTCCTCATCTTCATGACTGAATGAGGTTATTATGACGTCATTTCATGATATTTGCTAGTGCTGCAACTTGTTATAAGGTAATGACATAAGGCTACTTAGATCATAAACCTCCAATTCCAAGTTCTTCATTGGTTATAATTAGTAACCATGGTTATTTCCAAATTTTATCTTCTAGTTAATTTATTTCTAATTCTGGCAGAAAATCATTAATTCGATACCTTCTCCTATGCTAAAATGGATCTTTTACAGTATGGGTTCTTCAAGACTTTCACCTTGCAAGGATTTGTTGCAATTTTCATGAAAAGGAAAAATAAGATTGGCCACAAATATGTTTTTGGCAATATCTCAACATTGAATACATGTTGCGAAATAATTTAAGAACATTTCAGAGATACCTAGATAGCATGCATAAATATGCATAAAGATCACCAAGAAACAACCAGAGAAATGTTGAAGTGATGTGTCAATAATTTATCATTTGTTCAAAGCTGATTTCAGGAATTCCTCAAGGCTTTTTACTGATAATTTCAAAATCTACTGAAGGAATTTTTAATTTAAGCAAGTTGGCCACAAGGCATGTTAATTATAGCGATTTACTCTGCATGAAGGAAAGAAGTTGGTCTGTCCTAAAATCTTAAAAATTTAAGTTTATTTATCCTTTAAGGCTTCAATACATTAGTGTGCAACCTGTTTGTAACTCTGCTGTGGGTTCCTATACTAGAAATGTACTATCAACCATTTCTCAAGTTTCTTGTGTCACAATTGTCCTAAACTATTCAGTTATATATTTTTTACTTTTTCCCCAACACAAGTTTCCTTTATATGCTTGAAACGGATTACAATTGATAATTGCCAATCAAATAACATTAAATAATTAGTTGAAATATTTCATAATCTCTTTGTGATATTGTTATTAGTAAAATAAATATCAAAGTGTATTTTTTTCCCCAGAATACATAATCATTAGTTATTATTGATATAAGTAATTGTGTCATACAAATTCTGACACGTTGAATCTTATCACAGTTTATTTATCACTCCCATCCGAGTGATGTGCTCCAGTGTGATTGACAGCTATTATTGAGTGACAGGTGAGAAATACACAGGGAGGATGCGCCAAAGATATAACAGCTCGTGACGTCACGCTCAACCAGTGCAGAATAGCTCTTATTCAAAATGGCGGATTTAGGTTTTAAGGATTGGTACAGTTCGTGTGTATTTCTGACGATTTTAGTGGTATTACAATCTTCAAAACCAGGTAAGTCTATAACAGTTCTACAGAGTAAAGTCATAAGTATCACCAGAAAAAAAGTGGCGTAGCTATACGGAATGATAGTTCCATTATCAGCATAAAACTTAAAGGGGTATACACACTTGGACAAACACTTGTCTGAGAGAGACCCACTGTTTTGAGGTTGGGTTTTGATAGCTAAACAAGGATACGCACCTGATCTATCCGTAGCATTATATTGAACACTAAATGGTTTATTAAGTTAAACAATGTATCAACTAGCTCAGATATTTTCGCCACTTACTAGTTTGTCATGCACAAAATAAACCCAGGGTGGATGCAGTGAGGGTAGCAAATCATGCCCATCAGAAGTGTGGTTTCACAGAACACCCTGCCCGCTATGTTCTGCCAGTCAACACCTTCATGAGATGCTTTAATTTGAAAACAAATCGAATACTTATAATAGCAAGGTGATGCTATGTGAGGTATGATGATGAATTGGAGGCAGAAGATATGGTACCTCAGACACACAGAATGGTATATTTGGATGTGTATTGAAACACAGCACAGATCTTGAGACGACAAAGCATGGACGATGGGGGTCACGCAGTTCAAAGCAAGATACTCTCCTTATCACCACAATACTGATGCACATTGTAAATCTTGGATTGGCTCCATTCAAAAGCCCTCAAGATCCAATGTAAACAGTTTGGTGACCAACGTTGAAGAAGAGATGAATATTTCTGATATAAATAAGTATGGCTGATCAGAGAAAACTGTGACATTATTTTGGCACTAGCTCAGCTTGCATGACAGAAAACCTCAAGTATGTGAGTTATCAGGATGGCATTACTATTATTAAGAGAGTTGAGATGTAGGTTTGTGTTATGACAGGTGTATTACATCCCCAGACATACTGCCATTATCCACACCATGATTCATGCTCAAAACTAGTTCTTCATATCAGCTTTGAAAATTAAACATTATGTCATGAATTTATTTCACAAAAAAATATAAAGATCATTCAAAGGCAAATCGTGAATCTTGTGTATTTTTCAGAGAAATTGATATAAATAAGTTATATTGGAATTGGCAATCACACTAAGAATTTATCTTCTCCTACTCCTAGAGGAAAGATAATGCCCAAGCAAACTAATGAAATAAAACCATATAAAAGCAGAGGAATCATCAAGCTTAAATAATATCAACAGACAAACTTGACAGTCAACAAAATGTTACTTTTATTTCTCAGCACAAATTTGATATTGAATGTAGTTTATAACATTTATTTTATTTTTGAATAATTTTTTATCATGTCATTTGGTTAAAAGGTTTATAAAGTTTATTAAGAATGGGACCAGATAATTAATCCTAATCAAATTCACAATGTTGTATAATCTTGAGCCCAAAAAGCAGATAAATTATTAGCTTGATTGTCTGGAATATTGACATTATTTAGATCTTTTACAATCAGTTTAATAGCGACTGAGATGAAGTGCATCAAAATCACATTATACCACCTCCGGGATGCTAATGACTACAGCCCCAAAGCTTATACCACGCCATCTCTTAAACATTGTGATTTTTATTTTTTTTAAAGTAATGGTTCTCATTAAAATATTTGAGATATTCAAACAGCGGGATGAGACAAATAGAAGAATGGTCTATTACTGGAGCCTGGGGTGAGCTCCAACTAGGCTTTCATTTACCCCACAGGAGGGAAATAAGGGGTGGAATTTGAGATGCACAGGCATTCTTTACATGTGCACTGAGCTTGCCAAGGATCAATGAGATTGTTTACATGGAAAATACAGTTCACACTGAGCAGTCTTTCTTTTTGTCCATATCCAGCGTTAGTCACAGTATTAAGAGTTATAGACTTCTGCCAATGGACTTCATGAAACCTCACTTAGTTGGTTAGAAATAGGTTCTGCTGCCTGCATCAATGTATTTATATGGTATTTTTTTTGTACAAACTCAGACCATCAAGTCTTGCTTGTCATACCATGTCAGCAAAGTAATGCAAGAAACCATTTCACCCCCACAACCCCTGGTGGGTACTTAAGATTGGATAGCGTTTGCACCTAGCCATGTGGAAAGTGTTCTTGTGCCCCAGTTTGTAGCCCCCACACCAACAAATAGGTTTTTGCATAGAGGTCATCTGTCTATTTTGACCATTCTTTTGTGCCAAGGAACACCGAGTGTGATATATATGAAATGTGTGAACATAACATGTCCTGTCCGTGTAGAGGGCATACAGATATTGCCTGTTTGAGCTGCATATTTCTGTGGCCGTCCGAGCAGAGAGGCTCCAGCCCGTCAACCTTTGTGAATGCAGGGTGGCGCAGAGAGAAATGATCATAGCAGGTGCGGCCAGTGTAAGGTAATACCTGCAAGTGACTAGCGAGCTGACTGGTTTAATTCCTACCCACAGAGCCCAGCAGGCCCTCCACCCTCACATCCTTCACATCACCAACAGTTTGTGATTAAAGGCACAGCATAATTTTATTATAGCTTGCCATTTTTCACATGTCGGAATTATTGCAATTTCTCATGTTGATTTACAGATGATAGAAGTATAATGTGCAGTCATCGCTGATAATTACTTCCTCATGAGCAACTCATTTTCTTTGTTAGATCTAGTTGTTCATTTATCATGTTTTTATGTTTAATACTAAAAATAGACATATGCATTGACCCATATTTTCCTGAGAAATTCTCCCTAATCTCAATTTAGATAGAGATATAAAGTAGTACTTAATTAAATTAGATTGCAGAGTGAGTGCTAGATTGCAGACAATGCAGAGTGTGGGTGCAGTATTTGTGTTGCCACCTCTATCTGTTTGTGTTCCTAATGATGACAAGTGTATGTGAGGTATATCTGGTAACATAGAGGTGCTGCCATCTGCTTGTCAATCAGTCGGCCTCACTTAATCTGCTACATACCTCATAAGCTCTCTAACCTGCCACAAAGTTACCCAGGAGAAGCCCTTCTCTGCTCAATATGATCAGCTGCCTTATGGCACTGGTGATGATATGGGGGAAAATATGAGTAGAGATTTTGAAGGGCGAAAGTCCATGACCACTGCTCTGTGTGCAAAAAGTATCAAATTGTCACCATCAAGTAGAAATGCACCTGAGAGAAGCAGCAGCACTTGTTAGAGGAAGTGTCAAAAAAGGTAGCGACTGATATGTCACCTAGTTTCTGGTTTGATCTAGACATTCTGCAATGTCTCTGACCCAGGTTTGATTCTTGATCTGTCAACATGTCACTGGCTTTATTTGCCGATACTCTGCTAATGTGTCCCTGTCCACAATCAGTCCCAGGGCAGGGATGGCACAAGTGTTTGTTTTACTCTCATTTAATCTGCAAGCATTCAAATTTATGTCTCACTTGCAAATTGCAGTTTGCAGGTCTGGAGACATTTACACATCCCATCTCAGCCCTCTCTGATGATCAAGGTAAACACAGCACTGACCAAACAGACCCACAACACATGTAGTTACCATGGTTACTTGTGTTATTTCACCCCACATGGGGTGATACCTTGCCAATCCCAGCTTCCACTCATTTGTTGTTTTGCCAGACAAAAATAACTGAATTTTTGCCTAATGTCTGAAATTACTGGCAGCTGGCTGCCTGCATGTCCTTAAGTTTGGTGACCTAAGACCCAGGGACAAGTTGCGTGGAACACCTCACTGTGAATGTGCTGGAGTGCGGTACATAAGAGGCTTTATGCCCAGTGATTAGGGCTGACTGTACAGAGGAGACAGCAGACTGCATGAGGTGACACTCTTATCATACGCCTGTCACTTGACACAAATATAGGGCTTGTTGAAACTCGTAAGATAAACTGGGCTTGAAATGATCATCTTCCCAAATGATAAGTTGTATACACGTTACTTGTGGGGCTCCTTGATTCTTGTGAGGTGGACAAAAATATCTGGGTGCACAATCAGTGCATTATCATTGACCTGGGTCAGGCACCTGCACATTTCAATAGATTTGGTATTTGTGTATTTAAAAGCCGAAGGTAATTAGAATAGGATTAATGCAGATGTACTGATGAGAGACTTGTTTACTGGTACATTGAGCCTGACATAGTTTCAGGGTAGGGCTTAAAAAAGAAGCATTATTAAAACTATTTACATGGAGCACAAGGTAGCTAGAGTAGCACCAGGGGAAGTGTCTTCATTGAGTTAAATGTTTGCATAGAGTCGGAGCTAGCTAGAGTATCACCACGGGTGGTGTCTTCATTGAGTTAAATGTTTGCATAGAGTCGGAGCTAGCTAGAGTATCCCCAGGGGAGGTGTGTCCAGTGAGTTAAATGTTTGCATAGAGTCTGAGCTAGCTAGAGTATCCCCAGGGGAAGTGTCTTCATTGAGTTAAATGTTTGCATAGAGTCTGAGCTAGCTAGAGTAGCACTAGGGGAGGTGTCTTCGGGGAGTTAAATGTTTGCATAGAGTTTGAGCTAGCTAGAGTAGCACCAGGGGAGGTGTCTTCGGGGAGTTAAATGTTTGCATAGAGTTTGAGCTAGCTAGAGTAGCACCAGGGGAGGTGTCTTCATTGAGTTAAATGTTTGCCTAGAGCCTGAGCTAGCTAGAGTCAGGTTAGGGAAGACATGTCCGTCAGTGAGTGAGATGTTTATATAGATAGATTGCTAGCTTAGAACGGGGCAGATCTGGAGTTGTCATATTTTCAATGCCTATTTTCACACAACATTACATTAATATTTGCCCACCAAACAAAACCAATAGCAAAGTAGCCCAGGACATTCTTTTTGGCAGGGTTGGGATGGTGCAAATGTGAGAATCATGTATGGTTGAATGGTCAATATGTGAGAGGCTACGAGAACATTGACACAAGTACATGACACTTGAAAGCGCATCTTGCCAACCTGCTTATGACTCACTTGAAGCTCTGTTTGCTCCTCCACCAAGCACAATTACAGTTTTGTGATGAGCCTTTTTCCTCTGAATTTGTACTTCATGATGTTGTAAGATGGTGACAAGATTGAATATTTGTTGACTGGTGAATGAGGTTGGGGAACTTGGTAAGATAAATATACACAGTAAGAATAGATGCAAACAGTCTGCTGCCGGGCCTTCCAGCACACAATTGCATTTCAAAATGATGCTCCTTTGCTTTGGTCTCCATGGGAGAATATTGAAAAGACCGAGATTTAAAAGGGAGAAAAAAATCAGAAAATACCAAACCTGTTTCCCACAATGATGATGCACATTTTATGAACTGTTGTTGCACAGAAGTTCATTTTCTTGAAAATAATGATGCTCTGCCCAAAAGCAATTTCTTTGATTTGCTCATCAAAGTTTGTGTTGACCCGATTTAAAATACCCCCCTGTCTATTGATTCTGAACTAGTCTTGTTGATGTGTATTTGTTCTGGTAAAAGTTGGTATTATTTGCACTGCAAGACATTAACAGCCAATGATTTTGATAAGCCCTAATGTCTGTTTTCTTTATTTTTTCCCCAGCCAATTTTGAGAGAAGAGCTCCTGTCGATTTCCCAGCTGTTAGGGATTTTCATTTCATAAAAGTCGATAGCAATTTCATTCTAATAGAAAATATTGATCCTGGTTGTGTGATGCTGAGCTTTCTTGCTATGTTGCTTGTCTCACATTTCTATAGCATTCTGGATTGTGCCCATCTGCTTTCCTCTCTTGAAGTGTTTTTAAAGACTTGTGAAGCATTGATTACACTTTGAGTACATTTTAGTCTACACTTTTAATATAAGAAAGAAGTAGTTTGAATATTAGTAAACAGTAGCATAAGTGTGCTTGGAGATGGACTAAGTCATTATATGGCTGGGCTATTTCATCAAGTCTGATCCGCCTATTAAATGTCTGATCATGTGATGTGGATGGGCTGCTTTAGACTGGAGCAGTTTGCTTTGCAGTTTGACATAATGTGGAGGCTGGTGCCAACACTCCATCCACACCTCAGGTGTGAACAGTCCCACAACATGGCAGAGGTGAGGGGGTGCGATTGAATGGTGGAACAGCCGCACCCATCTGGTCCAGTTTGCAGACCCAGATTTTGTTGGAGGTGGAAGAACAAGGCAGAATGCTGGTGTGATAATACTGCAAAGATGCAGTGAATGGTGACAACCATGTGTAGGTGTGAACTGGGTGCTGTGTGAACAACATTGTTAGCCTGGGCATCATATTAGCGCCATGGGGAGCTATTTCTCCAAGCAGTCCTCAGAGTCCTACAATATATGTAAATAGAACAGCTTTATGAAAGGTGTCTATATGCCAAGGCCAAGATGTAGACACTCTCCTGCCAACTCACACCATACTAATTTATTTGTGCATGTTTTGTTTCCGCATGCAACAACATGCACTTTGTGACTCAAGTTTGCTTGGCATTATGGATGTCTAACATGTAACGTCTTTGATGTGTTTGCAAGTTTACAAATCCAAACAAAGTCATGAAATGTCAGGGGTGGTAATACTTTTCTTCCTAAGTAGTCAGATCCTTTGATGAAGGATGTCTTATAACATGACAATACGCAAATTTTAAAACCAAACAAATTTATTTTCTCTGTCACATTTTACTACATTTCTTGCTGCAGCTTTAATGGAATGATTTACAGTATATCTATGATTTTTGAAAGTTAATGACAGTATTTTTGTGTAATTTATGTAAATATAATTAAAAATCATAGCAAATTATAAATGATGATTGTTGGAAGCAGCAGCCGTGATCTTTAAGGGAAGTTCCGAGCAGCAGTGCTCAGTACTTCTAATGTCTTTTTCAGGAAGGTTTGAGAAGGTTGAGGGGTAGGGCTCTTTTTAGGGAAGATTTGAGAGGCAGGGATCTTTCCAATAAAGGTTTGAGAAGTAGGTAACTTTCCATGGAAGGTTTGAGAAGTAGGGATCTTTCCAATAAAGGTTTGAGAAGTAGGTAACTTTCCATGGAAGGTTTGAGAAGTAGGGATCTTTCCATGGAAGGTTTGAGAAGTAGGGATCTTTCCATGGAAGGTTTGAGAAGTAGGTAACTTTCCATGGAAGGTTTAATAAGCAAGGATCTTTCCATGGAAGGTTTGAGAAGCAGGGATATTTCCATGGAAGGTTTGAGAAGCAGGGATCTTTCCATGGAAGGTTTGAGAAGCAGGGATCTTTCCATGGAAGGTTTGAGAAGCAGGGATCTTTCCATGGAAGGTTTGAGAAGCAGGGATCTTTCCAAGGAAGGCGTTTTGGGGTGGAGAAGTGCAGATCTTTGTGTGTCTGGGGAGTGTTTTCAGGGAAGGTTTGAGCCATTGGGGTCCGAGGTGACGGTATCCAAGCACTCTCTGAATGTTATTAGGTGGCAAGGATGTCACCATTTTGGAAAGATAACATACCACACCGATCACGTTTTGATGAGAGAGAGCTACGAATATTGGCCATTCCTCTATGAGGGCGTAAACAGCAAGGGAGGCATGTATTATTATGATTGATGGGAATACAACGCAGGCAATGTGTGTGGACGTATTGCTTGCATGTGAGGGTGCTGTGCAGACAAGCAAGCCCGGCCAGCAGTCCTCTCACTCAGCTGTCTTCAAGGGTCTTCCATCATGATGCCAAAACTGGTCAAAACAGTTCAGTGATTGTGTTATGGGCAATAAAGGACCCGATGCAGGTTAACTCTGCAGTTGTTTGCCATATTTAACATGCAGGACTCCACATAAACATTGACCTGGTAGCTCAGAAAGTTTATTTTGGCCTTCATTCAAGTATTGTCAGTTGTTTGTCAATTTTATTGGCCTGGATTGTTATTGTACTTTTTCCACTTCATATATTCATCATATAATTTTAAGGGCTGTGTGATTGTGACAAAAAGGCCAGTGGATCTGAGAGTCATCTTCTCTCCTCTCAGCCCAGTGACCAGAATTCTTAATGTCAAGGATGCTGACATGCGTGTCATAGTCATGATGATAGGTGTGATCTGACATACCAACTCATGTCACTGACAGGGCTGTGAGTGTATGTGTGTGAGAACTAGACTGGTGCCCCACCTCATGTCAAATGAGTATATGTGTGTGTGGTACCCCACCTCATGTCACTGACAGGGCCGTGGGTGTATGTGTGTGAGAACTAGACTGGTGCCCCACCTCATGTCACTGACAGGGCCGTGAGTGTATGTGTGTGAGAACTAGACTGGTGCCCCACCTCATGTCACTGAGAGGGCCGTGAGTGTATGTGTGTGAGAACTAGACTGGTGCCCCACCTCTAGTCACCAATGTGGCATCATCGTTACAGCCATCTCACCCTTTTCCAATCTGCAGTACACACATATTGATCACTTTCCCCCATTTTTTTCCAGACTGGTGAAATTCTCAGGTGTTGGAAGAAGATATGTACAGACAAATTGATTGAACCCTACTTGAAAGAGCTGTTTCTATTAATTGTGTGCAGTGTTTCCAAACTTGTAGCAGATATGTTATGGATGTTATGGTTGCCCCCTGCTGAATGTATGTTGTATTCCTCCCTGCTGAATGTATCTTACATCCCCCCTGCTGTTGAGTATGTTATGTGCCTTCCTGCTGAGTGTATGCTATGTCCCTTCCTGCTGAGTGTATGCTATGTCCCTTCCTGCTGAGTGTATGCTATGTCCCTTCCTGCTGAGTGTATGTTATGTCCCTTCCTGCTGAGTGTATGTTGTGTCCCTTCCTGCTGAGTGTATGTTATGTCCCTTCCTGCTGAGTGTATGTTATGTCCATTCCTGCTGAGTGTATGTTGTGTCCCTTCCTGCTGAGTGTATGTTATGTCCCTTCCTGCTGAGTGTATGTTATGTCCCTTCCTGCTGAGTGTATGTTGTGTCCCTTCCTGCTGAGTGTATGTTATGTCCCTTCCTGCTGAGTGTATGTTGTGTCCCTTCCTGCTGAGTGTATGTTATGTCCCTTCCTGCTGAGTGTATGTTATGTCCATTCCTGCTGAGTGTATGTTGTGTCCCTTCCTGCTGAGTGTATGTTATGTCCCTTCCTGCTGAGTGTATGTTATGTCCCTTCCTGCTGAGTGTATGTTGTGTCCCTTCCTGCTGAGTGTATGTTATGTCCCTTCCTGCTGAGTGTATGTTATGTCCCTTCCTGCTGAGTGTATGTTATGTCCCTTCCTGCTGAGTGTATCTTATGTCCCTTCCTGCTGAGTGTATCTTAGGTCCCCTCCTGCTGAGTGTATGTTATGTCCCATCCTGCTGAGTGTATCTTAGGTCCCCTCCTGCTGAGTGTATGTTATGTCCCTTCCTGCTGAGTGTATGTTATGTCCCTTCCTGCTGAGTGAATGATATGTCCCTTCCTGCTGAGTGTATGATATGTCCCTTCCTGCTGAGTGTATGTTATGTCCCTTCCTGCTGAGTGTATCTTATGTCCCTTCCTGCTGAGTGTATGTTATGTCCCTTCCTGCCGAGTGTATATGTCCCTTCCTGCTGAGTGTATGATATGTCCCTTCCTGCTGAGTGTATCTTATGTCCCTTCCTGCTGAGTGTATGTCATGTCCCTTCCTGCTGAGTGTATGATATGTCCCTTCCTGCTGAGTGTATGGTATGTCCCTGCTGAGTGTATGATATGTCCCTTCCTGCTGAGTGTATGTTTTATCTCATCTTCCTGAATGTTTCCTGTAATACTGAATGTATCCTTCATCTTTGAGTGTTTCTCGTGTCCTACCTTCTAAATATTTTTCACCTCCCTGCTGTTGAGTGTTTTTTCGGCCCTCTCAGAGACCTGCTGAATGATGATTTGAATCTGGAGCAGTGAGTGCTAAATCTGTCAACCCGTAAGTGTATAATATCATGCAATGGACATCTTATGTAGCAACATGGGAATTTACCAGATACTGTTTTGAAGCTATTTTTGGCTGTTATCAGATTGACAATCATGTTTTGGCAGCCATGACCTGTAGTTGAAGATAACATGTATTTGATTCTCAGATCAAATCATATTTAATCAACACTTTTTCAAGATGGATCTTTGATAATTTGATATTCTGTGTGTATCGTTAATGTTGGGCTGATTTCAACCAGCAGTGATTTGTCGTACTCAGCATTGACATATAATCTAGTGTCAGTCTGTCAAATAAGAATGTTTTAGATTCAAAACGATTTTTTATATTTTTTCTTGGGAAGGGGGTCGTGGAAGAAGCTAGGAGAAATGTGTTATGAGTTTAGTGTTAGTTTGTGTGGGGCAGAAGTAGTGTGTGTATGAGCTGAGGTATCTGATGTCAGGCGGTGTAGCCAGTCTGTCTGCCCCACACAGCCAGGGACGGCTAACCATCACACCTCCAAAACATCACACCTCCAAATCTCATAGCCTCACAGCCTACAACTCAGTCCTACAACACAAATTTCCTACTGCTTTATTTGATTTCATACAAACCTATTTATTTGTTCACTACTGCTTTATTTCCGAGCACTATGTCACTCTTAAAGCACAAGTGGTCTCCATATTCTGCACTGTGGTTAACCCTTGGGCTAGATTTTATGTTTTGGTCAGTTTTATACATGAATATCGTTGAAGATGTTTTCTTCAAATATTAACTTGGAGGTGAAAAAATTGATATTATATGTGAGTATAAATATCAGTGTATATCAAACTATGAATGAATATGAGCAGTGATATTTACACCGTAGCTCAGAGCAGACTATGTCAGCTGGGTGAATCAAACCTGGCCATGTACAATGTGAATACCATCAACGTATGGCAATAAACAGTACAGCAGAGGTGTCAATAAAACTAGGCAATAAACAGTACAGCAGAGGTGTGAATAAAACTAGGCAATAAACAGTACAGCAGAAGTCTGAATAAAACTAGGCAATAAACAGTACAGCAGAAGTGTGAATAAAGCTGGATGATAAACAGTACAGCAGAGGTGTGAATAAAACTAGGCAATAAACAGTACAGCAGAAGTCTGAATAAAACTAGGCAATAAACAGTACAGCAGAAGTCTGAATAAAACTAGGCAGAGGTGTGAATAAAACTAGGCAATAAACAGTACAGCAGAAGTGTGAATAAAACTAGGCAATAAACAGTACAGCAGAGGTGTGAATAAAACTAGGCAATAAACAGTACAGCAGAGGTGTGAATAAAACTAGGCAATAAACAGTGAATACAGGAGAAGTGTGAATAAAACTGGACAATAAACAGTGAATGTGGTGTAAGTCTGAATGAAGGATGCACACTGAATGTGGTGCAAGTCTGAATGAAGGATGCACAGTGAATGTGGTGCAAGTCTGAATGAAGGATGCACACTGAATGTGGTGCAAGTCTGAATGAAGGATGCACACTGAATGTGGTGCAAGTCTGGATGAAGGATGCACACTGAATGTGGTGCAAGTCTGAATGAAGGATGCACACTGAATGTGGTGCAAGTCTGAATGAAGGATGCACACTGAATGTGGTGTAAGTCTGAATGAAGGATGCACACTGAATGTGGTGCAAGTCTGGATGAAGGATGCACACTGGATGTGGTGCAAGTCTGGATGAAGGATGCACACTGAATGTGGTGCAAGTCTGAATGAAGGATGCACACTGAATGTGGTGCAAGTCTGAATGAAGGATGCACACTGAATGTGGTGTAAGTCTGAATGAAGGATGCACACTGAATGTGGTGCAAGTCTGGATGAAGGATGCACACTGAATGTGGTGTAAGTCTGAATGAAGGATGCACACTGAATGTGGTGTAAGTCTGAATGAAGGATGCACACTGAATGTGGTGTAAGTCTGAATGAAGGATGCACACTGAATGTGGTGTAAGTCTGAATGAAGGATGTACACTGAATGTGGTGCAAGTCTGAATGAAGGATGCACACTGAATGTGGTGCAAGTCTGAATGAAGGATGCACACTGAATGTGGTGCAAGTCTGAATGAAGGATGCACACTGAATGTGGTGTAAGTCTGAATGAAGGATGCACACTGAATGTGGTGCAAGTCTGGATGAAGGATGCACACTGGATGTGGTGCAAGTCTGGATGAAGGATGCACACTGAATGTGGTGTAAGTCTGAATGAAGGATGCACACTGAATGTGGTGTAAGTCTGAATGAAGGATGCACACTGAATGTGGTGTAAGTCTGAATGAAGGATGTACACTGAATGTGGTGCAAGTCTGAATGAAGGATGCACACTGAATGTGGTGTAAGTCTGAATGAAGGATGTACACTGAATGTGGTGCAAGTCTGAATGAAGGATGCACACTGAATGTGGTGCAAGTCTGAATGAAGGATGCACACTGAATGTGGTGCAAGTCTGAATGAAGGATGCACACTGAATGTGGTGTAAGTCTGAATGAAGGATGCACACTGAATGTGGTGCAAGTCTGGATGAAGGATGCACACTGAATGTGGTGTAAGTCTGAATGAAGGATGCACACTGAATGTGGTGTAAGTCTGAATGAAGGATGCACACTGAATGTGGTGTAAGTCTGAATGAAGGATGCACACTGAATGTGGTGCAAGTCTGAATGAAGGATGCACACTGAATGTGGTGTAAGTCGGTTAGCTGCTTGTCACCTGATCCTTATGTGGGATCATTACCACATTCAGTGACCCATACTGCCAGGGGCAAAATCAGCCTTAACCCACCACATCTTGTGTCAAGAAATCAGGTTTTAATTACTGTACCCAGACATGGATTCAAAAAAAAAATAGTTTAAAGTCAAATGTTGAGTTGTTTTGCAGAGAATTAAACAGCCACATTTGATTTGTTATTCACAACGTCAGAAACTAATATTGTATCAGTTTTAGCCAATATTGCTTTGTGCTGAAGAGAACATAAATTTAAATAGGCTTGGATGTAAATACATTATAAATTAAGTTATTAATGTTTTTGGATTTGGATATTTTCATCAATAGAAAAATATTTAACACTTTTAGGTTCACAATAATAATCATATTTAATGACATAAAATGTAATTAACATTATAGTGATTCATGGCTAATATTATAGAGTTAAGCTTGAGGGAACAAAGAGTACAAATTACTTCAATATTGTGATTTAGAAAATATAAGCAAGGAAAGGAGTAAGACCAAAGTAAAGTCTGCCCTTTGTTCTCTGTGAAGCAATCCAACAAACACCACTGTAGGGATACCCGGGCATCACAAACATCTCAATGATATTTTCTGTAATCTTTAGCCAACAAAGCCATTGTTAAAAATTAAAACTCCTGGATGATTTTTCTCTGTGAGAGCAGAGCATCCTTCAGGAATCTGAACAACCATTCAACAAAATGTTGACTATTTTTGGTTGATTTTTATGTTACAGTTGTGTTACTATTTTCAGTGTGGAGCAGATCGTGCTACTGTGATCCTTGTGAGGAATATAATGTGAACAATACGTGTATACTGAAGCCAGAGAGTAAATGCTTTGCTGCCGTGGAGCTAGTGATAGAGAATGGACAGAAGATTGAGATGTGGTCATATGGCTGTCTGCCACCCCAGGAACAGACACTCCTACAGGTAATACCCCCCCCCCCATTGCCACCCCTACAGGTAACACCACCCATTGCCACCCCTACAGGTAACACCACCCATTGTCACTCCTACAGGTAATACCACCCATTGTCACTCCTACAGGTAATACCACCCATTGTCACTCCTACAGGTAATACCCCCCATTGCCACTCCTACAGGTAATACCCCCCATTGCCATTCCTACAGGCAATACCACCCATTGTCACTCCTACATGTAATACCACCCATTGTCACTCATACAGGTAATACCACCCATTGCCATTCCTACAGGTAATACCCCCCATTGCCACTCCTACAGGTAATACCCCCCATTGCCACTCCTACAGGTAACACCACCCATTGCCACTCCTACAGGTAATACCACCCATTGTCACTCCTACAGGTAATACCACCCATTGCCATTCCTACAGGTAATACCCCCCATTGCCACTCCTACAGGTAATACCCCCCATTGCCACTCCTACAGGTAACACCACCCATTGCCACTCCTACAGGTAATACCCCCCATTGCCACTCCTACAGGTAACACCACCCATTGCCACTCCTACAGGCAATACCACCCATTGTCACTCCTACAGGTAATACCCCCCATTGCCACTCCTACAGGTAATACCACCCATTGCCACTCCTACAGGTAACACCACCCATTGCCACTCCTACAGGTAATACCACCCATTGTCACTCCTACAGGTAATACCCCCCATTGCCACTCCTACAGGTAATACCACCCATTGCCACTCCTACAGGTAATACCACCCATTGCCACTCCTACAGGCAATACCACCCATTGCCACTCCTACAGGTAATACCCCCCATTGCCACTCCTACAGGCAATACCACCCATTGCCACTCCTACAGGTAATACCCCCCATTGTTACTCCTACAGGCAATACCACCCATTGTTACTCCTACAGGTAATACCCCCCATTGCAACTCCTACAGGTAATACCACCCATTGCCACTCCTACAGGTAATACCCCCCATTGCCACTCCTACAGGTAACACCACCCATTGCCACTCCTACAGGCAATACCACCCATTGTCACTCCTACAGGTAATACCACCCATTGCCACTCCTACAGGCAATACCACCCATTGTCACTCCTACATGTAATACCACCCATTGCCACTCCTACAGGTAATACCCCCCATTGCCACTCCTACAGGTAATACCCCCCATTGCCAATCCTACAGGCAATACCACCCATTGCCACTCCTACATGTAATACCACCCATTGCCACTCCTACAGGCAATACCACCCATTTTCATCCCCAAACAAATTATGTTAATATCATAAAAAAAATTGCTGGTATTTTTAAAATTTTTAGATTTTTGAAAATTTATATTTTTCCTTAACTTGATAGAGTAAAAGTATTTTATGTCACAATTGAAAAAATGATTAAAAGCAGCCTTTTCGGTGAATGAAATATTTGCCTCTGAGCTATATCATCATGATAATATAAGATTTGATAAATGATGAGCAAAAATGGGTGATATGAAATAAAAGATGATCTATATAAAAAATGACTGTTAGGTCCCAAAATATGAAACATGCTGAAAGTGTTGCATATTATTTGTACATGTACTGTATGAGCAAATACGTTTCATGTACACATGCTAATAGGTTATTACAAACAAAACACAAAATGACAAGACATGCAAAGCCGCTATGCAAGATATGGCAGGCATGCAAACCACAGTGCAAAACATATTGTATGACACTACATTAAGCTAAGGTATTTTGTGAGGGAAAAGATTTGACAGGTAAAGTTTGCCCCACATGTGAAACCTTAAAGGTTATGTATCTGGAGAAATGTCACCCCATTATTCTCCATCATAAAACACATTGGATGGAGATCGCATCTTACATAAAACCTATTTCATGCACCATGGCAGTGCAACCATGGATGTCAGTCACTGAGATAGGACTGCTTCAGAGAGTGCTATGTATCATTAGCACTGGTGGAGGTAGGTTGATGCTACGTGGAGCGTGCAGGCCTCTGTATCTTGACAGGCCAGGCTGGTGATGAGGTTGCCATGAAGCTTTCATCATTCCATATGACACTATCCATCATAGGGCTGCTATCAGCTAATGTCATGCCGAGGGTGGGGCACCACAGTCAGCCTACCACCAATATCTACTCATCTATGCACAGCCACGATAGCCACTGATTCCCCCAGGATTCCCCCAGGATTCCCCCAGGATAGCCAGTCATTTCCCCAGGATAGCCACTGATTCCCCCAGGATTCCCCCAGGATAGCCACTGATTCCCCCAGGATTCCCCCAGGATAGCCAGTCATTTCCCCAGGATAGCCACTGATTCCCCCAGGATTCCCCCAGGATAGCCACTGATTCCCCCAGGATTCCCCCAGGATAGCCACTGATTCCTCCAGCATAGCCCCTCATTCCCCCAGGGTAGCCAGTTGTTTCCAGCGATCCTCCCATTATAGCCAGCGATCCTCCCATTATGGCCAGCGATCCTCCCATTATAGCCAGCGATCCTCCCATTATAGCCAGCGATCCTCCCATTTTAGCCAGCGATCCTCCCATTATGGCCAGCGATCCTCCCATTATGGCCAGTGATCCTCCCACCATAGCCAATGATCCTCCAATTATAGCCAGTGATCCTCCCATTATAGCCAGCGATCCTCCCAATATAGCCAGCGATCCTCCCATTATAGCCAGCGATCCTCCCATTATAGCCAGCGATCCTCCCAATATAGCCAGTGATCCTCCCATTATAGCCATCGATCCTCCCATTATAGCCATCGATCCTCCCATTATAGCCAGCGATCCTCCCATTATAGCCAGCGATCCTCCCATTATAGCCAGCGATCCTCCCATTATAGCCAGCGATCCTCCCATTATAGCCAGTGATCCTCCCATTATAGCCAGCGATCCTCCCATTATAGCCAGCGATCCTCCCAATATAGCCAGTGACCCTCCCATTATAGCCAGCGATCCTCCCATTATAGCCAGCGATCCTCCCATTATAGCTAGTGTTTCTTCCAGCATCTCTGTCACAAACCACTGGGACATATCAAATGAAAAAACTTTAATGGTTGGAATAAATAAGTACAATTTTCAGGTTAGACAAGGATGTTATGTGCATAGCTAGGATATCTTATTCATTGCTGTATTAGTATTTTAGTTAATAGATTGCTGTATGAGATTAATGCATTGAAGATATATTGATAAATCATTTGATTTTCCATTTCAGTGTAAAGGTCACCTGGTTCCCCACACCAAGCCTACAACTATCTCGTGCTGTGACGACTATGACCTGTGCAATGAGAACCTGCGCCCCACCTATGTGGAGAGGACCACCACCCCACTGCCAAGTATGTGCTAACCACTCTCGCCCAATATGCCGAGGATAATATGTCAAATATTAATAGGAAAAAAGGCCCTTCTCTTGGGTCACATTAGAAAATTAGTGACCTTGAGTTAAGCTGTTTTATAGTAAAATGGACCTTGTGTTTGGTAATGCACAAAACATCCAAAGAAACTCACAAGCCACTATCTAAACTGTGAGGGGAGAAAATTACCCTGCATGATATTTTTATATTTTTTATATATTTTTTTTGTGGATAATGAGTTGTTTTTTTGGTTTGTTGTAATTACCTGAAGTTGGGTCTTGCACCACAGACAGTTACCATCTGTCATATTATCGTCATTAGCATCTACATGTAGGTCCCCACAAAGTTGCTTCTGCTGGAATTTACCACGACATTTGGTATTGAGGCACTGGGAAATACATGCTGATGGGGTGAAACTTTGAATTGATCTGGAGTAAAATATTATAAGTGACATGTCCTTGGGGAAAATTGGCTTTGCAAGAATAGAAAAGTAAATCTTTGAAAGTTGGGAAACAAAAATGCATTATAAAATCTGATGGAGGAAGGTTTGAGTGTTTTGAGTCTACAGCTGATCAAACATCCAGGCCACTTAGTCCGTACTTAAGTGTGACAAGTCTAGCAATCTTATCTGAGATGCAGAGAACATGCAAACACCTCAAGCCTCTGCATAAATTAGATCAATACCAGCTCTGTGCCCGAGGTGAGGCAGGAAATTACTGGGCTCTCAGCACGATGAAGGAATGCTAACCAGAGACCAGTCACCACACTGAACAACCCCAGTCACCACACTGACCAACCCCAGTCACCACACTGAACAACCCCAGTCACCACACTGACCGACCCCAGTCACCCCACTGACCGACCCCAGTCACCACACTGACCAACCCCAGTCACCCCACTGACCAACCCCAGTCACCACACTGACCAACCCCAGTCACCGCACTGGCCAACCCAAGTCACCCCACTAACCAACCCCAGTCACCGCACTGACCAACCCCACACTGAACAACCCCAGTCACCACACTGACCAACCCCAGTCACCACACTGAACAACCCCAGTCACCACACTGACCAACCCCAGTCACCCCACTGACCAACCCCAGTCACCCCACTGACCGACCCCAGTCACCACACTGACCAACCCCAGTCACCCCACTGACCAACCCCAGTCACCACACTGAACAACCCCAGTCACCACACTGACCAACCCCAGTCACCGCACTGGCCAACCCAAGTCACCCCACTAACCAACCCCAGTCACCGCACTGACCAACCCCACACTGACCGACCCCAGTCACCACACTGAACAACCCCAGTCACCACACTGAACAACCCCAGTCACCACACTGAACAACCCCAGTCACCACACTGAACAACCCCAGTCACCACACTGACCAATCCCAGTCACCACACTGACCAACCCCAGTCACCGCACTGGCCAACCCAAGTCACCACACTGAACAACCCCAGTCACCACACTGAACAACCCCAGTCACCACACTGACCAATCCCAGTCACCACACTGACCACCCCAGTCACCGCACTGGCCAACCCAAGTCACCCCACTAACCAACCCCAGTCACCACACTGACAGACCCCAGTCACCACACTGACCAACCCCAGTCACCACACTGGCCAACCTCAGTCACCCCACTGACCAATCCCAGTCACCACACTTAACTGGGGTCAGTCACCACACTGACTGACCCCAGTCACCCCACTGACCAACCCCAGTCACCACACTGACCAACCCCAGTCACCACACTGACCAACCCCAGTCACCACACTGACCAACCCCAGTCACCACACTGACCGACCCCAGGCACCCCACTGACCGACCCCAGTCACCACACTGACCAACCCCAGTCACCACACTGACCGACCCCAGGCACCCCACTGACCGACCCCAGTCACCACACTGGCCAACCTCAGTCACCCCACTGACCAATCCCAGTCACCACACTTAACAACCCAGTTTAAAAAAATCGAAATATTATGCTTAATTGAAACAAAATGAAGCCATAAAAGACATTTCATGCATATAGATTACTATTGGGAATTGTTAACACATTAGGGCATTGCATTGGCCACAGAATATATGCATCAGAATTTATGTCAATCCCTGTGGAATACAATGTGGGTAGGAGTGGAGAATGTCCTTGTTAGAACTGCGTGTGACCTGCCCAGATGAAAGTATTGCATGTGAGTGTCATGCAAATGGTTTTGTTTACAATCATTCTCTAGAATTGGACAATGCAACAGCAATAAAAACAGACACAGCAGACCTGAGCATATCTTGCAACATGAGATTGCCAGTTTGTTCAGAGTGCTTTTGAAGTTTGCATATTGCTGTGGTGATAATTACCTGTTGTGTGGAATATCAGAAACCACACATAGTTGATGCAGCCATGGCATGATATATGTAATGGGGCAGTGTGCTACACTGTGGAGTTTAATGTATATCCCACTGTGGTGTGATGTAGGTTCCACTGTGGTGTCACTGTGGTGTAATGTAGGTCCCACTGTGGTGTCACTATGGTGTCACTGTGGTGTCACTGTGGTGTCACTGGTGTCACTATGGTGTCACTATGGTGTCACTATGATGTCACTGTGGTGTCACTGTGGTGTAATGTAGGTCCCACTGTGGTGTCACTATGGTGTCACTGGTGTCACTGTGGTGTAATGTAGGTCCCACTGTGGTGTCACTGTGGTGTCACTTTAGTGTCACTATGGTGTAATGTAGGTCCCATTGGGGTAGTGGTAGTTCTATGGTACCTAGGTGTAGGGGTAGTGCTATGGTACCTAGGTATAGGGGTAGTGCTGTGGTACCTAGGTTTAGGGGTAGTGCTATGGTACCTGGGTGTAGGGGTAGTGCTATGGTACCTGGGTGTAGGGGTAGTGCTATGGTACCTAGGTGTAGGGGTAGTGCTATGGTACCTGGGTGTAGGGGTAGTGCTATGGTACCTGAGTGTAGGGGTAGTGCTATGGTACCTGAGTGTAGGGGTAGTGCTATGGTACCTGGGTGTAGGGGTAGTGTTATGGTACCTGAGTGTAGGGGTAGTGCTATGGTACCTAGGTGTCGGGGTAGTGCTATGGTACGTAGGTGTAGGGGTAGTGCTGTGGTACCTGAGTGTATTGGTAGTGTTATGGTACCTGAGTGTATTGGTAGTGTTATGGTACCTAGGAGTGCCCTAGTTGACCCAATGCTGTGTCACTATGTCAGTGTGGCATTAGAGCCTGGTGTATCAGAGAAAGCGCAAGTTGCCTGCAAAGAACGTGGCTAGGAAGGGATGTAAAGGTGCATAAAATGATATATGGGCAGCATGGGGAGACTTGCATGCTATTGCACCATTATATATCTGCCAACCCACAATTCATCTTCTCCTCTGCCTTTGTTATGTGGGCTGCACACTATTTTTACCCGCTTAAAATATTTGGATGATGCAGCGAAATCTAGCATGCCAGATCATTTATATGATTTATGATAAAATATTGGTGTGTTATGATGGTTGGCTGTGATAGGGGAGGGTGTATTAGCACATGAGGGCATCTTACATGTTCTCACCCACCTCTCGTGGGATCAATACACACACAAATACCACTTACTCCCAGCTCCAATCCTTCCTCAGTGCTGATAATAATTGATTTCATCAAGAAGGAGAAATTATTTGTCTGACCTGAAGCGATAGCTGTGATGTTATTTTTGATGTAGTAAAAGTTTAATGCTTTCCAATGTTCCTTGCTTCATGCAGCATTATTATTTCTCTACTGCCAATCATCCACTGTCATGCCACAAGATAATTATCTTGCAATTTACACCCAAAATTCTGTGGAAAATTATCGATAAAAAGAGTGTTTTCTGTACAATTTATCACGATAGATGACAGTAAAACCCCAATTAATTAGTAATTACTTTTACAGTTGAGATGTTGCACAACATGGTCCGTGTTCAAAGCATGACGCAAATTCATGCTAAGCTTTAAGCATAAAAAGCAATTGATCGGACCTGGAGGTTTCTCGAGCCATGTGCTGTAACATCAAAGACATGGTTGAGCCGAAAATACCGTCTATATATGTGTTACATATGTAAAGTAAACCAAGTTGTTTTACCTTGTTATGGAAATCATATTTGTATGTGAAGCGTTATAAATAAAATTCTTACAAGAGATGTTTTTGTATGACGCAGAAAAAAAGTCTTAAAAGCTGAAAAA
Organism: Amphiduros pacificus; assembly: GCA_949316495.1. NCBI lineage: Eukaryota > Metazoa > Annelida > Polychaeta > Phyllodocida > Hesionidae > Amphiduros > Amphiduros pacificus. The sequence continues at coordinate 1,231,882 of OX439002.1, forward strand.
AGGGAAGTGGGAGGTGTCATGCCAGGGTGCAATCATGAGAGGGGATTCTCAATGGTGACTTTCATGTGTGGTAGATATTAAAGCTGTGGGACCCACATTGATTAGGTAGCCAAGGTTATCTCCAAGTGGAAACAAATAGGGTTAAAGCTGAGTCAAGGTGGAGAAACAGCCAGCTTAAAATGTTAGAATATAAGTGACAGATCACAAATCAATTGACTATAAGTGAATGGAAAGAAGTACTGAATTGGAGATTTGCACAATATAAAATTGGGGTAAAATGGGAGCAAATCAACATATGAGTGCACCAATGTTTGAGGAACAACACAATTGGGAGAGGGTGGAAAGGGACTGAGGAAAAATTGAGCAAAGATTAAAAAAAACAACATGGGATGTTGAAATACTAACTTCTTTATGATAGAGTATTTTTGAATTATCAGTGCTTCACTTCTGTGTATCAGTATCTTGATATTTTATACATATCCCATTTTGAATGAACTGTGTTTTAGCTTTGTTTACCTGATCATATTATTCATGGGGTGATCTTGGTGTTAAGATTGTTTTGATTCTTGTTTATCTTTTGGTTATATGTTTTCTGATTTGACCTTGAATATGGCATTAACAGGTAAAGCTGTGGCATTAACAGGTAAAGCTGTGGCATTAACAGGTAAAGCTGTGGCATTAACAGGTAAAGCTGTGGCATTAACAGGTAAAGCTGTGGCATTAACAGGTAAAGCTGTGGCATTAACAGGTAAAGCTGTGGCATTAACAGGTAAAGCTGTGGCATTAACAGGTAAAGCTGTGGCATTAACAGGTAAAGCTGTGTATTAATGTTATTATTAATGTCGTTTCAGATTATAGCGGCTATGCTTACTACAATGAGAACGTGACGCAGATAGCCCTTCTCATCTCGGTCACAGTCTGTCTCATCATACTCATCTTCACCGTGGCTTTTGTCTACCTGAGGTAAGTAGTACATCCTTGGCCTGCATTGCTACCTGCTGCAGGTAATTATAACATGTCTGAGTTGTCTACCTGAGGTAAGTAGTGCCTCCTTGGCCTGCATTGCTACCTGCTGTACTCAGCTGATATATCACCCCAACCACCACCAATGTGCCCTGGAAACATGACATGTTAGTCAATCAAGCAATTAGCATCATCCTTCTGATCACGTCAACAAACAGAAAGGTCAATGCTTCAGTCTTGGAATGCCTTTTGAAAAGGCAAACAGTTATCAGTTGTCGTATCCTCTCAGGTCAATGCTTCAGTCTTATCTCAAGTCGTATCCTCTCAGGTCAATGCTTCAGTCTTATCTCAGGTCGTATCCTCTCAGGTCAATGCTTCAGTCTTATCTCAAGTCGTATCCTCTCCTCTCAGGTCAATGCTTCAGTCTTATCTCAAGTCGTATCCTCTCCTCTCAGGTCAATGCTCCAGTCTTATCTCAAGTCGTATCCTCTCCTATCAGGTCAATGCTCCAGTCTTATCTCAGGTCGTATCCTCTCAGGTCAATGCTTCAGTCTTATCTCAAGTCGTATCCTCTCAGGTCAATGCTTCAGTCTTATCTCAAGTCGTATCCTCTCCTCTCAGGTCAATGCTTCAGTCTTATCTCAAGTCGTATCCTCTCAGGTCAATGCTCCAGTCTTATCTCAAGTCGTATCCTCTCAGGTCAATGCTTGCTTGTCACAACACCAACAGTATGCGATTGAATAATTAACTCAAGTCTTGAGATTGGTAGTCAGGAACCTAATATGTAATTGTCAGCCAACATATAACCTGATAAAATACATAACATTAATTTTCAACACATACTTATTTGCGTTGGTTAGGGTCACCATGGTGATAATTATGACAATAATTATTTTTTGATATTTCTGACAATAAATTTATTTGAAGATGATTTGAATGAACGTGTTTGTGAGTGTCTGTTGTATAAGAAGTAAATAAAATATATCTAATACAGAAAATATCGGACATTATTTAGCTTGACCCTGATAGTACAGACCATGATGGAACAGAATTAAATGCAATGATATTCCTGAGGACTAAACCTGACTTTTGTGATCATTTGAATTTCCGTTAGAATCACATGAAGCCTAAATCTTCAAATCCCATGTAACTATTGACAAATCAAATAAACTTTTATGACATGACGGAAGTTGATCCTACCAAATGTGTTTTGTGGGTTGTCAGAGAGTTTTGAAATCATTGCATGACATTTATAGACGTTTTATCACTGGGTGAATATTTAATCATGTTCTGGGACTTGGGGAATAGAGACTGGTCCTTCAGGCATGCATACACAACACTTTAAAACAAATCAGTTCATAAATCTTATTTATTTTGTAGTGAATTTCACGTAGAAAATTCCAAAAGCTCAATCATGTCAATTTAAACTGCCCCAGTGAGTAAATGCTATATGGGAAAAAGACTTTGCTGAGTATCTAAGAAGAAGAATGCATGGTGCCTGCTGCAGTGTATGGGCTGCCTGACTTCTGCCTGCAGTCTCAGTCCTCTCATCTTGAAGGACAAACTTCATTTTTTTTGGACTGAGAAGAAAGCGGCATGGTGGAATCAATGGTGGTTATGTGAGGGTATGGCGGATCTAATCATGCCAGCATGCACTGTGTTTGCAGCTCAGTAATTTACGGTTCGCACAATCGATGGCAGCATGGCAAGGACCATGGTTGTGCTTTGATATTCCTAAGCAAGGAGCACACAGCACAGTGAGCCCAGCGAGGTCGTGCTGCCTTTCATCCCCCCTCCTGACCTGTGAGTGCTAAGATTTAGATAGATTGATCTGTGTCGCAGTACACAGGGCCCTCTGATGTGCTCACTATGCTGGAAATGGACATAAGTTTAATTTGGGAGTCGGGCAGGTATGCAGGCAAGCGGGGAGTTAAGCAGGCCATCTTGAACTGCTTTATGAGGTGTGCTAGTGCATGCCTCGCAGCCGGCATTGCTATGTTTTAATTATATGGGTGGGCTTGGTTATGGCAGTGGATCGTAGGCAGTCATGAAATCGGGCCATTGGGTGTTGTGTGGGGTGTGGATGCCAGGAGAGCCTATAAAGACTCAGGTGAATTACACTGCCACCAGAGGTGTGCCACGCAGGCTACCAGAGGTGTGCCACGCAGGCCACCAGAGGTGTGCTAACCAGGCCACCAGAGGTGTGCCAACCAGGCTACCAGAGGTGTGCCAACCAGGCTACCAGTGGTGTGCCAACCAGGCCACCAGAGGTGTGACACGCAGGCCACCAGAGGGTGCCACGCAGGCTACCAGAGGTGTGCCACGCAGGCTACCAGAGGTGTGCCACGCAGGCCACCAGAGGTGTGCTAACCAGGCCACCAGAGGTGTGCCAACCAGGCTACCAGAGGTGTGCCAACCAGGCTACCAGTGGTGTGCCAACCAGGCCACCAGAGGTGTGACACGCAGGCCACCAGAGGGTGCCACGCAGGCTACCAGAGGTGTGCCACGCAGGCAACCAGAGGTGTGCCACGCAGGCAACCAGAGGTGTGCCAACCAGGCCAATGGAGTTCTGCCACTCAAGGTGGCAAGCTTTCTATGCAGATTGTCAGGTGTGACAAAAAAACAAGACCTTCGCAGAATGTACCAACTGTGAAATCCTGATTCTGCACTTAATCGCCTGGAGAAATGACCCACTCACCTGTTAATAATAATTAATCAACAAGATTTATTGCAACAACGTTTTTTTGGGAATATATTATTTTGTTTATTTCAATGTGCAAAAAATTAGAATTGAATGTTTCATGTGTTATTGTTTATGTTTTAGGTACAAGAAGCGTGAGGTAAGGCGAGCACAGTACCTGGAGGAGGTGGAGCAGTGTGATACGTACATCCCACAGGGAGATTCCTTGAGAGACCTCATAGAGCAGTCCCAGAGCTCAGGATCAGGATCAGGCCTGCCCTTACTGGTACATACTACCTCTCCTTCACATACGTCCAGAAACTCACTAAATCTGCATGCCATAAGAAGGAAATTATGGACGCATATAACCTGAACTGAATTATAAAAGAATTGTCATTATATGATGTGATTGTACACAAATTTATAATTTGATATGTGAATGTAATGATTGGACATGGAGTACGACCAGCTGGAGTGTGGAGGGTGACTAGAGTGGGTAGAGTGACTGGAGTGGTTACAGTGGGTAGAGTGACTGGAGTGGGTAGAGTGGGTAGAGTGACTGGAGTGGTTACAGTGGGTAGAGTGACTGGAGTGGGTAGAGTGACTGGAGGGACTAGAGTGGCTGGAGTGACTAGAGTGGCTGGAGTGGGAGGGTGACTAGAGTGGGTAGAGTGACTGGAGTGACTAGAGTGGCTGGAGTGGGGAGGGTGACTAGAGTGGGTAGAGTGACTGGAGTGGGTAGAGTGGCTGGAGTGGGTAGAGTGACTGGAGTGGGTAGAGTGGCTGGAGTGGGTAGAGTGACTGGAGTGGGTAGAGTGACTGGAGTGGGTAGAGTGACTGGAGTGGGTAGAGTGGCTGGAGTGGGTAGAGTGACTGGAGTGGGTAGAGTGACTAGAGTGGATAGAGTGACTGGAGTTGGTAGAGTGACTAGAATGGTTGGAGTGGGTAGAGTGGCTGGAGTGGATAGAGTGACTGGAGTGGGTAGAGTGACTGGAGTGGGTAGATTGGCTGGAGTGACTAGAGTGGCTGGAGTGACTAGAGTGGCTGGAGTGACTAGAGTGGGTAGAGTGACTGGAGTGGGTAGAGTGGCTGGAGTGGGTAGAGTGACTGGAGTGGGTAGAGTGACTGGAGTGGGTAGAATGGTTGGAGTGGGTAGAGTGGCTGGAGTGGGTAGAGTGACTGGAGTGGATAGAGTGACTGGAGTGGGTAGAGTGACTGGAGTGGGTAGAGTGACTGGAGTGGGTAGAGTGACTGGAGTGGATAGAGTGACTGGAGTTGGTAGAGTGACTAGAATGGTTGGAGCGGGTAGAGTGGCTGGAGTGGATAGAGTGACTGGAGTGGGTAGAGTGACTAGAGTGGATAGAGTGACTGGAGTGGGTAGAGTGACTAGAGTGGCTGGAGTGGGTAGAGTGACCAGAGTGGCTGGAGTGACAGTTCAAGGTGTTTCCAAATGGCTGCCAAACTGCCACTATTGCAATCACACTATCAACACCAGCACACAGCTCATGTGGTCTGATTGAAGAGAATCATCTATTAGTGATGAGGATATTTGTGTTGATCAATATGGTTGGGCTGGATGTATGTCACGGGGAGGTCAGGCCACTACACCAAGCAGCATCAATGGAAGCTCACCACTATAAAGTAGGATGTGCCTGCACAAAGGGAGCTGCATTAACATACACTGATGGCACTGGGTCCTGTTTACCTGTTGGTGACCTTGGTCACTCCTTGCTACCATATACATCAGGCAATGCTGACTGCCTCAACCATCAGCCTTCACCAAACACCAAACACTAAACACACTCAATTCTATGGTGAAGCAGTGTGAGAAAAGTTTGAATTTTTTCTTGATAATGGTTCTGCTGGTTTGAGACATATTTGTGGTGCTATTATTTGGAGTTGTTTGTGGCTGGGGTAGGTAGAGGCAGGTGGTGGGGTAGGTGACAGGGGTATATTAGGTGTCGCCGCCTGTCTGGGTCACCCCACTGTGTGCCCTGCCCACGGGCATGCAGGCACCTACAGGATGGCCGGGATGACGGAAGTATTGCCTATATAACACCCCAAGGACAATGGGCATGCCTGTGTTGCCTGTCACGCCTGGGTAGCCACGCAGCCACCCTTCTCTGCCTCTCTATTGTCCGTTCTCTTCTTCACAGAGCTGGTATATAGGACCAGGCTATAATCAGCACACATGGTCAGTGGGTATCTGTGGTGGCGGGGGCTGGCGGGAGCGCCAGGCATCCTGGACCAGCCACACAGCGACAACACACACAAAGAACATGAACAAATTAGTGTGTACATAATGATAGACTGGCAGCGACAGTGATAAGCCCAGACAACTTGATAAGTTCTAACCTACCTGTCATAAAACCTGACCCACAACCACTTTGTTGAATGACATAGTTTAAATGTAGTCCTTTTGAAAGCAGAGTGTTTGAATGATGTAAAAATTATACTTTAAAAGGAAACGCTGGGAGAGTCAAGTGCAGATATCTTTCTGCATGAAGTCATACTCCCAGGACATGAAATGAAATTAAATTTGCGCAGGGAACAAATGCTAAATGATATGTTAATAACAGATGCTAAGCTTTAGTGTTGATCAGATTCTCACACCTGATTACAAGTTGGACTTTATCCTGTGTGCCAGACCAGATTGCGGGCTGCACTTTCTATGCTTATATAGGATTCCCTCCGTCTAGGTCAAACATTCTAATGTATTATGGGGCACCTTTGAATTGAATTATGTATATATTGTTTCCATATGGATGAGGAACTTAGTTTAGACCCCTCTGTAACAATATATGCCATTTGCAAGCTAAAGTGGGCGTGACAAATGCTGCTACAACCAAAGTTCAATGAAAGTTGCAGGTCTTGCAGACAAGTTGCAGGTCTCAATGAGGAGTAAAAAGACCTTTGGTCTGAAGAGTGTGTCAGTGCACTTGCCTGGGTAGAAATGGTGAATGGGGGAGTGTCTAGGTATGGCAGGCAGTGCAGACATGTTGGCAGGTTTCCACCACATCACTGCTTGCTTGCTAGCTAGCTGCTACGATGTACCTACCAGAGTCACAGCCTCCCAGACTGACTCGCTTCTATACGGTACCTACCAGAGTCACAGACTGACTCGCTTCTATACGGTACCTACCAGAGTCACAGCCTCCCAGACTGACTCGCTTCTATACGGTACCTACCAGAGTCACAGACTGACTCGCTTCTATACGGTACCTACCAGAGTCACAGCCTCCCAGACTGACTCGCTTCTATACGGTACCTACCAGAGTCACGGCCTCCCAGACTGACTCGCTTCTATACGGTACCTACCAGAGTCACAGCCTCCCAGACTGACTCGCTTCTATACGGTACCTACCAGAGTCACAGCCTCCCAGACTGACTCGCTTCTATACAGTACCTACCAGAGTCACAGACTGACTCGCTTCTATACGGTACCTACCAGAGTCACAGCCTCCCAGACTGACTTGCTTCTATACAGTACCTACCAGAGTCACAGACTGACTCGCTTCTATACGGTACCTACCAGAGTCACAGCCTCCCAGACTGACTCGCTTCTATACAGTACCTACCAGAGTCAGACTGACTCACTTCTATACGGTACCTACCAGAGTCGCAGACTGACTCACTTCTATACGGTACCTACCAGAGTCACAGCCTCCCAGACTGACTCGCTTCTATACGGTACCTACCAGAGTCACAGACTGACTCGCTTCTATACGGTACCTACCAGAGTCAGACTGACTCGCTTCTATACGGTACCTACCGGAGTCACAGCCTCCCAGACTGACTCGCTTCTATATGGTACCTACCAGAGTTGCAGCCTCCCAGACTGACTCGCTTCTATACGGTACCTACCAGAGTCACAGCCTCCCAGACTGACTCGGTTCTATACGGTACCTACCAGAGTCACAGCCTCCCAGACTGACTCGCTTCTATGCGGTACCTACCAGAGCCACAGTCTTCATGCCCTATCAAACTCACTTCTATACTTCCCCCATCCCATCCCATCAGTTCTTTTTGGGTGAAACTTCCAATTTGTAATTATGGTGCAACTGCAACATAAGCTTTTGTTATTAAATGAGAAAAAAAAAATATATGTCATAAGTGTGGTAGCTCGGTGCTGCCACCATGTGACACCTTTATATGCAATATTTCTGAGATGATCTTTCATTAATGTTGGGCATGTTTCACCTGTGCAGGTTCAGAGAACGATAGCCAAGCAGATCCACCTGCAGAAGTCTGTAGGCAAGGGCCGATATGGAGAGGTATGGAAGGCAAAGTGGAGAGGGGAAAGTGTCGCTGTCAAAATATTCTTCACCACAGAAGAGGCATCATGGTTCAGGGAGACAGAACTCTACCAAACTGTTCTTCTCAGACATGAAAATATCCTAGGTGAGTACTAATGACTTAATTATATGGCTGAGATAATCTGAGGGGTGAGATAATATAAGGGGTGAGATAATATATGGGGTGGGTAGTGAGGTGAGCTAATCTGAGGGGTGGGTAGTAGGGTGAGATAATCTGCAGGGTGGGTAGTGGGGTGAGGTAATCTGAGGGGTGAGATAATATAAGGGGTTAGATAATATAAGGGGTGGGTAGTGAGGTGAGCTAATCTGAGGGGTGGGTAGTAGGGTGAGATAATCTGAGGGGTGGGTAGTGGGGTGAGGTAATCTGAGGGGTGGGTAGTGGGGTGAGGTAATCTGAGGGGTGGTTAGTGGGGTGAGGTAATCTGCAGGGTGGGTAGTGGGGTGAGGTTATCTGACGGGTGGGTAGGGTAGTACTAAGAGATAAAGAGGGGGGCAGGGTGGTACTGTGAGATAAGGATGGTGAGGGAACTAAGCAGGGGAGGGGGCTGGATGGTGGGGGAACTAAGCAGGGGGGGGCTGGATGGTGGGGGAACTAAGCAGGGGGGGGGGCTGGATGGTGGGGGAACTAAGCAGGGGGGGGGGGGGCTGGATGGTGGGGGAACTAAGCAGGGGGGGCTGGATGGTGGGGGAACAAAGCGGGGGGGGGGGGCTGGATGGTGGGGAAACTAAGGGGGGGGGCTGGATGGTGGGGGAACTAAGCAGGGGGGGGGGCTGGATGGTGGGGGAACTAAGCAGGGGGGGCTGGATGGTGGGGGAACAAAGCGGGGGGGGGGGGGGGGCTGGATGGTGGGGGAACTAAGCAGGGGAGGGGGGGCTGGATGGTGGGGGAACTAAGCAGGGGGGGGGGGCTGGATGGTGGGGGAACTAAGCAGGGGGGGCTGGATGGTGGGGGAACTAAGCGGGGGGGGGGGGGGGTTGGATGGTGGGGAAACTAAGCAGGGGAGGGCTGGATGGTGGGGGAACTAAGCAGGGGGGGGCTGGATGGTGGGGGAACTAAGCAGGGGGGGGGGGCTGGATTGTGGGGTGAGCGGGATGATATGTATCTCACTATAGATAGCGTATACATACTACATTTCTGTGGTGGCATGTTGTTTAATGTCTCGTAGGTCAGAGGTGTAATGAGATTGGCGGCCAATGCCTTATCACAAAGTATGTGCTAAACCAGGGACTGGAGTGTCTATCTTCTTTACGTCTGATCACCAATTAATATTCAGGCAGAATCTATGGAATTCCATCAGATGTTTGCAGCCTGACACATCAAAGGAAGAAGGAACGTCAGGAATATGAAAAAAGTGGCTCAGAAAAGCCGTTCTGTGATTCACACCGTAGAGGTATGATAAGTTCCAGGCAGGATTTTAGAGAATGCCAGGTTTAGCGGGGACAAAGATGGATGGGTTAGTTGTAGACCTGCTGCTAGTTGGTCACACCTGAGTGCACTCCCGACTCCTGCCACATACTGAGACCAGCCTACAACCCACAATCACATCCACGCAAAAAACACCGACAAAGGTGTGAAGAATGTCTTGACAGAATTGGCAAATGTTACCAGTTGTTGCCTACATGCCATAACTGAACTAGAACAGATTATATCACTTGTTAGGGTAGAGCTGGTGAGTACATGAAAGCAGGCCAGGATCTGAGAATAATGCGGAGAAGGTGTGTGTCTGACAGTGACTTACTACCAAACTCTGCTGCTCCTAATTTGCATGCTTAAATCTAGTTAGGTGCCACCTCCCCAAGCAACATATGAGACTATTCACTGGCAGAATCTGCACACTTCCCCCAATAAAAACTGCAGTCAACATGATAAAGATGAGTGTTTGTGAAATGATGTGTGTGCCTCCATGTGGCTATGTTGGGAGGTTGGCCCGTGACAGGTCTGTGCTGGCACCACACACATGCAAGGGATTAAGATTAGCTAATAAGTAGCCAACTAGGACACGCTAGAAAAAGTCTAATCTACCAGCAGAGCCCAACTCTTAATCCTCACGGGTGCTGTAGAATATGATAATGATGTTGAAACAAGTGGAATATAGGTGGCGTACTAGTAAAGGCCGACTGTGCAGTGACACCTTGTGGTAAAAGTTGGCAACGTTAGATACCCTGCCCTTCTTGCCAGCCCATATGAGCCACGGAAGTCCTTCCTTTTAAGTATAAAGATATAGTGTCATGGTTTTATATATTGCAGGATTCATAGCAGCAGACATCAAAGGCACAGGATCTTGGACACAGCTTTTCCTGATCACAGATTACCATGAGACCGGCTCCTTGTATGACTATTTGAAGGGTAACACCTTAGATACGACGGAAATGATGCGCTTAGCTCACTCCTCAGCCTGCGGCCTCTCACATCTACACACCGAAATATTTGGCACCAGAGGTAAATACTCACTTCTTATGAACACCAATCATTTAACAAAATTATCATTCAGGTCTTTATGTTTTAATTATTATGTCAATTATAGATGTGTCGACTATCAGTTAAAGTTGTGAAAGGTTTCATATTGAAAGTGCTTCATGTTTTGCTGTGTTTTCAGGTAAACCTGCCATAGCCCACAGAGATATCAAAAGTAAGAACATTCTGGTGAAAAAGAACGGCGTATGTTGCATAGCTGACTTAGGCCTCGGGGTCCGCTACATCAGGTCAGTAGTCTGGCATCATACTGTAATAGTGTGGGAAGGTCAGGTATTATCAAACAATGCCGATATTTCACCTCCGTAACTTGCAGTCTCTGTAATGGCAGTAAAGTTGTGGGATGCATCTACATAGCTTAGCTTGGTTAAATGCTAATCTTCTGTAGATGATTTATCATAAGTGTTATCACCAAATAATAAAGGTGACCAAGTGGATTTATATGACCAAATGATGCTTATTGCTACCAAATGATGTTAATGAGGATTTGATTGTTGTTTTAGTGAGACAAATGAAGTAGATTTGGCCCCGAATACTCGGCAAGGCACAAAGCGTTACATGGCTCCGGAGGTGATTGATGAGACGCTGAGTAGAACTCACTTTGACGCCTACAAGCAGGCTGATATGTACTCATTCGGGCTCGTATTGTGGGAAATCGGCCGCAGATGTGTCACAGGAGGTAAGATAATATACTGCACACTTACACCTACCAAGACAAACTTATAGTGTCTTCTCTCTAATCATTCACAAAATAGAACTGTTTTGATTTTCTTGACCTTAGAGTGGCTGATATCCAGTCATTCGCAAAAAAAGTTTCAAAACAAAAAACTTGTTATATTTATTACACCAAAATGAGAAACGGATAATTTACATAGATTTGTTTGCAAAGGTTAAAGTGTGGAGGTGCTGGTGAGTTGTTGGTGGTGAGTTGTTAGTGGTGAGTTGTTGCTGGTGGGTTGTTGCTAGTGAGTCATTGGTGGTGAGTTGTTAGTGGTGAGTTGTTGCTGATGAGTTGTTGCTTTATTGCAGGTATAGTGGAGGACCACCAAGTGCCCTACTTTGACTGTGTAGACCGAGACCCCAGCTTTGAGGAGATGAGGAAGATTGTCTGCATAGATAGGCGCAGACCTGCCATCCCAAACAGATGGAGTAGTGATGAAGTACGTCTCAATACACTTTCCTTACAACACTTTTGAAGCATTTAATGTAATATGAATTGCTGTGGCATTATATTTTGTTTATGGGATCTTGGATGTAATTTTTAATGTGGTTTTGTGTTTGTTGTTTCAGTATTTACGAGCCATGGCACGTCTGATGGCGGAGTGCTGGCACCCCAACCCAGCAGCACGCCTCACAGCCCTCAGAGTCAAGAAAACCTTATTCAAATTACAAGAGAACCATGAACTGAGTGTGAAAGTATGAGACCAGACCTGAGCACAGAGCAGGTGCAAACTGTTAACCCCCTAGCCGCACCCTGGCTGCACAGTTAGGGCTAATTTAGGGGGGTGTAAGGTCTTATACTAGCACACCACAGCGCCAGGCATTCAGGGTACAGCTGCACTTCTATGTGCATGTGACAGTCGGCCACACCCACCCACACCAGGGGGCGCTGCGGACATTGCTGTGCAGGATAATGTTCAGTTTATCTGGGACACCTTGTGCCTTCCTGACCAGCTAGTTCCAATGCACACTATCAGGTGGAGCTGTGCAAAATTATATAGAAAAACAGCAGAGAACAAAGTACGAGGAACTCTTTATGTGCAGTTTTTACGTATTTGTGCCATATCAATTGATACTTTGATGACCAGCCTTCAGTGCCAGTTTAAAATTGCACGCAATTCCTGAAGTTCTCCGGAGTGTGTAAAGAAACAACTTATCTGTATAAAACAAATGTATGTGCTCACACGGATAATATTCTCACAAAAAGGAATGTGTCATCTTCCATGGAATATTTCCAAACACAACTTGGAGAATATAAATTGACTTAGCACTCCATCTGGTGGTGATTATTGGTGGATAGATGGCAGCACCATTCACATAACCTGGCATTTCCTGGCACATTGATATGTGAAACCAACAAGACAGACAGTGATGTACATTTAATTATATCCCCAGAAATAAGCGACATACAGTCTTGAGGAAATAGCAGCATGTGCCAGGAGGAGATGGAGACAGTAACGCGCAGGGTTCTCTGGCATCTAGGATACGTCAGCACGGGCGTCAGCAGCGGCGTCAGCACAGACAGTAGCAAAGCAGGGATGATTATCTGGGGCTAAATGTCAAGCACACAACAAGAAAACGTAATCAATTTGTTGGCGTTACTAGCGTCACTCTGTGTAATATAAATGGATTTGTACAGAAATTTGCTGATGAGAATTATCAGCATTCATGTAATATATGATATGTATACAGTGATGGACAATTTACAAAATAAAACTGGAAAATGCTATGATACTAAAAAGACATTGTGGCTATAAATAGTAAATCTATTATTGTGTAAATGAGTCAGATTTTGTATGAGAAGTGAGATTTTAAATGCTGAAATGAGATTGTGGCTTGGGAACATTGGCTGAACGTTCAGTCGAAAGTTTGGTGTCCAGAAATGGATGGATATATTGAGACATTAGGCTCATTGTCTGAATGCTGATTTCAGTCTTGTCATCTCTTGTTGTTTACTCTCACTGTTATTTTTGTACAGAAAATATTAGAGAAAAAGGAGAAAACATATATTTTTATGAAAGTCCACAAAGCTGTATAAAGTAAGTGCGCACACTAGTGCAGCAAGCTGTAGATAGATGGCGCTTCTAGCTGCAAGGCTGACACAGACCACATAGTTCCTATTTATCTACTATTTAATAATGAAGACATTTGTCCAATCTGTAAAAATCTGGCAGCTCAATCAAACTTTCAAACTTCTTGCAGAACTAATTGAGCATGCATCAGCACAATGATATATTCTCAATTTCAAACAAAAGGAATTTCCAATATCTAGGTCCATTCACATGGAAAAGTAATTTTAATTCTAAATGGGGCACGTGGGATTTGGGGGAGTTCTTGTAGATAGGTAAGTAAATGCACAGCACCCAGTGTATGGCATACCTGATATCCACCTCTCATACCACCACTCTCTCACTGTATAAAGCCACATTCTACCAGAATAATACTGCTCTGGAAGGGATGCACAGTCTTCTGATTAATAAGGGTATAATGGATTGTACATGGTTTTGAGTTCTCGTAAAAGGTTTCATGTTTGTAGCTACTTGATGTGGGTAATGATAACAAAAAGGGCAATAATATGAAAAACATGAAGAAGATCAAAGTTTACTCTGATTGACAAAGGTTTTAATGTGAGAGAACATAGGCCCCTGGCCAGTCTCCATTATCAGTGATTAGGTTTAGAGGAGTTGAACAGTTCTGGTTAAGTTGGACAGTTCCAGTGTGTACTTTTCAATGGAGGGAAAACAACATGGAGATGAGCAATTGGCCTGTAGCCAAGATCAAGGTCACATGGGAAGGACAAGGTCGTAATATTTTGGAATATTTTGAGTCCAGAGAGAGCGCTTGTAACCTATGTCGGGGAAGACAATTTTGCATCATAAAAGTGTTTATTCCATTAGACAAGGAAATCTTTTAGAGAGTAAAGAATAGAAACTTTCCTGCACTTCCCTTATCAGTTAGCACAGAGTACATGAGAATGAATATTTATATTTACCTTCTCAGAGTGCAAATTTCTTATCAGTTAATATTCTGCAAATACCAGTTGTACAGAAAATGAGAGATTGTTGGAATTGAAAACTTTGCTAGAAACCACTTTTACACAACCATCTTAATTCCAGATTTATATGAGATTTCATAAATAAGATAGAAAGGTTAAGAGATGTACAGTTTAAAATCATTAATTTTCTATGATAAGAAAAGTTAACTTCATGCAAAAAAGGATGATCTTTTTACATGTTTATGTTAATCATATTTCTGTCCTTTTGAATGGGTTAGTTTATTATCTATCCATTGAAATTTTATATATTTTTGGTGGAATTACAAACATTTAGAGAAACATTGTGTAAGGAAATGGAGTGTGAAGTAATTCTCTGATGCAGCGTGTTGATTGGAGTGTGAAGTACTTCTCTGATGCAGCATGTTGATTGGAGTGTGAAGTACTTCTCTGATGCAGCATGTTGATTGGAGTGTGAAGTACTTCTCTGATGCAGCATGTTGATTGGAGTGTGAAGTAATTCTCTGATGCAGCATGTTGATTGGAGTGTGAAGTAATTCTCTGATGCAGCATGTTGATTGGAGTGTGAAGTAATTCTCTGATGCAGCGTGTTGATTGGAGTGTGAAGTAATTCTCTGATGCAGCATGTTGATTGGAGTGTGAAGTAATTCTCTGATGCAGCGTGTTGATTGGAGTGTGAAGTAATTCTCTGATGCAGCGTGTTGATTGGAGTGTGAAGTAATTCTCTGATGCAGCATGTTGATTGGAGTGTGAAGTAATTCTCTGATGCAGCATGTTGATTGGAGTGTGAAGTAATTCTCTGATGCAGCATGTTGATTGGAGTGTGAAGTAATTCTCTGATGCAGCATGTTGATTGGAGTGTGAAGTAATTCTCTGATGCAGCATGTTGATTGGAGTGTGAAGTAATTCTCTGATGCAGCATGTTGATTGGAGTGCATTAAGGGAGAGGATTTGAGCTGTTTCTTTGGCCAGAGTGGATGGTTTTACTCTTATAATGTCCCACCCGTATATATGCTATATTTGTTGATATGAGATTTTATGAATGTTTCCCTCAGTGTGAGGCATATTGATCTATGAGGTCAGTTCATACATGTTGTGTACAGTAATACTCACTATTATCACCTGGCTCAGTTACCAGGCTCCGACTCCCACAGATTTCATCAAGAAAATGAGTTTTATCACTGCATGTTAAATGTGTCTATGACTGCTACCACTGTTTTTATACAAAGCACAAAGCAACTATGACATTCACGATTTTTCTTTATGTTAATACAGGTTTAATAGGTTTGATATATAATTCATGGAAACTCCAAAAATCATGCCGGAGCAGTCAAAATGGCTGCCTTAGTTTCTCCTCGGTAATCCGTTAGTTTGATTGCTACGATACTGTGACAGGGAATATTAGAGTAACAATTGTGAAGCAGGTCGTGTTAGGTTGAAGATTGGAGGCATTCAGCAGGGAGCAGTTGGCGCGATGCCAGGCACACAACTTAGGAGAGATTCTCTGAACACTTATACAAGAGATTTTATAACAAAACTTAATGTACTCAACTCACTCTTACCAGATATGTACTTTGCAGATTAAACTTTAAAGATATTATTTATTAATATGAATGGAAAGCGATATCGCGATGATGTAAATAACGTGGCAATCCTGCATATCACAACTGTGGCGCCATCTAGCAGCACTTTTGTATGTAGATATCACACTATGCAGTCCACAACATGTCCCAAATATACCAAGTATGTGCATAGAATTTTGTTATGCATCAAGCCATTTTCAATAAAATACAATGAAATTGTACAGTATAGTTGAGTCTTGTTGTTTATGTTGAATCCACAGAAACTCATTTTGGTGAACCCTTTGAACTACATACCACCTTAAGAAATGCTAACTTAAGAAATAATATATCACAAAATGATAAACTTTTCCTTGATTGAGTTACTGGGAAGCGAGTGAGGCAATCAGACCTTATCACTTCCACAGCACTCTATAGTCTCTATTGTTGCTATTGACCTACATTTGAACCAGTGCTACAACTAACCTCTGACCTGGCTGCTGCTGGTATTGAATGTTGTATAAAGTAAAGGCATAAGCAGCAGCCCACACAGTGTGTCCCCCTCCATGGAAACTTGCTATACAATGAAGCCCATAACAATCTGGGAAGAACTGACAATATGTGTGGTGTTATACAAGGCACACAGTAGATTAAGTTGTTCTCTGTATTCAGGCCACTGGCATGGGGATGGGGCAAGGGTCTTGATATTTAACAGGGTCAATGATTTAGATGAGAGAGCAGAGTAAGTGCACTTAAAACCCTACAGCACAGAGGAAAAGACCTAAGCCATTGGGCCATATATCAACCAGTGCAATATATTTAATATTAAGGATCCTGGCTTTAGCCATGTTTGATGATGTGTATCTGTGTGGTGCACATCATCAATGTATACTATTGTTGACACCACAGATTATTACAGTACCATTTGTGACATTTGTCACAAGGTATCCAGTTGTGATAATATTTATGACTAGTATGAAAGTTTAAATCTAGTTGTTTGTTAAGTTTGGGTTCTCCATTTAACAGAGTTGTTGCTCAGCTTCAGTAGCCAATACTTGAATTTGAAACTCATTTGAAAATAATATTCACTAAAGGTTGACAGAGCCTTTCTGTCTCATGTCGGGATTGATAGAGCGACAATTTTTCAAAAATAAATAAATAAAATTTAAAAAAGAAAAGAAATATAATGCAATAATTTCTTCCATTTCTCTTAGTATGCAGATAGAGGGAATATTTTATAAAATATTGAATATAATTTATATATAATGTTGATTTGTAGTTTTTCACAATTTTTTATAAACTTTTTGTGCACTGTGTGAGACGCCAGACGGACATGCATTCCTCCAACATAAATACACAGTGGCTCACTGGTGACATCTAGTGGCAGATGGCATCATTATCCCAAAAATGAATTACTTTGGTTGAGGACAATCAATATTGATCGAAGCTCAACAATAACTGAAAAAAGACAACATTGTTTGTTCCTATCTGATGCAGTTCATCTATAAGTTTATGCAATTATAGGGGGAAAATATTGCATGTAAATGTAGCTAACTCAGATGATAGATTCTGTTGTAATTAGTAATTGCAGGTTTCATATTGGTCTCACATGGCTGTCATATACCTGAATAAAGTCAAATATACAATACAACTTACAGCCTCTTCCTTACTCCAGTGTTTCACCTAAATAAACATAGGCATCAGAGATGCATCAACCCTCAGCCCTGGTAACTCATTGCACAACATTCGCTCCACACAATATTTGTGAACAAAACGTCACTGCACCAAGGCAAATTGATGCAGGGGTAAAAAAAACCCATAAAATCTACTTCCTTTGATAGCTTAGGTGTGTCAAGTATCATGAAACTGTCATCATTTTAGAATTATTGAGATGGGCAGGTGAACTTGAAAAGCAGGTTAAGGTCACCGTCCATCAAACTCATGTGAAGACTTCCAAGATGCTTATGTGTGTCAATTTTCATGAAGCTGCCATTATTTGTTCTTAAGTTATTGCAATGACGTGGATTTGACATGATTGTCCCTGTGACCTTGAAAAGTAGGTAAAGGTCATGTTCCATCAAGAGAAGTCTGAGGTCTTCACCAGATGCTTATGTGTGTCAAGTCTCATAAAGCTGCCAACATTCGTTCTCGAGTTATGGCAATGATAGGGATTTCACATAATTGTAACTGTGACCTTGAAAAGTAGGTGAAGGTCATGGTTCACCATGAGAAGTCTGAGGTCTTCACCAGATGCTTGTGTGTGTCAAATCTCATAAAGCTGCCATCATTCGTTCTTGAGTTATTGTGATTCTTGGGATTTCACATATTTGTCCCTGTGACCTTGAAAAATAGGTCAAGGTCGCCGTCCACCGAACTAGTCTGAGGTTTTCAACAGATGCTTATGCGTGTAAAGTTTCATGAAGCTGCCATCATTTGTTCTTGAGTTATCACGATGACAAGGATGATTTCACATTATTGTCCCTGTGACCTTGAAAAGTAGGTGAAGGTCATGTTCCATCAAGAGAAGTCTGAGGTCTTCACCAGATGCTTGTGTGTGTCAAATCTCATAAAGCTGCCATCATTCGTTCTTGCGATTCTTGGGACTACACATAATTGTCCGTGACCTTGAAAAATAGGTCAAGGTCACCGTCCATCGAACTCGTCCGAGATTTTCACCAGATGCTTATATGTGTCAAGTTTCACGAAGCTGCCATCATTTGTTCTCGTACTATCGCGATGACAAGGATGATTTCAAATAATTGTCCATGTGACCTTGAAAAGTAGGTGAAGGTTATGTTTTATAGAAACAATTCTGAGGTCTTCACCAGATGCTTATGGGTGTCAAATCTCATAAAGCTGCCATCATTTGTTCTTGAGTTATGCGATTCTTGGGATTTCACATAATTGTCCCTGTGACCTTGAAAAATAGGTCAAGGTCACCGTCCATCGAACTTGTCCGAGGTTTTCACCAGATGCTTATATGTGTCAAGTTTCACGAAGCTGCCATCATTTGTTCTCGAGTTATCGCGATGACAAGATGATTTCACATAATTGTCCCTGTGACCTTGAAAAGTCGGTGAAGGTCATGTTTCATAGGAAAAATTCTGAGGGCTTCACCAGATGCTTATGTGTGTCAAATCTCATAAAGCTGCCATCATTCGTTCTTGAGTTATTGTGATTCTTGGGATTTCACATAATTGTCCCTGTGACCTTGAATAATAGGTCAAGGTCGCCGTCCATCGAACTCGTCCGAGGTTTTCACCAGATGCATATGTGTGTCAAGTTTCATGAAGCTGCCATCATTTGTTCTTGAGTTATCGCGATGACAAGGATGTTCGCTACAGACATACATACAGACATACATACATACATACATACATACATACCCACGCCAGGAGTACTGCAATACCCTCAGCCTGATTACATCAGGGGCTGAGGGTAAAAAGTCAGGTATGTTCAATTGTGGAAAAACATGTTATGATAAGATGGTTCGTGACTTGGAACGTAATCGACGGTGGCATCATATCTCAAGTTATTTCCTGACAAGGACGCAGGCATCCTGACAAGGAAGCAGGCACTCATGATACGGACTGGCAGCAGGAAACATAAGGAAAACACATTCAAAGGCAAATCATTTTATTTTATGCTGAAAACATACACAACAAATGGTTTGCACTCATTTTTATGAACTTCTATATGCCTTTCACTTAATTTAAGCAGATACTCTAGGATTGCTATTTTAATTCTTATTTTCTGGTGTATCTCTTTTTACAGAATGTTAGATACAGAGTCTATGTTATTTTAAGAAATACAAATATATAATTGATATTTAGAATAAAGATAATATAACAGCAGGTGCATGTCAACTAAATTGATGTGATGTATTGTACAATTTAATTTTGTATCAAATTAAAGCTTTTTTGTGTGCAAAATTAAAAGAAATAGCTATTCTATGATTTATATCTGTCATTACATTGTGGATTGAAATATACCAGTATATACATGGTTGTTAGTGCCACCTGGTGAGAAATACTGACATACATGGTTGTTAGTGTCACCTGGTGATAAATACTGACATCTTTACCACCTGGTGAGAAATACTGACATCTTCACCAGTTCTCTTATCCCAGCATGTGAATACAATGAAACAAGCTAATGTGATACAGGAAGTGTACATCAGCCATACAACTATCACAGGAACAACATGGAGAAAAGCAACCAACATAAATAACAAAGATGAGCAGTTGATAATAAGGGTACCGGTGGCTGTCCACCCTTCTTATCAACTGCATTTCACAACATATTTAAGACAGGGTATAATTTGCTCTTCCAATCCATATCAGAAAACATAAAAGTTTATTCTATAACTTAAATAAAGCTGAACCAATTTATGAGGCAAATTAAAATGTGCACCTCCTTACAGTGAATCAATATAAAATATTACAGATGCAAGGTATAGTCAATGAAACATCTCGCCACCACAGACGCCTTCAACATCAAAATAAAATTATTACCTTCAAATCAACAGTTCAAATATCGTGTCAAATCAGCACCTTGATGTTGTACATATATGTGGTACATACAAACAATACATACGACCTTGTGGATTGCTTGTCGACCTTGTGGGTTGCTTGTCGACCTTGTGGGTTGCTTGTCGGATGTGGGACCCTACACTGTCACGCCCCCCTCATGTTGATCATGTGTCAGAGATATCAAATACATAAAGCATATTTAGATATAGAAATATCAGGATTAAACCTGTCAACCACTTCAAGGGGGAAAGTAACACTCCAAAAGGTAATTATAAATTGCATATATATGAAAGACTATGTTAATGAGATGCGCAACTAACTAATGAAAGTATTGCTATGTTTCAAACTAAACACTGTTCTGTAACAATGGCCACTACTGCTCACTGAACAAGTAGAATTTCTTCATTGTCTGAACAGAATGTTTCTTTTACATAAATCTGAATCTATAAACTACAAAACTTCTTTGTGAAACTAAATATAACAAACATCTTGGGACATTATGAACATGTAGATTAGCACCATATTTGGGAAGACGGGGCCCCGGAACATGAGTCCACAACGGACACAGCCCTGGAACATGTATTGAAGAAAGGATTCTGCAACGACTCAATGTCACTTTGGCAAACAGACACACATGTTTTGAGAAATCTTATTTGTATTTCTGTTAAAATCATTCAAGTGTTTATGCAAATGAGAAGTGAGTTTCACATTGTTATCTGGTTACAACATGTAGATATGAATATTCATAAGAACTGTTTGAGATATTTTTGTTGGTGAGAATATGCATAACCAGGACCACCATGGAACGGAGACTGCCCCACTCAGCCTATGCTGTACTCTGTGACTGACTGCCCCGCCCAGCCTATTCTGTACTCTGTGACCATTCCTCTGTACCTTTGTGATGTCATCAAAGCTGGGACGGGCAGTAACTCTTATTGGACCATTCCAAGATAGTTCCCTGGTTGTGGAGTTCTGCACCAATTTCTTGATATTTTTTCTCAAATTTATTGCTGTTGTTTTCTCCTGCATTTCATTTACAATCTGACGTATTCATCTACATAACAAATTATCTATCAACAAAAATAAAATAAATGAAAGCTACTATTTCTTAATAAAGGAAACCTACAATTTCTTTAGAAACGCCACAGTGCAATACACAAATGGTCATCACACATTTAGTTTACATACAGTTTCACTAACCACGAAGAGGTTTTCATTAAAGAAAAAAAAAGAATTTTCAATGATTTGCTGGATAATTGATATTTTCTCATGAGTTTTATCCTCCTTAGATTCTTTGAAAAGCTCTTTCCTCTCATTAAAGATTTTATGACAAAATCAGTGCAGACATCTCATTGTACCATTTAAGGTGATGTTTTCTACAGTACATTATATCATTGTTTTATATTTGTCATTTATCTTAATATAATATCTACGTTTCCTTTAATATCAATTTAATATCTTGATCTTGTCAATGTATGTATATGTATATACAGTTGTCAACAAGCTCTATCCTGTATCAGGTAGTTTCCCTTGCCATCAGTTTCTCTTTTCATCCTTTTCTCTTGTCATCCTTTTCTCTCCCATTCTCCTCTTATCTGCTGTGACACTGATCTGCCTTTGCCTGCCAGGATTACCAGGATTACCTGAGAATGGGATTATCTGTGGATTATCCTGCAGATTAGAACCTCTTTCCCTGTGAAGCGTGTTTCTTGCAGTAAGGTTTGCCTCCCTTGGCAAAGAAGGCTTGACCTTCTAGGTTCACCTGACATGTCTGCAAAGACAAACAATTTTGCATGCTCCAGTTTTGCATGATTTCTCCTCCCAACAATTCCCGTCTTCTATGATTTCTACATATCAATAATTAATCAATTTCTGTTATGATCCTGGAGTAACTGCCCATTAAATGTGTTTATCTAAATTCCTTCCCATTAAGTCTATATCAAGGTGTGACAGATGGGTGATAGGAGGAGTGTGACAGATGGGTGATAGGTATGTGACAGCAGGAGTGTGACAGATGGGTGATAAGTGGAGTGTGATAGACGGGTGATAGGAGGAGTGTGACAGAGGGGTGATAGAAGGAGTGTGACAGATGAGTAGTGGGTGATAGAAGGAGTGTGACAGATGAGTGATAGGAGTGTGACAGATGGGTGATAGAAGGAGTGACAGATGGGTGATAGGAGTGTGACAGATGGGTGATAGGAGGAGTGTGACAGACGGTTGATAGGAGTGTGACAGATGGGTGATAGAAGGAGTGTGACAGATGGTGATAGGAGTGTGACAGATGGGAGATAGGAGTGTGACAGATGGGTGATAGGAGGAGTGTGACAGATGGGTGATAGGAGGAGTGTGACAGATGGGTGATAGAAGGAGTGTGACAGATGGGCGATAGGAGTGTGACAGATGGGTGATAGAAGGAATGTGACAGATGAGTGATAGGAATGTGACAGATGGGTGATAGAAGGAGTGTGACAGATGGGTGATAGGAGGAGTGTGACAGATGGGTGATAGGAGGAGTGTGACAGATGGGTGATAGGAGGAGAGTGTTACCGAGCAGTTGAAGCATTCCGAGTGCCAGTTCTGACTGAGAGCCTCCACCCAACGATCTCCGGGTTCGATGGGGAACTGACAACCATAGCACTTAGTCTGGAACATCGCGGCCCAATCTGCAACATCAACAATGCAAATCATAGACCCAGTCAAACTATAGACCCAGTCAAATTATAGAGCAAGTCAAATTATAGACCCAGTCAAATTATAGACCTAGTCAAACTATAGACCCAGTCAAAATATAGACCTTGTCAAATTATAGACCCAGTCAATTTATAGACATGGTCAAATTATTGACCTAGTCAAATTATAGACCCAGTCAAATTATAGACCCAGTCAAAATATAGACCTTGTCAAATTATAGACCCAGTCAAATTATAGACCCAGTCAAATTATAGACCCAATCAAAATATAGACCTTGTCAAATTATAGACCCAGTCAAATTATAGACCCAGTCAAAATATAGACCCAGTCAAATTATAGACCCAGTCAAATTATAGACCCAGTCAAATTATAGACCTAGTCAAATTATAGACCTAGTCAAATTATAGACCTAGTCAAATTATAGACCAAGTCAAACTATAGACCTAGTCAAACTATAGACCTAGTCAAATTATAGACCTAGTCAAATTATAGACCTAGTCAAATTATAGACCTAGTAAAATTATAGACCTAGTCAAATTATAGACCTAGTCAAATTATAGACCTAGTCAAATTATAGACCTAGTCAAATTAAAGACCTAGTCAAATTATAGACCTAGTCAAATTATAGACCTAGTCAAATTATAGACCTAGTCAAATTATAGACCCAGTCAAATTATAGAACCAGTCAAATGTTAGACCTAGTCAAATTATAGACCCAGTCAAATTATAGACCAAGTCAAATTATAGACCCAGTCATATTATAGATCAAATATCAAACATCAACCATTGCTATTTACTTTTGTTATTTACATGAAATACATTTATGCAATATTCAAATTTGCTGCCTATGACGCAGTACTTAAGACCAATTTCTCATTATAAATACGGCTGTTTATTACGACCGGAGTCTCTCGTTTGTGAGCAGTATACTGACCCTTTTCACAGTAGATCTTGCCGTCCTCCATGTGGAAGGATCCGCTGCCACAGATCTGACCGCAGTGGACGCAGGTGAAGCAGTCCGGATGGAACGTGTCCTTGAGAGCGTTCACACATTCCTGCCAACATAACGCCACATCTTGCTTACTCCATGACACACATACTGGTAGTATTTTATCAGCTCATTATTCAAAAAACAAACTTTTTATAGAAAAGTATTGAACACTCAAACGAATCAGACATACGAAGGAGTGATAAACAGTGTTCTGAGAATACCAAAGTTGCTCATAGAAAACGTGTTGACAAATTATTGAGGATTTTGTGGAGATAAAATGTTGTTACAACTTTATGACAATGCACTACTTGACACCTGTTTGCTGACCATTGACTCACCCTGATAATAGCCTTGACTCACCCTGATAACAGCTGATAATAGCCTTGACTCACCCTGATAATAACCTTGACTCACTCTAATAATAGCCTTGACTCACCCTGATAATAGCCTTGACTCACCCTGATAACAGCTGATAATAGCCTTGACTCACCCTGATAATAACCTTGACTCACTCTAATAATAGCCTTGTCTCACCCTGATAGCAGCCTTGACTCACCCTAATAGCCTTGACTCACCCTGATAATAGCCTTGACTCACCCCGATAATAGCCTTGACTCACCCTAATAATAGCCTTGACTCACCCTGGTAATAGCCTTGACTCACCCTGATCATAGCCTTGAGTCACCCTGATAATAGCCTTGAGTCACCCTGATAATAGCCTTGACTCACCCTGGTAATAGCCTTGACTCACCCTAATAATAGCCTTGACTCACCCTAATAATAGCCTTGACTCACCCTAATAATAGCCTTGACTCACCCTGATAATAGCCTTGACTCACCCTAATAATAGCCTTGACTCACCCTGATAATAGCCTTGACTCACGCTGATAATAGTCTTGACTCATCCAGATAATAACCTTGACTCACCCTGATAATAGCCTTGACTCACCCTAATAATAGCCTTGACTCACCCTGATAATAGCCTTGACTCACCCTAATAATAGCCTTGACTCACCCTGATAATAGCCTTGACTCACGCTGATAATAGCCTTGACTCACCCTGATAATAGCCTTGACTCACCCTGATAATAGCCTTGACTCACCCTGATAATAGTCTTGACTCACCCTGATAATAGTCTTGACTCACCCTGATAATAGCCTTGAGTCACCCTAATAATAACCTTGACTCACCCTGATAATAGTCTTGACTCATCCAGATAATAACCTTGACTCACCCTGATAATAGTCTTGACTCATCCAGACAATAGCCTTGACTCACCCTGATAATAGCCTTGACTCATCCAGATAATAGCCTTGACTCACCCTAATAATAGCCTTGACTCATCCAGATAATAGCCTTAACTCGCCCTGATAATAGTCTTGACTCATCCAGATAATAACCTTGACTCACCCTGATAATAGTCTTGCCTCATTCAGATAATAACCTTGACTCACCCTGAAAATAGCCTTGACTCACTCTAATAATAGCCTTGACTCACCCAGATAATAGCCTTGACTCACCCTGATAATAGCCTTGTCTCACCCTGATAACAGCCTTGACTCACCCTGATAACAGCCTTGACTCATCCAGATAATAGCCTTGACTCACCCTAATAATAGCCTTGACTCACCCTGATAATAGCCTTAACTCGCCCTGATAATAGCCTTGACTCACCCTAATAATAGCCTTGACTCACCCTGATAATAGCCTTGACTCATCCAGATAATAGCCTTGACTCACCCTAATAATAGCCTTGACTCACCCTGATAATAGCCTTGACTCATCCAGATAATAGCCTTGACTCACCCTGATAATAGCCTTAACTCGCCCTGATAATAGCCTTGACTCACCCTGATAATAGTCTTGACTCATCCAGATAATAACCTTGACTCACCCTGATAATAGCCTTGACTCACCCTGATAACAGCTGATAATAGCCTTGACTCACCCTCATAATAGCCTTGACTCACCCTAATAATAGTCTTGACTCACCCTGATAATAGTCTTGACTCACCCTAATAATAGCCTTGACTCACCCTGATAATAGTCTTGACTCATCCAGATAATAACCTTGACTCACCCTGATAATAGTCTTGACTCATCCAGATAATAACCTTGACTCACCCTGATAATAGTCTTGACTCATCCAGACAATAGCCTTGACTCACCCTGATAATAGCCTTGACTCATCCAGATAATAGCCTTGACTCACCCTAATAATAGCCTTGACTCATCCAGATAATAGCCTTAACTCGCCCTGATAATAGTCTTGACTCATCCAGATAATAACCTTGACTCACCCTGATAATAGTCTTGCCTCATTCAGATAATAACCTTGACTCACCCTGAAAATAGCCTTGACTCACTCTAATAATAGCCTTGACTCACCCAGATAATAGCCTTGACTCACCCTGATAATAGCCTTGTCTCACCCTGATAACAGCCTTGACTCACCCTGATAACAGCCTTGACTCATCCAGATAATAGCCTTGACTCACCCTAATAATAGCCTTGACTCACCCTGATAATAGCCTTAACTCGCCCTGATAAAATAGCCTTGACTCACCCTAATAATAGCCTTGACTCACCCTGATAATAGCCTTGACTCATCCAGATAATAGCCTTGACTCACCCTAATAATAGCCTTGACTCACCCTGATAATAGCCTTGACTCATCCAGATAATAGCCTTGACTCACCCTGATAATAGCCTTAACTCACCCTGATAATAGCCTTGACTCACCCTGATAATAGCCTTGACTCACCCTTATAATAGCCTTGACTCACCCTAATAATAGCCTTGACTCACGCTGATAATAGCCATGACTCACCCTGGTAATAGCCTTGCCACACTTCCCACATCGGGGAGCAAAGTACTTTTCGTAGTCACTTTCGCAGAAGAGTTGTCCTTCCTCCTCTACGAACCCCACGCCGACAAGGGGGATGGCACACTGCGGGTTGCCACAGATGAAGTGGTCTGGACACCAGGACTTCTCCAGCGCCAACACGAACGGACCCCTGTAATAAAACATCCCGACATCAAGCCACATTAAACATCACACGGTTAGTGTGACATCATCACTAAACATGACCCTTTTGTTGATTTAATATAGAAGGAATCTTTTCTTTTCTCGCGATTCGTCAGTGATGATGACTGGCCATATATGGTGGTCACTAGTCGCCTTCCATAAACTGGGTAAAACTCTAACCTGGGGAAATTACTGCAGTTATATGCTATCCAATATCTTGAGAAGTAAGTCCAAATTTATGACAAATGTTTGAATTCTGATGGCAGGCATTGTCTGAAGTTTTTGGTCAAAATCACATAAATTCGCATCAAATGTGGCAGTCAACAATTTACAAGTTTATATAAATGTTCATCTGAACTACAATATTAACTGACACATTAGTAAACTAAGATTTGATGAGGAACCAATATTGTTTGTTAGGTATTAAATAACACAGTAATAACTAGAAGCCTGAAGGTGAAATCTGAAATCTGAAATCTTAATCCATCAGAATTTAACAAATACATATGTGGACCCTGGGATTATATTTGCTGTACGTCTGGCATGATACAGGGGAATATACAGCGATATATCGGCAGATACAGAGAATATATGACAATTATATAACACTTGGTTACTTAGAGTATATTTTGTGTATATCTGACTCCATACAGAATGCATGTTGAAATGACCTGACTTATAATTTATATACTGCATCATGCTATACACGATTCCTTTCAAGACATTAATACATACCTCCATAGAAGGCGTTCTATGAAGCACAGGCACCTTACTTAGCATTCAAATGGTGTGCCTTATGTTGATAAATGTTTGTGATTACATAAACAGTATATAACAGATTACACCAACATTATCTATATGCAGAGTACATCCGTCATGCAAGATGGAACCCTCCAACCTACTGGAAGAATATTGCCTCTTGAAATATTCACTGTGTTTGTTATATATTAAGGTAAATCTTACATGTTGATGTTGTTGCTAGAGGGCGGTAGTGTATGCTGTGGCGCCCTCTTTCTTAATGACTCTAATATAGTGCCTACCTGGCCCTCTTTAGCCCTGGTCACACTTACACGATCTTTCACAAGACTGTACAAGAATTGGTAAGATTGCTATGATTGTGTTAAATCACACAAAACACGATAGTCAGACGACCTCATGTTGACACATGACACGTTCATATCCAGGCCCATAACAAGACCACCACTTGCTTAACATGTCCTTCTCTCTCACGTGACTTCTGTACATCTTGGCCAGGTCTTGCTGTGATCGTAACAAGGTCATTGCACTCCTCAGATGTCCTCAGAGGTCGTATGCTGTCTGCTTAAATCTGCTGTGGTCATTAGGTGGGTGTAACAGATTGGCAGGCCATCCTACCATGGACGTACACACATCACAGAGGAATACCTATAGGACAGTCAGCAGATTATGCATGGTCACACCAGATGGCATGGCAGACCATTACAGACCACCTCATGTGTGTTCCTGTTCTGATAAACGATGTGAGATGATTTAACAGATCGTGGCAAGTCGTGTAATAGATCGTGTAAGTGTGACTGGAGCTTAATTTCCTATTGATACTAATATAACGCCTACCTGACAATATTAAGGTCTGAGGGCGTATTGTGCTTCTCCACTAGAGGGCAGTAGTGTATGCTGATACTGATGCTAATCTTGTGCTTCTGCGCAGTTTAGTTCATGCTTCTTATCTTAGGTGGCGCTTATTGTACTGAGCTCGTTCCTACTTATCTAAAGAAGCCTTAATCTCTAGGATCAATGTCGGATTCTATTCACACATCGATGGCGGCTTAAGCTATACTTCTGGTAGCCGTTTTCTTCATATACAGTATCGGTGTCTCTCTGTGTGAAATTGATGCCGCCATATTGTCTATTATCAAAATAAATAATAATGTCCACCACCTTGTAAACCGACACAATTCCGGTGAAGAATGCTCTTAATTAAGTAATGTATTAGTTTGCTCCTGAGCGGCCATATGACGTCAGATCCGCGGGTCACCAGTGGCTCTCAGAGTGTGAGAAGGTCGCCAGTGGCCCTCAGAGTGTGAGAAGGAGGAAGACAGAGCTTCTTATGTAAGTACCATATAGGCACCTACCAGGCACTATACGGTACATGTATTAGTGAATGTGGTGAATGCATTAGTCAGAGAAGTCTAAGGTGATACGCCACCTGGTGACAAGAGTTATAACCAGTAGCAGATCAAAATGACATCAATACATACCTCCTACAACGTGGGCAAACAACCAGACAAATAAATCAAAAGGATTTTAATTTTGTGCAGTAAACAATTTTAGTGTTGTGATAAAAAATAATATTGGCAGTGAAACAACTTCTGAATTATCAAAATAAGCAAACATCCAAATAATGCCTACATCAACCGTGAAAAAGAATTAACAAATTTTAACATAAAAGATAAAAGCTGTATTACTGTGCACCATTCTTTCTCTGTATTTATTTTTAAAATTTTTTAAACAATACATGCTTGATAGTGTTACTATAAAACCACTTGGAGTGTTGTTTAATTGCTGTATTACCTGATGGCGACTCCACATCCGGAGCAGATGGGAATCCTCGCTCCACTGCCGGTCACTGGCGCCATACTCTTAGCAGACCCGGCCAAACCCGACTTCATCACTCTGGGACCTGTGGGCACTCGCGGCTGCCAAGAGCCCGCAGCAGGTGCAGGGCGGGCAGGAGCAGGAGCAGGAGCAGGTGCAGGTGCAGGTGCTGGAGCCATAACAGGAGCAGGTGCTGGTGCAGGTGCAGGTGCAGGAGCCACTGGGGCTGCTCCTCCACTGAAAAGTGAAACATCCCAAAATGATGTGCAATCTTCAAGTAACGTTTTCTGTTTCTTGGTAAAGTTTATCTGCTACCTCAAAGATAATATTTCTTCCTCCTATTACAATATATATTCTTCAAAAATTGGTTACCATTCATAACAAAAATTGGTTACATTTGTAAACCTAATCATATGATGTGCATAATTTAACTCATTGATAGATATAGGTTCAAAGTATTTGTCTGAGAGTCCGGTTTGCACGGAGATCAGGTCTGCTAGTCTATACAGCATCCTCAGGTCTATCTATTCACTTTGACCACATTTCACATCACAGTTATGTTAATCATCATGCCACAGACCACATTATCACAATACAAAGGTTATTTATGGAGTGCCGAGTTACAAATATCCCTGTTTTGTGCTATAGATGTAGATATAAGTGTTTGTTATGGTTATTTGGCGTTGGTTCTCCCGACTTACTAATTAAGAGAGGAGGGTGAGAAGGAGCCGGCATTGGGCGGTGCTGACACGGGAGGCTGGCCTGGGTTCCTCATCACCGGCTGTGTCTGTGGGAACGGCTGACTCTGGGCGCTCCCGGCGGCTACCGGACCGGACCCGTTCTGCCAGCCACGGTGAGCATCTTCCTGGGCTACCAGCCGGGCGGTGTCGGACGGCACGTAGGTCTTGGTCTGGGAGGCTACCGGTTGGTAGGGGGTGGGGCCCATGGGGGGAGGAGGGGGCGCGGCCTCACTACAATACACACACCACATACCATGCCACTATACAACACTGTATTAATACAGAACACACATCTCACTACCTCATCTACAGTATCACAATAGTCTAAAATAGAGTCTATCACAGAGTCTATCATGGAGTCTATCATGGAGTCTATCATGGAGTCTATCATAGAGTCTATCATAGTCTATCATAGAGTCTATCATAGAGTCTATCACAGTCTATCATAGAGTCTATCATAAAGTCTATCATAGAGTCTATCATAAAGTATATCATAGAGTCTATCATAGAGTCTATCATAGAGTCTATCATACAGTCAGGCCTGTTCTCATGGTTCTATCACAAGGCCTTTTTGATTCCAGACATACGTATGTTTTAATCCTTCAACTCACCGTGATGATAATTAAAACATGTCTGGATCAAAATAATTCTTACACAATGCTCTATTTCTTACATATAACATCAGTCTCATGGATACAAACATATACATACAATTTCTTCATTTCCTCTTTGACATGCTTTGTCCAGACCAATATTTGGTGAATGTTTATGGCAGAGATTAGGTATATATCTGTATTGCTATGACAGATACAGGTGAGTGTTTCACTGATGTGTTCCCGGATATCTCACTCAGACCTTGTTACAGTTAACATCCATGACATCAAACCAACAAGAAACTTTATTTATATAAAAAGTTCAATAATTTAAACTGTAAATAAAATACAGAATTTACACTTAGAATTAAAAAAAGAAGAAGAATTTCAATAGAACTTTCCTAGCCTAATGTTCTAGTGTGGTTCTACAGGATCTCAACAATATGATAACCTCATCTACCAGGAAGAAAATTACTTCAAAGTCCTTGCGACTACTCAAAAAGTTCCAAATGCATTTTTACTTTTGTCATTGATGACATCAAAGATGAGTTGTTCATTTTTATGAAAAGAAACACAGACATGATTAATATGTGGACTTTAGATCTTACATAAAGGTGTCATAAAATCCAGAAAAAGGTGTCATAAAATCCAAGGCAATCGTGATATCAGACACACTCACTGGAATCAAGCAGTATGAATGATGCATCTCACACTCACTGGAATCAAGCAGTATGAATGATACATCTCACACTCACTGGAATCAAGCAGTATGAATGATACATCTCACACTCACTGGAATCAAGCAGTATGAATGATACATCCCACACTCACTGGAATCAAGCTGTATGAATGATACATATCACACTCACTGGAATCAAGCAGTATGAATGATACATCTCACACTCACTGGAATCAAGCAGTATGAATGATGCATCTCACACTCACTGGAATCAAGCAGTATGAATGATACATCCCACACTCACTGGAATCAAGCTGTATGAATGATACATCTCACACTCACTGGAATCAAGCAGTATGAATGATACATCTCACACTCACTGGAATCAAGCAGTATGAATGATACATCTCACACTCACTGGAATCAAGCTGTATGAATGATACATCCCACACTCACTGGAATCAAGCAGTATGAATGATACATCCCACACTCACTGGAATTAAGCAGTATGAATGATACATCTCACACTCACTGGAATCAAGCAGTATGAATGATGCATCTCTCACTCACTGGAATCAAGCAGTATGAATGATACATCTCACACTCACTGGAATCAAGCAGTATGAATGATACATCTCACACTCACTGGAATCAAGCAGTATGAATGATACATCTCACACTCACTGGAATCAAGCAGTATGAATGATACATCTCACACTCACTGGAATCAAGCAGTATGAATGATACATCTCACACTCACTGGAATCAAGCAGTATGAATGATACATCCCACACTCACTGGAATCAAGCAGTATGAATGATAAATCTCACACTCACTGGAATCAAGCTGTATGAATGATACATCCCACACTCACTGGAATCAAGCAGTATGAATGATACATCCCACACTCACTGGAATTAAGCAGTATGAATGATACATCTCACACTCACTGGAATCAAGCAGTATGAATGATGCATCTCTCACTCACTGGAATCAAGCTGTATGAATGATACATCTCACACTCACTGGAATCAAGCAGTATGAATGATACATCTCACACTCACTGGAATCAAGCAGTATGAATGATACATCTCACATTCACTGGAATCAAGCAGTCTGGATGATACATCTCACACTCACTGGAATCAAGCTGTATGAATGATACATCCCACACTCACTGGAATCAAGCAGTATGAATGATACATCTCACACTCACTGGAATCAAGCTGTATGAATGATACATATCACACTCACTCACTGGAATCAAGCAGTATGAATGATACATCTCACACTCACTGGAATCAAGCAGTATGAATGATGCATCTCACACTCACTGGAATCAAGCAGTATGAATGATGCATCTCACACTCACTGGAATCAAGCAGTATGAATGATACATCTCACACTCACTGGAATCAAGCAGTATGAATGATACATCCCACACTCACTGGAATCAAGCAGTATGAATGATACATCTCACACTCACTGGAATCAAGCAGTATGAATGATACATCTCACACTCACTGGAATCAAGCAGTATGAATGATGCATCTCACACTCACTGGAATCAAGCAGTATGAATGATGCATCTCACACTCACTGGAATTAAGCAGTATGAATGATACATCTCACACTCACTGGAATCAAGCAGTATGAATGATACATCTCACACTCACTGGAATCAAGCAGTATGAATGATACATCTCACACTCACTGGAATCAAGCAGTATGAATGATACATCTCACACTCACTGGAATCAAGCAGTATGAATGATACATCTCACACTCACTGGAATCAAGCAGTATGAATGATACATCTCACACTCACTGGAATCAAGCAGTATGAATGATACATCTCACACTCACTGGAATCAAGCTGTATGAATGATACATCTCACACTCACTGGAATCAAGCAGTATGAATGATACATCTCACACTCACTGGAATCAAGCAGTATGAATGATACATCTCACACTCACTGGAATCAAGCAGTATGAATGATGCATCTCACACTCACTGGAATCATCATACAGATATACAGAAATCTCTGCCCGGTGCAGGACATGTATTACGACATGCAGGACATCAGATCTATACCTACACACTGACCTACTTAAAGGGGGAGTTCCTAATAATCTAACCTTATTTTTTTTTAACATATAATGAAATATATGGTAATAAGATATCATATCACACACATCCTACATTAATCTGGCCAACTGTTTATTTACAAAGTGGATCTTTGTTGTGGCAGCAGGCTGTCCTGGAAAGAAAGGTCGGGTTCGGGAGGGTAATAAAACTTCGGAGATTATACGTCACGGGTGTAACTCCTTATCCCGGGAAACTGGGTCTCACTATGGTGGGTGAAGCTGGCCCCTCAACATGTACTCAAAATAAGCTGCTCTCATTGTCAGGGGAATTGTGTGTTATAAATATTTGCGACAAAAGTAATTGACAAGGGATCAATGTTTTCAATTCCCCAAATATTGTGGCAACAAAAGTTTGAAATACACAAAATATGCAGGTTTGAAACACAACCAGGGTTATCTATGAAGAGAACATTTTGTTCTTGAGTCAGGATATGGTAACAGTTGGGCCTGAAACAATGACTACCAGAGGTTCCCTAGGCTAAAATGAACTGTAATTCTTATTAGACCACATCACAGACCTAGTGATGATAAGATTAGCTGAACAGAGGTCATTTCACAATAAAAAAAACAGAGGAAAGAAGTTCTAGACAAGTCTCCACTACTGATGTCATGATCAAGTGGCAGTGTCAGAAACACTAGCATACTAGGTCAGGGTGCTGAAATGAGAGGTGAATGTAGATACCTCAGTGATTCAATGTGTTGTCCCCAGGAAAACATTTACCAAAATATTGTCAAATTTAAAGAAAATGGTCCTTAATTTTAAAACCTCTTTTAACAATAATTATTTTATATGAACATGTTTGTGATATGCAAGTCTTTTCAAGATTTTAAACTTTGAGTATATACTTTGTGGTCCATACAAATGACTGAAAAATAAGATAAGTTAAATCGCATGGCCATGGTTCTGTGTTTTGTTTTCATAATTGTTAATTGGCACAGTGTGATATGTTGTGTCATAACATACTATCTGCTATCATAACATATACTATTTTGATTTGTTGAAGATCATCCCCACTGTCAGACTCTTCTCAATCACAGTTTGCAGGCTACGAGTCTTGTTTGTTGTGGGGGGTCAAATTGCCATCCCTGAACTTTACCCTGCTCAATAAAGCTACCTGAAGGTGGCTCAGACCCACTTCTTTCATCCTCAGATGATCCACATAAACTTTGGACCTCTACTATGTCAGAAACACTTGTTGAACAATCACTATCTGTAAAATCTCCCTCCGACTCCATGATGCTGGGCTAGGGGTTTTCCCAAAATGTTACACTCTCTACGTCCCCACCCCACGTGACAGGGGGTAATAAAATTCCGGACTGACTTCGGAGATATGTCATGATCCAAACTTTGAAGTGAAATTTGATCATCACAACGTTAACAAGATACACTTGAAATTTGTGAGATGACTACTGGCAACCAAATGAATGATTTTATGACAAAAAAACACATGGTTTGGGGTACAACCCAATTATTAGGAACTCCCCCTTTAAGTGTTCTGAGGTGAACTAAATGATTCTATTATGTTCTATATCATACATGACCTAGATCTATCATCATATACATGACCTAGATCTATCATCATATACTTACTTCATGAAGTGTCTCTGTCTTTACAATGAATAACCAAGCAATCAAATGTGAGAAATATATTCCATGTTGTGTGATGTATTCAATTATATAAAAAAGTATAAAATTTCCTGCTAATTATTGGCTCACTGTGCTAGATCACACAATAATATCGCAGAATGTGATTAAATTAAACACAGGTAAATTTGAAAGACTGATTAAAAATAAATGAACATCTACCAGTACAATATTAAACACACCAGATTAACATTTAAACATATGACATAAACCAGGATGGAATATGCTGGGGCAAAACTTGAAAATATGCTTCCAAATAATATTTCATCTCCATCTCATCAAACTTTGCTAAAGCATATCCAATATTTCAATGTTAGGTTTCATTTTTTCAATTCACTCTCCTGAAACACTTGTCACATAACAAGTAGCATGCATAACAAAGACTGAGTACCTTTGCCACGGAGGAGGTGCAGCTGAAAACAAAAGAACAACACAAATATGTCAATCATATCCAAATATTGCACACATCTCCACCACTTGCCACCAGGCATTAAGGTGTGTGCCTCCCAATACCGGGTGAGAAGTGGTGATTATATTATACTAAAATGCCATCTTTTAGACAACTTTTTGTAGATTCTTTAATAGCGCCAAAATATGAATTTATGTTAATAAAAGATGGCATTTTATCATTTCATCTTTATAATTACCGATTAAGTTCTTCTTCAAGTAGATAGGCAGCTTTATTGAATGTATGTTGAGCACTGGCCCCCGAGTAGAGGCCCATGGGTGAGTTATACTGCGCATGCACTATTCCCACCCCCTGTACATCCTGGGACTTATAGGGCGGGGCGGGGGCGGACTGCCGGCGGGAAGGCAGGTGGTGCGCTATCTCACTCACATCTGAAACTCATAACATATACACAAACCCATGCAAACAACCATATCTTCACATTTCTGGCAAAATCTTAAAATATGAAGATACCATGAAATACAACACTTGAAAAAATTAGAGCAATGGTTGGGTTATTGGAAAGTATTATATATTATTTGGTGAGATAACTGATTTCATGCATAGTGGAGTTAATTTCACACATTTACTTTTTTTTCTTACCAATGATGGTGTTAAGATATGATGCTTTTTATTATCCAAATTGAATATTGCAAATATTTCACAGATGAAAATACTAGTACCTTCTCCATGATCGAGTTTAGTTTGCAACATTTTGAAAGTTCTACTAGATCGGACTTGCGAGTTGGAGCCCTTCCACTTCTCCTCCTCCTCAGAGTTCCTGCCTGCTGTCCTGGTGGCTGGCACGGAGTACTTCCTCCCTGACTGGCTCTGATTGGTTGGGGACAAGTGTGACTGGTTCTGATTGGCTGGTGCCATATAAGACTGGTTCTGATTGGCTGGTGCCATATAAGACTGGTTCTGATTGGTTGGTGCCATGTACGACTGGCTGTGATTGGCTGATGTCACCTGGGACTGGCTGTGATTGGCTGATGTCAACAGGGGCCGGCTGTGATTGGTTGATGGTGGTGAAGCTGGCAACTTGGGTGACAGAGACAGTGCAGAGTTTGGAGATGATGATGAAGACGTCGCTGAGTTGACTGAGATTGATTGAGAATCCAGACTCGAATGAGGACTCCATATCACTGGAGGAGACTGTGACTTGATTGCATTGTTGGCCACTCTGAACTTGGGGAGGGGTTTCTTGGAGGCGTAGCTGGGTGGAGGAGGGGTAGTGTTAGTGGTGGGGTTAGTAGGGGCACCACTCGGTTCATGCTGCTCTGTCATGCCATGCCTCGAGGCTCCCGTACCTGAGGGTGCTGGAGGTCTGAAATCAAAACACATATCTCCTATGTAGTCAACAATATCTTATTATTTGAAACAATCAAACATCATGATTTACATGTATATCAAAGCAAAATTGTTACAAATTTGCCATTTTTGTTTTAAACATATATTCTTTTTTGCATGACAAACAGCTTGACTTCTAGCCATTTCTGTCTAATGAATCTATTTTATTCTAATCTTTCCCGTTTATATATTAATTTTGCTACTCACCCTACGACAGTTCCGAGGTTCATGGCCGTAGCTTGGTCTGCGAGGGAGTCCACCACATTGTCCACTGAGTACATATTTAGGGGGGTGTTATACTGACGATTCATGGCCATAGGTACAGTACCACTGCCCCCGGGGAACGGCTGGGCACTGCGGTTATAATCCTGGTAAAAAAAACAAGAAACCATATTATTCTTTTGACACTGAAATCATCAGATATGTGCCAATAATTATTTGTTTAAACTATGGAATAAAGCAATCCATAGCAACCTTGATGTTTCAATATTTCTTGTAAAATTAAACCCAAAGACGACACATGTGAATATAAACATTTGGAAGTGGTGATTTTCAGGCATCAGATTTTTTCCAAACTAAATGGGCTTGATCAAATTCTGCATAAAAGACCAGCATCATTTGAATTGGTTTTCAGATATTTTCCTTTTAGGATATTTCTGTCAAGTTGGTTAACTTTTTGGTTTATCCACCTTGGCAATAAGTTTCCATTCAAAGCAATACACAAATGATAAATGTTGACATAAAATGCATAGATCATCATTTAATTTCCCACCCAGTCAAGATACAGTGATGAAATTCCCCTTTCCGAAAGCTACCAGTAAAATATTTTACTTAATATGTATCATTATAATTTGTTTAAAATACCACTACAATGTGGATATATTGTGACTAAAGTATTCCAAAACATTTTGATTCATTCCTCTCATCTAAATCCGCCATTGGATAATTAATCAGACGGCATAATAAGACAGGGTAGTAAAGTCAGGTGTTATCACATGACAAGGTGGTAAAGTCAGGCATCGCATGACAGGGTGGTAAATTCAGGTTGCATTACATGACAGGGTGGTAAAGTCAGGTGGCATTACATGACAGGGTGGTAAAGTCAGGTGGCATTACATGACAGGGTGGTAAGTCAGGTGGCATTACATGACAGGGTGGTAAAGTCAGATGGCATCGCATGACAGGGTGGTAAAGTCAGGTGGCATTACATGACAGGGTGGTAAAGTCA
Organism: Amphiduros pacificus; assembly: GCA_949316495.1. Taxonomy (NCBI): domain Eukaryota; kingdom Metazoa; phylum Annelida; class Polychaeta; order Phyllodocida; family Hesionidae; genus Amphiduros; species Amphiduros pacificus. The sequence continues at coordinate 1,270,257 of OX439002.1, forward strand.
GGTGGCATTACATGACAGGGTGGTAAAGTCAGGTGGCATCGCATGACAGGGTGGTAAAGTCAGGTGTGATCACATGACAGGGTGGTAAAGTCAGGTGGTATTGCATGACAGGGTGGTTAAGTCAGGTGGCATTGCATGACAGGGTAGTAAGGTCAGGTGGCATTACAAGACAGGGTGGTAAAGTCAGGTTGCATTACATGACAGGGTGGTAAAGTCAGGTTGCATTACATGACAGGGTGGTAAAGTCAGGTGGCATTACATGACAGGGTGGTAAAGTCAGGTGGCATTACATGACAGGGTGGTAAAATCAGGTTGCATTACATGACAGGGTGGTAAAGTCAGGTTGCATTACATGACAGGGTGGTAAAGTCAGGTTGCATTACATGACAGGGTGGTAAAGTCAGGTGGCATTACATGACAGGGTGGTAAAGTCAGGTGGCATTACATGACAGGGTGGTAAAGTCAGGTGGCATTACATGACAGGGTGGTAAAGTCAGGTGTGATCACATGACAGGGTGGTAAAGTCAGGTTGCATTACATGACAGGGTGGTAAAGTCAGGTTGCATTACATGACAGGGTGATAAAGTTAGGAACATTTTCTCCCTTGTTTGAGAGCTGTAGCAATACCTTGACTGACTTTCATTGTTTTGGTTAAGTTTTAGGTTTCAGAATATTTCCCGTTTTTTTTATCAGTTTGCACTGGAGTCTGGAGAGAATGTCCCGGGAAGAATGTGCTGAGTTGCTGCATAAGCTTATAATGGCAACTTTGCACATAAGATATTATACGTTCTTTATACAGGGGAACCCATTCAGTACTGATGTACTGGTCTCCCATGGGACCCAAAGACTTTGTACCACCAGCATGGACGGCTGAACATTTGTTTGACTACATATCAATTTCCTGCTATTATTGGTGATGAGTCTAAGTTCAGCCAGGATCTGTGAGTTGAGTGTCCTGGATGCAGATATCTGCTGTGAGAGAATCCCTAGCTATAGGCTACAGCAGACTGTGACTGGTGGTTGCTGTGTGATCTGAGTATGCTAAACTTAGGCCAGAGAAGCAGGTGGCTGCAACACAGCGAGAGGGCCCATCATACCACAGGCAAAATGAGGTCCCTCATCATATTATATAACTTATACACACAGCGAGAGGGCCCATCATACCACAGGTAAAATGAGGTCCCTCATCATATTATATAACTTATACACACAGCGAGAGGGCCCATCATACCACAGGCAAAATGAGGTCCCTCATCATATTATATAACTTATACACACAGCGAGAGGGCCCATCATACCACAGGCAAAATGAGGTCCCTCATCGTATTATATAACTTATACACACAGCGAGAGGGCCCATCATACCACAGGCAAAATGAGCACCCTCATCATATTATATAACTTATACACACAGCGAGAGGGCCCATCATACCACAGGCAAAATGAGGTCCCTCATCATATTATATAACTTATACACACAGCGAGAGGGCCCATCATACCACAGGCAAAATGAGGTCCCTCATCGTATTATATAACTTATACACACAGCGAGAGGGCCCATCATACCACAGGCAAAATGAGCACCCTCATCATATTATATAACTTATACACACAGCGAGAGGGCCCATCATACCACAGGCAAAATGAGGTCCCTCATCATATTATATAACTTATACACACAGCGAGAGGGCCCATCATACCACAGGCAAAATGAGCACCCTCATCATATTATATAACTTATACACACAGCGAGAGGGCCCATCATACCACAGGCAAAATGAGGTCCCTCATCATATTGTATAACTTATACACACAGCGAGAGGGCCCATCATACCACAGGCAAAATGAGGTCCCTCATCATATTGTATAACTTATACACACAGCGAGAGGGCCCATCATACCACAGGCAAAATGAGGTCCCTCATCATATTATATAACTTATACACACAGCGAGAGGGCCCATCATACCACAGGCAAAATGAGCACCCTCATCATATTATATAACTTATACACACAGCGAGAGGGCCCATCATACCACAGGCAAAATGAGGTCCCTCATCATATTATATAACTTATACACACAGCGAGAGGGCCCATCATACCACAGGCAAAATGAGGTCCCTCATCATTTTATATAACTTATACACACAGCGAGAGGGCCCATCATACCACAGGCAAAATGAGCACCCTCATCATATTATATAACTTATACCCGTTTTTGGGGATGGCTACCAGGACGGTCCGCCCAGTGTTTTGCATCTCCTCGTCAGAAGAGGCGTCCTCGGCAGGGAGGTCTCCCGCATTGGGCACAAACGTAGATATCATCTCATCCCGCTCCAGAACAGCTTGCTGGGATTTTTGAAGTTCAGAAGAAATTGCTTCCTTCTCAGCTTCCAGGACGGCTTTTTCTCTGGCAAGAGACTGGACCTGTTCCGTCAATCTGTCTATACTTCACTGAATCCTCTCTGTGGGTCTTTACTTCACTGAATCCTTTTTGTAGGTCTATACTTCACTGAATCCTCCCTGTAGGTCTGTACTTTACTGAATCCTCCCTGTAGGTCTATACTTCACTGAATCCTCTCTGTAGGTCTATACTTCACTGAATCCTCACTGTAGGTCTATACTTCACTGAATCCTCTCTGTAGGTCTATACTTCACTGAATCCTCCCTGTAGGTCTATACTTCACTGAACCCTCCCTGTAGGTCTATACTTCACTGAATCCTCCCTGTAGGTCTATACTTCACTGAATCCTCCCTGTAGGTCTATACTTCACTGAATCCTCCCTGTAGGTCTATACTTCACTGAATCCTCCCTGTAGGTCTCCACTCTGTGGGTCTATACTTCACTGAACCCTCCCTGTAGGTCAATACTTCACTGAATCCTTTTTGTAGGTCTATACTTCACTGAATCCTCCCTGTAGGTCTATACTTCACTGAATCCTCCCTGTAGGTCTATACTTCACTGAATCCTCCCTGTAGGTCTATACTTCACTGAATCCTCTCTGTGGGTCTATACTTCACTGAATCCTCACTGTAGGTCTATACTTCACTGAATCCTCTCTGTAGGTCTATACTTCACTGAATCCTCTCTGTGGGTCTATACTTCACTGAATCCTCCCTGTAGGTCTATACTTAACTGAATCCTCCCTGTAGGTCTATACTTCACTGAATCCTCCCTGTAGGTCTATACTTCACTGAATCCTCCCTGTAGGTCTATACTTCACTGAATCCTCCCTGTAGGTCTCCACTCTGTGGGTCTATACTTCACTGAACCCTCCCTGTAGGTCTATACTTCACTCAATCCTCCCTGTAGGTCTATACTTCACTCAATCCTCCCTGTAGGTCTATACTTCACTGAATCCTCCCTGTGGGTCTATACTTCACTGAATCCTCTCTGTAGGTCTATACTTCACTGAATCCTCTCTGTGGGTCTATACTTCACTGAATCCTCTCTGTAGGTCTATATTTAACTGAATCCTCCCTGTAGGTCTATACTTCACTGAATCCTCCCTGTAGGTCTATACTTCACTGAATCCTCCCTGTAGGTCTATACTTCACTGAATCCTCCCTGTAGGTCTATACTTCACTGAATCCTCCCTGTAGGTCTATACTTCACTGAATCCTCCCTGTAGGTCTATACTTCACTGAATCCTCCCTGTAGGTCTATATTTCACTGAATCCTCCCTGTAGGTCTATACTTCACTGAATCCTCTCTTTAGGTCTATACTTCACTGAATCCTCCCTGTAGGTCTATACTTCACTGAATCCTCCCTGTAGGTCTATACTTCACTGAATCCTCCCTGTAGGTCTCCACTCTGTGGGTCTATACTTCACTGAACCCTCCCTGTAGGTCAATACTTCACTGAATCCTTTTTGTAGGTCTATACTTCACTGAATCCTCCCTGTGGGTCTATACTTCACTGAATCCTCCCTGTAGGTCTATACTTCACTGAATCCTCCCTGTGGGTCTATACTTCACTGAATCCTCTCTGTGGGTCTATACTTCACTGAATCCTCCCTGTAGGTCTATACTTCACTGAATCCTCTCTGTGGGTCTATACTTCACTGAATCCTCCCTGTAGGTCTATACTTCACTGAATCCTCCCTGTAGGTCTATACTTCACTGAATCCTCTCTGTAGGTCTCCACTCTGTAGGTCTATACTTCACTGAATCCTCCCTGTAGGTCTATACTTCACTGAATCCTCCCTGTAGGTCTATACTTCACTGAATCCTCCCTGTAGGTCTATACTTCACTGAATCCTCCCTGTAGGTCTATACTTCACTGAATCCTCTCTATAGGTCTATGCCTCACTGAAGGTGTATTACACTAAACACTCACTTAAAGTTTACTTTACTAAATGTTGTCATCTTTAGATCTCCATGTTGCTTAAACTTTCCTTCCACACCTTGAATCTTTCATTTCAAGCTATCTCATTTCTTCAATCGCTCCAATACATGACTGGTAGAAAGTTACGTTATTCTTGGAATTAGCATTTCAATCTAATTATCCAAATATATGTAGGGTCATTTCATAGATTCTGTTATTTCTGCAAATGAAATCCAAAGTGCAGGATGGTAACACTGGGTATGAAAATGACATCATCCTACGTTATTCAGGGTGCTCTAATATTATGAGGTCAATGGGTACATTATTGGCATCACCTTTGATAATGTTGTCACAATGTGTTCTTTTCAATGTCAGGGTAAACAAAATACAATGACAATGTTATTATATTATGATGTCATATTACATGACTGCAATGACAATGACATTAAACTCGGCATAATTACATGTTTATTTTTTGGCTATTACCAAATAGTGGACATTTATCAGACAGTATCCTAGTTTGTGTGACTTGTGGAAGTATTTGCTGTTGAGCCCCCCCCCCCCCCTTGTCAGCTGACTGGTGGAAGTATTTGCTGTTGAGCCCCCCCTTGTCAGCTGAGAGCTGTGTTGATAGGGCATCCTCTACAACGGCCTACGCAAATAGCATCTGCTAACTGCCCCATCTGCTAACTGCCTGGTGCACAACACCTGCAATCTATGCTCCCTGCCTCACACTACAAGGCTCTGGTCAATGGAGGGTCCCTCTGGTGAGGGTGACACGAGGGAGCTCGAGGATGACACGTGGAAGGTCGAGGGTGACAAGAGGAAGGAAGAAAAAATGGGAGGAAATGGGTGGGATTAATAGAACAGGGCCATATCTGACATAATAATAAGTACAACTATTTAACCATCATATACCCACACACAGGGAGGGTGCATGAGGGTGAAGGACAATGACGGCGAAGTAAGGGGACTGAGCATGACATTAGGGGCCTATGATGACACCAAGGAGGGTGATATGAGTGAGGGTGATATGAGTGAGGGTAATTTGAAGGAGGGTGATATGGGGGGTGGTGTGGGGAGGGTAATTTGAAGGAGGGTGATATGGGAGTGATGTGATGGAGGGTAATTTGAGGGAGGGTGAAGTGAGGGAGGGTGATATGAGGGGTGATGTGAGGGAGGGTGATATGGGGAAGGGTGATATGAGGGGTGGTGTGAGGGAGGGTAAATTGACGGAGGGTGATATGAGGGAGGGTGATATAGGGAAGGGTGATGTGAGGGAGGGTGATATGAGGGAGGGTGATATGGGGAGGGGGAGGTGGAGGTGAGGGGGGGTAATTTGAGGGAGGGTGAGGTGAGGGAGGGTGATATGAGGGGTGGTGTGAGGGAGGTAATTTGAGGGAGGGTGAGGGTGGCATGAGGATAAAGTAATCAGGGCAAGTGCAGCGATCCCCAGCTTCCGCAGCCTGAGTATTTACATTAATCAGTCAAATGTTCCTCATATTTGTTTCAACATGACTATTCCCCATCAGATGTATGTCAAACATGTTAAACATGTCAAACTGGAAACCTTCCAAATTCTGCTGCCTCGTCTATGTAATCAGCAACATGATTGTAGTTTCAAACCAATTATATTTCACTTCAGCCCAATTTTACAGAGGAATGTGAAAAAACTATATTTATAGATGTGATGTAAACCAGACACAGGATTAGTGTTGACTTTGTACATGACTTGGTGTGAGATTGGGGTCCTCCTGTATATTTGCAACATAAGCAGCCGAGGATAGAGGAGTGAGGAGGGTGAGAGGGGTGGGGTAGGGTAGCCACCCACTCAGCAGATCCCAGCAGAGCTGTGTAGAGTTCTCCTAACCCTCCCTGCCACATGGCAACACTACTCAGGGCACTGGCAGAGTCGCAATATGACCTCTACAATCTGGCCTCCCTCTAGTATAATAATTAAATTGACACAATCCGATTGTCTCATGTACCCTCAACATAAACCAACCAAAGAGTGGGACGTTCATGGCTGACCAGAATTATTCCTAGGGCTGGCATCAGTTTCAACATAATTAACATATCAAAGATAATCTGATGCTAATTTGCATTGGAAAAAAAATAAAAACATAAAACTCTTGTCACAATGTGAGCAAAATTGTTTGATAATTCATCCACCATATGCATTTGTTTTCATGCTGCCACCACATTGATATATTACATCCCATAATGCTCAATAACATCCACAATAACTCTGAACCTAATATATCCTAACTACCTGAATTCTTCACAAAAGGCATTTGTTATGATTGGAATGACTACATCCCTAATGACTGTAACTTAATTGACATCTGTAATAATTTTGAACCTTGTCTCTCTATGTACTTTAGTTCTACATTAATGGGAACTGTTATGATAATAATGACAACATCCCTCATGACAGGGGCTTCCCTCGTGACAGGGGCTTCCCTCGTGACAGGGGCTTCCCTCATGACAGGGGCTTCCCTCGTGACAGGGACTTCCTCATGACAGGGGCTTCCCTCGTGACAGGGGCTTCCCTCATGACAGGGACTTCCCCCATGACAGGGGCTTCCCTCTTGACAGGGACTTCCCTCGTGACAGGGGCTTCCCTCGTGACAGGGGCTTCCCTTGTGACAGGGGCTTCCCTCGTGACAGGGACTTCCCTCGTGACAGGGGCTTCCCTCGTGACAGGGGCTTCCCTCGTGACATGGACTTCCCTCATGACAGGGGCTTCCCTCATGACAGGGACTTCCCTCATGACAGGGACTTCCCTCATGACAGGGGCTTCCCTCGTGACATGGACTTCCCTCATGACAGGGGCTTCCCTCATGACAGGGACTTCCCTCATGACAGGGACTTCCCTCATGACAGGGGCTTCCCTCGTGACATGGACTTCCCTCATGACAGGGACTTCCCTCATGACAGGGACTTCCCTCATGACAGGGGCTTCCCTCGTGACATGGACTTCCCTCATGACAGGGACTTCCCTCATGACGGGGACTTCATTTCTTCCTCCTCATTCTCCTAGTGTCATCATGCAATGATCTTTGCTATCGTGTAATTATTATACAACATTTTCTTAAATTAAGAAATATAAATATAAAACCCAAGCTAAATAAAATGCAAATTGTTCTTGCTCAGATACACCATATAAGTTTTAGTATCACATAAAATATCACCTGACTGGTCCAGATTAAAGAGGAAATGATTTTTTTTAAATTCCTGAATACATAATTATGTATATTACAGTGTTTTGCCACAAACTTGCATAATTCACATCATATCTGTATGTGTATCCCAAGGGAATCGGATGTCAACTAAACTGTTATAAATCAGCCATCAGCCGAGCCTACAATTAAATCACTGCCGTCATCTACGTGATGGATGGATGCACAAAATGGTGGCAGTTTATGCAGGTAAGCTGCTACAAGGGTAAACAATTCACAGCCAATAACACACACGTCAAAACATCAACTTAAAAAATGATTCATAATAAATTCTTTTCCAACACATAATACTATACGTACATCTGATAATATGTCATGGCCAATCTGATATCTAACCTCTATATCTACTGTCCCTTCCCTTCTGTGAGAGAATTATGGCAACAAAATAACTTCACATCATGAGGAAATGACAAAGTTTTGTTTGGTTTAAGCCATGTCTACATTGAAGCACTTACTTTATTTGCTGTGCTGCGTGTCCTTATACGATCCGGTTATGTCAGCCACTGCCTAATAAATGCCGCTTTTAATGTGAGTCAGTTTCCTCTTTATAACGAGCCTGACCTGCTAAACTATGCGGCGGGTATGTTCTGCCCACATTCCAATCAACATTTAAGTACCTACCTAATAAGAAAGTTTAAAAACAGCATTTTTTACCTGTTAATGTGTAAACTTTGCTCCTCAATGTTAAGTAGAGAAATGTCCTAACTTAGCACAGTTTCAGCTGTCACCAAGTTGTCAATGAACAATGCCCAATATAAAACCTCACTTGCCAGCTGATCTCCTCCAGACTACGCTTCAAGGTGCACAAACAACTGCCAGTCATTGGCCAACTCACAAAATCCACTGACGGATACCCCAGGAACCAATAACGTAGACGTGACAGAGCTGCAACTGTCTTAGTTCAACATTCCTCGCCACTTACTACAGCCAACAGGAATTTCCCTTGCATGACGTGGTTTAATATTTTGGTCGTCACTCATGCATAACATAATTTATATCATAACATTATCGTTCAAGTAGGATATGAGATTGGAAGGACATACTTTGCTGTAAGTCTCGCCGAGAGTTTCTCTATTTTATTTATGAATCTTACTGCCATGAAATTTAAAAAACAGATTTTAAATTGAATACTTATTTTTTGCCTACTAATTTTTGAAAGTTTTATACTAAAAATGTACACTAAATCATCATTGTCTTTCAGGTGACACTGCATGATCAGTGTCTGTCAGGTGACACTGCATGATCAGTGTCTGTCAGGTGACACTGCATGATCAGTGTCTGTCAGGTGACACTGCATGATCAGTGTCTGTCAGGTGACACTGCATGATCAGTGTCTGTCAGGTGACACTGCATGATCAGTGTCTGTCAGGTGACACTGCATGATCAGTGTCTGTCAGGTGACACTGCATGATCAGGTGACACTGCATGATCAGTGTCTGTCAGGCGACACTGCATGATCAGTGTCTGTCAGGCGACACTGGATGATCAGGGTCTGTCAGGCGACACTGCATGATCAGTGTCTGTCAGGTGACACTGCATGATCAGTGTCTGTCAGGTGACACTGCATGATCAGTGTCTGTCAGGTGACACTGCATGATCAGTGTCTGTCAGGTGACACTGCATGATCAGTGTCTGTCAGGTGACACTGCATGATCAGGTGACACTGCATGATCAGTGTCTGTCATGTGACACTGCATGATCAGTGTCTGTCAGGTGACACTGCATGATCAGGGTCTGTCAGGCGACACTGCATGCTCAGTGTCTGTCATGTGACACTGCATGATTAGTGTCTGTCATGTGACACTGCATGATCAGTGTCTGTCAGGTGACACTGCATGATCAGGTGACACTGCATGATCAGTGTCTGTCAGGCGACACTGCATGATCAGTGTCTGTCAGGCGACACTGGATGATCAGGGTCTGTCAGGTGACACTGCATGATCAGTGTCTGTCAGGTCACACTGCATGATCAGTGACTGTCAGGTCACACTGCATGATCAGTGACTGTCAGGTCACACTGCATGATCAGTGTCTGTCAGGTAACACTGAATGATTAGTGTCTGTCAGGTAACACTGAATGATTAGTGTCTGTCAGGTGACACTGCATGATCAGTGAATCTGCCATGATCAGTCATGTGATAATGCATGATTTAATGTCTGTCAGATGATAAACTATTCAATTTTTATCTGGCAATTTCTCTGCAAATACCTGATAGAGTTAGTCAGAGATATAATTATAAAGTTGGAGACAACAATGACATCATTGTTTAATAGAATCTTGAGGGGTCACCTTTTATGGCTCACAATCTTCTGGAGCCTCACTCCTTTGGCATTTATTACTCAAACAATATCCCGATATGACTGTCTGTAAAGAGGAGTATTCCTTCTCGTGATCCTTTATTCTACTACTATTCTGAGGAACTTGAATTTAAGTATGAAGAGGAGGACATTTAAAGCTCTCAATACCAGTGAGAATATGAAATCTTATGGTTCTTTGTTCACTATACAGGAATCAACGAATCATACAAAATCAATTTGTATGCTGTCTGAACTAATCGTGACTGATTATGTTTAAATGCAATACCTTAACTGACCATCCAGTCAGTTTATTTGATACTACCTTATATGGTAACATAGAAGTGTAAGCGTGTGCTGTCCTCTGGTGGTAGATTTATAATGTGAGTGCTGAGGAATGGTACTTACTGGTGACTGAGGGTCGGCGAGTCCTGGGATCTGAGCTGGGGTGAGACCTGGAACTGCTCCGCCCCTGAAATATACACTCACATATCATCCACATCATCAACTCTGCTCCCTTAAGGTCAAGGCAGTGGTGAAAAAATGAAATAAATAATTAAAATAACAATAATATGAATGAACATATATTATATTTCTCATTGGATCACAACACACAGTTTACATGTTGAAATCACGATAATAATGGAAAAACATAAACAAAGAAACCCAATGGAGAAAATGGAAGCGCACCAAGCCATGAGTTTATACTTCAAACTTCAAAGTTTATAAATGGTTCTTAACAAAACAGATTACAGCAAGGGAAATAATATGATTCAATCAAATGTCAACTGTCACAGTTGTTGACATCAATAGGCAATATCAACAGGGTTGATTCGAGGGGGGGGAGGGGGGGGGGCTGGACCTATCTATCACAATGCCACACTTCTCACTGCAACAGGGAGACTATTAGAGGGGACACACAGGGTATCACAGCTGTGGCCACATGGTTGGTCTTACTCCAAATGTTGTAATAGAACACAGATATAAGTAAACAGCAAATGTGTAATATATATATATATATATTATTGCTGTGCTGGTTCCTCTTTTTGAATAAATCAATAGTTTGTTTGTTATCTATCATATATTTGGGTGTATTGGAGTTTATATGAATGGCTCAGTCAGGGCAGGGTGCCAGGCTGAACATCATGCAAATGTCACAAATGTTTTTGGTAAATCAACAAACAAACTAAATGTCCACTTCTGTAAGAATTTCCAAAATTGTCTCAATTACTTTTATAACCACATACATTAATTTTATTGTATTTTGCCTGCTCATTATAATAAGGGCTACAGAATGATGCTTATGACTTATATCTGTGTGCTTAGCCATGAAGAGAATTAGAAATAAACGTTTCCTACCAATATCAAGATCAGATGATGTGTGATTGGTATTTAAACGTTTCCTACCAATATCAAGATCAGATGATGTGTGATTGGTATTTAAATGTTTCCTACCAATATCAAGGTCAGATGATGTGTGATTGGTATTTAAACGTTTCCTACCAATATCAAGATCAGATGATGTGTGATTGGTATTTAAATGTTTCCTACCAATATCAAGGTCAGATGATGTGTGATTGGTATTTAAATGTTTCCTACCAATATCAAGGTCAGATGATGTGTGATTGGTATTTAAATGAGTTATGAATCTTAAATATTTGCAGCAAAGTTTGCATAAACATTATGATCTTTTGGCTTATCGTGTGATTATGTAAGATCATAACAAGACAAATACACTTCACTTATTGCGGATTGGAGTTGACACAGAGTTGATTACATATCAGCCCCTCAGAGATTCTTGATTGGTTCTAACTACCACCACTTTCTATTTACACAGCGATCTGTATACCTGTATACATTAGTCAACCATTAGAATCTGTTCCATGGGGAGATAAAAACAACATAAGTTACATATCTGTATTGGATATGAACCAATTATACAGATCTGCCTCTGGGTTACCAGGTACAAAACTGTAAGCTCCATATTCTGGGTCTGGATCATAACATGAGGACTAAGCAGTGCAATCTGTTCCTTGGGGGGGGGGGGGGGGGGTCAATAAATGTCATTTCTCTGATTTTAGTCATTATAAGTTCTTGTTATGATTTGCATCCACAGTGATGTTTTTAGTATAGTTGGGTGTTTTTGGATTTTTTTTTGTTTTTGTTTTATTTTTATTTATTTTTTTTGTTTTTGTTTTGGGGGGGGGGGTTGTGAACTGGGAGAAAATATACCGGTACTTAGTACAAACACAGAATACAGGTAAGGGAAGGGCACATATTCACAGTCACACATTGAACACTTGCCAAACTGTGTTAATATAAACTTCAGCATAGTAAAATCTGGCACTGATATAAGTTGTCATTTATAACAATAATCAACCAGATCATCTCCACCTGATCTGTTAATCCCACTGACCTCCATCCGTCCATCCACATTCCTAATATTTGATCAGACTATTTCTCTCTCAGAATACATATCATTATTAATCATTATTAATTGTTATTATTTGTTATTAATTGCCATTAATTGTCATTTTCACTGTTGTAATCTTGGTATCATTTCTATACCATAAAACTATTTTGACAACTTTAAATATAATACAAGATAATAAACTGAAGCCATGCTTGCGAAAATTTTGAACATCTGGATTACTATAAAATAGTTAAAGCACTAAAATTAGAATTCCCAGAAATGATATTTGTAGTTTATGTTTGTGAAATAGTTTGACCAAAAGCTAATATGTAAATTAATGCAATGTTCTAACCCAAAACATAAACTCATGATCTTGCCTTAAATTGTCAAAAATATCCAATTTTCCCCCAAATTGACTTTTAATTGTTAATAATTTTTTCTTAATAATGTAGACTTTTGGGTAGAACATTGATTAAACCTAAATATTTCTACAGTACTGAACAAAGCCATTCATGTAATAGAATAATGTAATAATGTAAAAAATAACTAGAAAATGAAAGAATTACATAAGCCTCGCAGCCTCCTGAGGTGAAACGCCACGCCTACAATGCAATGTGATAAAAAACAAAATATCTAAATAGAAGTCATTCAATCTGACAGGCACTTCCTTGCTGCCAAAGTGGTTTGTATAAAGATCAATTAACATGTTATGGGTTGGAGGTATTATCACCACCAGGGGGCCCCGTTTGTAGCCTGGTTATGCTCATATCAGGAAATACAGAGCTCAAATCTCAAGCTGTGCAGCTGTTCAGGGTGCCGCTGCTCAGGGTGCGGCTGTTCAGGGTGCAGCTGTTCAGGGTGCCGCTGCTCAGGGTGCCGCTGTTCAGGGTGCCGCTGTTCCGTGGTAGTTACATGGGGTTATGAGACAGTCTGACTGAGACTGTTCAAGATTATTGGCTCAGGTTTCTGGTGGGAGGTGTTTATTGCAATCCATTCACAAGGAGAAACTGAAAGTCAGCCAGACATCTTAAACATACCATCAAATATATGGCCCTTGCCCCTGCCAGACATCTTAAACATGCCGTCAAATATATGGCCCCTGCCAGACAGCCAGACATTTAAACATGCCATCAAATATATGGCCCTTGCCAGACAGCCAGACATCTTAAATATGCCATCAAATATATGGCCCTTGCCTCTGCCAGACAGCCAGACAGTCAGACATCTTAAACATGCCATCAAATATATGGCCCTTGCCCTTGTCAGACAGCTAGACAGTCAGACATCTTAAACATGCCGTCAAATATATGGCCCTTGCCAGACAGCCAGACATCTTAAACATGCCATCAAATATATAGCCCTTGCCCTTGCCAGACATCTTAAACATGCCCTCAAATATATGGCCCTTGCCAGACAGCCAGACATCTTAAACATGCCCTCAAATATATGGCCCTTGCCTCTGCCAGACATCTTGTGCAGAATGTGGGGTTCGTATAGTATAGATTGAATATTCTATATGGTAGAGTTTCACCAATATATATATATCAGTGTGTCCGGTTATACTGTCTGCCCTAGACTTACATGTCCTGTTCACATTATTGCATAAAGTTAAACATCCTGAATATATTGTCAATATAAACATGTTGCATGCTCCTGGCCACAACCTCAGCTATCTCAATGTGCAGATATACGCAGCTGATAATATCACAGTGTGTGGATACAGATATCATACACCGCAAAACAAACACATGTTTAAAAACAATTTTTTGCTTTATTGCTCTTTTGAAAATGAATTTGTGATAATTTTCAAAGATGGAGAATGAATTTTAAAATTCATCATAGTTACTGACTCCAATTCACCCTTTTCTCAAACAGAAAGAAAAAATGTATTATCTGATAAATCAAATAATTTGAAAAGGTACCGATCCCAAGTGACAGTTATGGAAGGTAACCAGGTCTATGGTTTGGTTATGGTTACCATGGTTATGTAATACTAATCACGTGCCTGTCTGATTACTATAATAGATGCTATCAGGAGGATGAGATGAGCAAATAGAGCCACAATGGAGTGGATGAGTGGCAGGTCATAAGGCAGAGGAGGTTATCATGTGGAGACCTCCTCAAACACAATCATCATCTATATAGAGGCTAGAGTAAACAATCTCACATACACCAACTCATATATATTACTACTCAGCACTGGGGCAGCTTGGACTGCACTCACCAAATAGTAACTATTTATTGGTTATATATCAACTGTGATCAATGACTCAATGATTTCAATCTCACTGAAAACATGACAAGTCACTGGACATTTGATTCTGGTGAGCAAACCAATTTCATTTTGGTTTCTGTAGTTGTTGCAGAAGCTGTGGTGATTCACTCAATGCTGGTGAAAGCTTGACCATTTAAGGATAAAAACAGCTAGCCTTACATGCATGAATCAGACAGGAGAGGCCCCTGTAGGGCTATCCTGGATGTGACTCTCCTGTCCCCTGATTACTCCTGTCATCAGATGTGAGAGGCCCCTGTAGGGCTAGCCTGGATGTGAATCTTCTGTCCCCTGATTATAACATGCATGAATCTGATGTGAGAGGCCCTTGTAGGGCTAGCCTGGATGTGACCCTGATTACATGCACTGGATCAGATGTGAGAGGCCCCTGCAGGGCAATATATAGTTAATAGGATAGCATGTGTGGCTCCAGCAGGGTTATATTGGCTGTCCACGGGCTGCAATATATGGCCCCTGTAGGGTAATATAGGTCTTCATTCATATGCTGCAATCTGCAATGGGTTGCCCCTGCAGGGTTGTATAGTTCTTGGGAAAACAGGGAAATTTGTGGCATCAGTCGGGGATGTCTTGAATCATAGGAGCAAGGTTTTCCCCTTCAGGAATTTATCTCTATGATAATAAGACCTGTGCCAGAATATTGTTATAATTTGGCAACATCCTTTTATTGTTTTCACCAGGATATGACTGTCAACATGACCCAATAATCAGACATTATTGCCACCATAAATTCCTTGATCCACCAGGAATAGATTCACCTTCGATATCATAATGTCTAAATATTTCTGTTACTGATCTGTTTATTTCCATCACACCCATATGCATATAATCTAGAACATTAGGTAAAAGTCCACTTAAATATCTTGGTATGGATTTTCAAGGGAAAATGAGCAGATAAAGCTTAATAATTGTAACAGTTGTGAGGAACCCTGGGTAAACAGCATTGAGCATTATGTAATATATTCCAGGTTTATTTACCACGGGAGATTAAAGTAAAGCCTCTAGATTGACCGAGTAGATTAACCAGGAGTAATGAGATTTATGCTGATCTTGAAACAAACCACTTTGGATTTTCAATATATGGCATTTCTATAATATAACCGTAGATCTAGATCTAATAATATATGTAGTCTATTTTTTTTTATTATTTATAAGAAGTTGGATTTTTTGCTTTGAAGTTCATCTCACCTTTGTAGAGTGAGTTCCAGGGAGTTGCCGGCTCCCATAATGCCTCTCTGTGCCTCCTTGTGGGGCATCCTCTCCGTGGGCGTACCCCCTATCTTCATAATGACATCTCCCACCTGCAGACCACACTTACTGGCCAGGCTGCCGGGTGTTACCTATGTGAAGGGGAGACAGGTTGTTAGATGATTGACAGCACCAGGCAGGAATAGGCTGCTGCCTCGCCATTTATGGACCACTCCTGTTTATTTCCAGAACTCTCACCATGCTTTCTTGCTCATTTCTGCTCGCATCACACTGTTCTCTTGTAAAATCAAGATAATTGCCCAAATAAAATAATTAGATGAAATGCTCTAAAAGTGTTTATAGCTCCAGATGTGACTTGCCCTGAGCATTTGTTGTGCATTATTATTTGAAGCAAGTGAGCGTGTTCTACACAGATATAAACATCACGTCTCCAGCCTCACTGATTTTCAGGTCAAATAAAGAAGGTTGCTCAGCCAAAACTCGACATTCCACTGCTTTTGTAGAAAAAGTCATGAAAAGGGTTAAACATGCTATCTTAACTGTTTATCTTATGCCTTATATTGCATTGTAAGATATAGCAAAGTGAGTTACAACAGGTAAAGTCAAGTGATTTCTGCTGAGTCTGTTGGTCAAAATTCTGTAATTATTAATGAGACTTGCATCAATTATTGTCCATATTTGATCGAATAATTATCATGTTACTTAACAACAGATCAAGAGACAAGAAAAAGTTTGAGGAAAAGTTGCTGAGCTTCCTGGATGCTGGAGAACACTACATGTTGAAAGTTACTGTAGCTGCACCAAGAGGCAGAATTACCTGACAACTCAAAACTCACTTGCAAACTTTTCAATACTCACTCTTTGGATGGTGATGTGACTGCCAAAGTCTGTTCCTCCGTGCATACGAAACCCCCATGGTGTGCTTGTATCGGAGCGGTCAAGCTTGGCGCTTAACGTTAGCACGGACATTTTGCTGGTTTTGTGTGGCGGTAGAAGTTCCCCCGTCCGGCCGGCAAACTTGACGGGGCCGACTGTGCTAGCTCCCAGCACTGGATCAAATATTCCCGTGTACCATATCTTCCCTTTGCACACGGCACAAATGTTGTGGTTTGCTGAAGAAATACACTGCAACACGTGCTTCCGGTGGGATGTATATTTCATGTGTCATGATCCAATTTGCTCTTGAGTGATATCAATGATGGCCTGTAATAACGTATCGCTCTTTTACACGAAATCAACTTGGCAAAATAACTTTGTACACATCATGAAAAACATGAAACCATAATCATTCCATACCCATAGCATATTATGACATGTTGTCACGACAGCTTTCACTGATGATTTCACCCCAGAACGCATCTCTATGCGTCATAGATCCAGACCTATTCTTAGCCGGTCTCCCAGCCAACTCCATCTTGCGGCAGATAAATCTGTGCGATCCAGTAGGCCCTGAAGCTCCCATCTGGAATTGGCCTGATTGGAGGTTGGTAAGCTCTAGACATATTCTAATATTTGTAATTACCAGCTGACCCCCTGTCTCTCTGTTAAACACCAGCTGACCCTCTGTCTCTCTGTTAGACACTACTAACTGTTCCATATCGGGACAGTAAACCACCTCGGAGGTGCCCGTATGCTGTGGCCGGAATTCCGGTCACATGTCACTGGCAATATGTGCTCGTTGTTTGGGGTTTCCCTGTTCTATATTTACGTGACCCAATCGGAGCAATCCTCCAATAATAAGTACCATAGTGAGTCACCCACTGCACAAACCCATTGCAACGAGAGTACCTTGATTGTCCTAATACATTTGGACTTGGATAGTCTATCTCTCTGTTAAATTCCAGACCCGATGTTTCTTCATTAACAAACCAACGTACCTCCAATAATTACCTGCTTATTATCTTCACCAATACACATCTTGTCTGCACCAATACACATCTTGTCTGCACCAATACACATCCTGTCAATCCATTTCCAGCCAGCATAGGAAACACAAATCATCTACCCACAAAATCAAACTTGTCTACCCAACTATACATGTCTTCTCATGACAGACAGGTTTTGCTTCATTCTATATCACCACATCATTTAGTTTACCCACTTATAATGTCAGCCAACAATAGTTAGTTTGTCTATTTCAAAAAGTTAAAAGTGCAAGTGCCACGCCCTCTGAAAACGAAAGTGCCACGCCCATCTCTGTACCGCATCAGCGACGAAAAACAAAATTGCACCTAAAAAAATTATATAATGTTAACACTGCCTCAAATTAGTGCCAATTTTACAATTATTTCCCTCCCCATGTGGGCCTATTTGGCAGTGTTTACAGTGACGTCACCAGGCCGGAGCGGTGTTCAACATTCTTGGAGAGTTTAGCGGGCGCGTGTGGGTTGCCCCCTTCCGACACACTTCACAAACTCCGCCCGCCGCCTCGACTGTCACACACTTTATCGCCAAAGTACACAACGAGATCTTCACTTTTATTGCAGATCACACACATCGGGGACCATGAACCCAGGAGCCGAGACATTTACTATCAACCTGCAGCGGGACAACCCGGGCCAGCCGTGGGGATTCCGGTTGCAGGGCGGCAAGGACTTCCCCACCCCGCTCTCCGTACAGATGGTACGTAAACAAGCCCGCAATCGTCTCCTATTTATAGCCCTGGCTTGGTCTAAATATGGGGCCGTGGTCACATCTCATCACAGCCATCCGCTATCACAAAACAACTTGATGTCAAGTTGTTGCCAGTACACGGCTACGATGTTGTGACAAGTGGGAGGTAGAAAGTGTTAATATAATGTTTGATAGAGGCGGGAAGCTACCTCATAGTGACCCCATAAAGTACCGCACTGTGAGTCATTAACGCCAGTCTCAATGGCACTGCTGTCTACAAGGTTAAACATATACCGCTATCTCCTCCACATCCAAGTGGCAAAGTGTTAAACAGAGTTACCGATACTCATTGTTAATTGGGGTGCAGTATTTCAGGCTTGATATAGGTCATTGAAATTCCAGGACGCATACCAGGAACCAGACTGTGTCCTATACAATTTGTGGAATGTCTGTGTGTCTGCAGGCATGGCCATGCCACTTTGGAGAAAATGGAAATCACTGTATTTGTATTTCAATTACTATATTCTTTGTGATATTCTTATGACTAGACAGTCATGTGTGGGTGTTTAGATTTATATTAAAAAGGAGTTTGAAAGGGTTTGTGGAGTGCAGTATTGCTTGCATAGAATAAACAAGATCAAATACTTTTATTTGCTTCTGAATTTGTATAGATAAGTGAAATTGAAAGCAAATAGCACCAAATGGCATGTCAGGAAATGATGTAAAGGGTTAATAGGTTTCTCACCTTGAATACCCAGCACACAGTGCGTTTTATGTTCTGAATGTATAAGTGATAATCAAGAAACCCTTTCACCTTAATAAGCCCATGACAAGCAATGTGTTATATAATTCCCTAATATTGGTTGATTGGCACAGGTGAACCCTGGTAGTGTGGCGGAGCAGTATGGCATTAAGGCGGGGGACGCTGTCCTACAGATCAACAGCACGCCATCAGATGAGCTGGGACACGAGGAAGCCAAGCAAGAGATCGTCCGCTCAGGGAACCAGGTGACCTTCATCTTACAGAGGTGAGCTTTCCACCAGTCAGCAACTTTATATGTAAACACAGCTGTTTTGTCAGGTTGCAGCTCACTCTACAGGCATAAATATAGCATTCTTACATCTCCCCAACAAAAACGTGAAATAACTATGATTTATGCCTCATTGTTTTATTAGAATATCTTATAATTTGCATTTGTTTTATATGAGGGACTAGGATATATATATTTTAATCTTGCTTTCGTATAATGGTAATGTGTTATATAAATATTTAATGGTGAGGGAGTGAAAAAGGCAAATAATGACTTTTTGTGAGAATAATTCTTGATCCTATTTGGTTTACTCTGTACAGAGGAGTTGTGAAGATATGGAAACCGCAGGTGACCTCAATGGCGGACCTGAAGCCCAGCGAGATGACAATGCCAGGGGATGACCCAGCCATCAACTACATCCAGCGCACATCCCTAGCTGCCAACAAACAGGTCAGTACACCACACCTCACAGACCTGCACAGAAAGGCTACACTCATAGGTCCATATATGATAACGGTCTCATAGGTCAATATGATAATGGTCCTGTCTCATAGGTCAATATGATAATGGTCCTGTCTCATAGGTCAATATGATAATGGTCCTGTCTCATAGGTCAATATGATAATGGTCCTGTCTCATAGGTCAATATGATAATGGTCCTGTCTCATAGGTCAATATGATAATGGTCCTGTCTCATAGGTCAATATGATAATGGTCCTGTCTCATAGGTCAATATGATAATGGTCCCGTCTCTTAGGTCAATATGATAATGGTCCCGTCTCACAGGTCAATATGATAATGGTCCCGTCTCTTAGGTTAATAAGATAAAGACATCTACCGTAAAGGTCTCTATCGTAAAGGTCGCTATCGTAAAGGTCGCTATTGTAAAGGTCGCTATCGTAAAGGTCGCTATCGTA
Source organism: Amphiduros pacificus (assembly GCA_949316495.1). Lineage (NCBI taxonomy): Eukaryota > Metazoa > Annelida > Polychaeta > Phyllodocida > Hesionidae > Amphiduros > Amphiduros pacificus. The sequence goes on from OX439002.1 coordinate 1,290,595, forward strand.
AAGGTCGCTATCGTAAAGGTCGCTATCACTAAGACACTACTATAGGCTGATATCATAAAGGTGATGGGTCAATAAGATAAAGGTACCAACTCACAGGTCAAGGTCATAATAAGGAATATGTCATTGGTTTCCCCATAGAATATCTCATAGGTCAATGTTATCAAAGCCCTTTCTCAAAGGTTAATATCTCAAAGGTCAGCATCACAGAGACACATATCTTAGAGGTCAATATATCCAGAAACCTATTTAAAGGTCAATTTGACAAAAGCATGTTTATGTAAATCGAGCAATACTTGTATATACTTGGTATTTCAGGATGCGTTACATATAGGAAGTAGTCATAACCGGGCAGCAAGGCCATTTCCAGGTTTTGGCGGAGCATCCAACCAACCTTCATCCACATATGGAGGACCAGGAACAACATATGGGGCTCCACCCAAGCCCCAACCACCGAGCTACCCCTCGCCTAGTGCTCCCAGCTTCGGGGTGGTTCCTGCAGGAGAACCTACAGCCAAGGCCCTCACCCATGCCCAGTACAACACCCCAATCAACATGTACTCAGGAGAGAATATATCCGACACCTACAGCGCTCATGCCAACATCCTCAGCAAGGAAATGGACAAGTATGTTGGTTGATATATACTCACACTATTTTATAAAGTTTCAGAATGGCACGCATTAAGCACTGGTAATGCACATTTTATATAGAAATGTTGTTTTCAGGTGGCAGTGGGTTAACTTGCTCATAGGCCATTAGGTAAGGGAGAAGTGTGCCCCTTTTTCCCTGCAAAGATAAAAATACGTCATTTCCTGGTGTTTATTTCCAAATCACTGTGTATAATGTGTCAGTTACATTCTACTGATATGAGAAGCATTTTGTGATAAATTGCCCTGATCCCTCCCAGATCTCACCCAGATGTCACCCAGATGTCACCACCCAGATCTCACCCAGATCTCACCACCCAGATCTCACCCAGATCTCACCCAGATCTTACCCAGATCTCACCCAGATCTCACCCAGATCTCACCCAGGTCTCACCCAGGTCTCACCCAGATCTCACCCAGATCTCACCCAGATTTCACCCAGATCTCACCCAGATCTCACCCAGGTCTCACCCAGATCTCACCCAGATCTCACCCAGATTTCACCCAGATCTCACCCAGATCTCACCCAGATCTCGCCCAGATCTTACCCAGATCTCATCCAGATCTCACCCAGATCTCACCCACCTCCCAATTATGATGAGATCTCTCCTATTTTACCATATTACACTCAACATCATGAGGAGTCTTCCCACACGATGTCCATTTTACACTCAGCATAATGCCAATACAACAACTCTGACTGAGTGCAGTGGCCACATTGTTTGCATGATCCACCCTATAGTGTGGAACCTGAGAGGAAGGGATGTAATCACCTCAGATTAGGGGTTATTTATTGGTCTGAAGGAAGAATGGGAAAATGAAGAATTGGACTAAACAGTAATGTCTCACAAAGAGATGTACAGAGAAGGGGGTAGTGTATCATCAATATCATGTGAAAGAAGTAGTTTGGCAAAAAACATAAAACAACACACGTATATGGGGTCTCATTCAGAGAAAGTGAACACAATTTTCCCAGGGGATTTTCTTTAAGGGGGTAGAATGACTATATTCATCACAATAGTATATTTTGCTAACATACTCCATTTTGGCAAAATAGTAAAGAATATAACTGTGGCAGATTGAATAGGCAACATTGAGGCTGTGCCAACTACCATAGCAGCCATTGTGGACGGAGGAGGTACAAGCACCAGGCACTCATTAATAATGTAAACATCTACCTGACCTGGGTACCATCTACCTGGCAGCCACACCACACTCCTGTCTCCCTGTCAGCCCCACCACACTCCTGTCTCCCTGTCAGCTGTCAGCCCCACCACACTCCTGTCTCCCTGTCAGCTGTCAGCCCCACCACACTCCTGTCTCCCTGGCAGCCACACCACACTCCTGTCAGCTGTCAGCCCCACCACACTCCTGTCTCCCTGTCAGCCCCACCACACTCCTGTCTCCCTGTCAGCTGTCAGCCCCACCACACTCCTGTCTCCCTGTCAGCTGTCAGCCCCACCACACTCCTGTCTCCCTGGCAGCCACACCACACTCCTGTCTCCCTGTCAGCCACACCACACTCCTGTCTCCCTGGCAGCTGTCAGCCCCACCACACTCCTGTCTCCCTGGCAGCCACACCACACTCCTGTCTCCCTGTCATCCCCACCACACTCCTGTCTCACTGTCATCCCCACCACACTCCTGTCTCCCTGTCATCCCCACCACACTCCTGTCTCCCTGTCAGCCCCACCACACTCCTGTCTCCCTGTCAGCCCCACCACACTCCTGTCTCCCTGTCAGCTGTCAGCCCCACCACACTCCTGTCTCCCTGTCAGCTGTCAGCCCCACCACACTCCTGTCTCCCTGGCAGCCACACCACACTCCTGTCTCCCTGTCAGCCCCACCACACTCCTGTCTCCCTGTCAGCTGTCAGCCCCACCACACTCCTGTCTCCCTGTCAGCCCCACCACACTCCTGTCTCCCTGTCAGCTGTCAGCCCCACCACACTCCTGTCTCCCTGTCAGCTGTCAGCCACACCACACTCCTGTCTCCCTGTCATCCCCACCACACTCCTGTCTCCCTGTCATCCCCACCACACTCCTGTCTCCCTGGCAGCCACACCACACTCCTGTCTCCCTGTCAGCCACACCACACTCCTGTCTCCCTGGCAGCCACACCACACTCCTGTCTCCCTGTCATCCCCACCACACTCCTGTCTCCCTGGCAGCCACACCACACTCCTGTCTCCCTGGCAGCCACACCACACTCCTGTCTCCCTGGCAGCCCCACCACACTCCTGTCTCCCTGTCAGCCACACCACACTCCTGTCTCCCTGGCAGCCACACCACACTCCTGTCTCCCTGTCAGCCCCACCACACTCCTGTCTCCCTGGCAGCCACACCACACTCCTGTCTCCCTGGCAGCCACACCACACTCCTGTCTCCCTGGCAGCCCCACCACACTCCTGTCTCACTGTCATCCCCACCACACTCCTGTCTCCCTGTCATCCCCACCACACTCCTGTCTCCCTGTCAGCCCCACCACACTCCTGTCTCCCTGGCAGCCACACCACACTCCTGTCTCCCTGGCAGCCACACCACACTCCTGTCTCCCTGTCATCCCCACCACACTCCTGTCTCCCTGTCAGCCCCACCACACTCCTGTCTCCCTGTCATCCCCACCACACTCCTGTCTCCCTGTCAGCCCCACCACACTCCTGTCTCCCTGTCAGCCCCACCACACTCCTGTCTCCCTGGCAGCCACACCACACTCCTGTCTCCCTGTCATCCCCACCACACTCCTGTCTCCCTGTCATCCCCACCACACTCCTGTCTCCCTGGCAGACACACCACACTCCTGTCTCCCTAGCAGCCACACCACACTCCCGTCTCCCTGGCAGACCCACCACACTCCTGTCTCCCTGGCAGCCACACCACACTCCTGTCTCCCTGTCAGCCCCACCACACTCCTGTCTCCCTGTCAGCTGTCAATCCGACCACACTCCTGTCTCCCTGTCAACCCCACCACACTCCTGTCTCTCTGTCTCCCTGTCAGCCCCACCACACTCCTGTCTCACTGTCAGCTGTCAATCCCACCACACTCCTGTCTCCCTGTCAACCCCACCACACTCCTGTCTCCCTGTCAGCCCCACCACACTCCTGTCTCTTTGTCTCCCTGTCAGCCCCACCACACTCCTGTCTCCCTGTCAGCTGTCAGCCCCACCACACTCCTGTCTCCCTGGCAGCCACACCACACTCCTGTCTCCCTGTCAGCCCCACCACACTCCTGTCTCTTTGTCTCCCTGTCAGCCCCACCACACTCCTGTCTCCCTGTCAGCCCCACCACACTCCTGTCTCCCTGTCAGCCCCACCACACTCCTGTCTCCCTGGCAGCCACACCACACTCCTGTCTCCGTGTCAGCTGTCAGTCCCACCACACTCCTGTCTCCCTGTCAGCTGTCAGTCCCACCACACTCCTGTCTCCCTGTCAGCTGTCAGTCCCACCACACTCCTGTCTCCCTGTCAACTGTCAACCCCACCACACTCCTGTCTCCCTGTCAACTGTCAACCCCACCACACTCCTGTCTCCCTGTCAGCTGTCAGTCCCACCACACTCCTGTCTCCCTGTCAACTGTCAACCCCACCACACCCCTGTCTCCCTGGCAGCCCCACCACACTCCTGTCTCCCTGTCAGCCCCACCACATTCCTGTCCCCACCACATTCCTGTCTCATTAAAATGATAATGTGTTCAGTGATCTGTTTATGTATTACATACCCCCCTGATAGGGATGGTATCAATTGCAATGTTGAAGCAGAGAGACCTTACTGATTTGATGCCTGTTTTGTTTGTAGTGATGGAGGTAAGTTGCTCGCAGTAGGTCAGTGATGGCATGGCAACATTGTGTGTTGTGTGTTTCTCCCCATCTAACCCAGGTTCTCTAGCTCAATAAGGAACTTATATAGCAATGTGAACTGAACAGAAAAGACTCTCAAAGGCAGATGCTTGACTATTGCTAATTTAATAAGAAATTGGCATTGATGGAGTCCTAGTTATACGCATGAATTAGATATTCCTACACCCAGTTTTGTGAGTGTTTTAGTTTTAGATTTGTAACTGACACCCCGCGTCCTGGCGAGGTCAGTGATTGGAGTAAATGGCCCCCAGCATGCTCCCTGAGTCATCGTGGCAATTACCATGTTTTATGCAAATTAACTGTGCCCAGAAGTGTTAGTGTATTTTAATGATTTCTTTGACACGTCCAGGTGACCAGTAATAGCTGTCATCTATAACATTATCATACTCCCTCCAGTCACATACCACGTCTGCCAAGTGTTATGCTCGGTATCTGCTTTTGAAAAAGAAGATCAGTTAAAGGAAAAAGGCAACTTGAAGATTAACCACAGTTTCTGCTGACATTATCAGAACCCTTCCAGTCACTTAATAGGCAATTACACTTTTTTATCTTCCCATTGTTAAATGGATTTTCTAAATTTATCATTGAATACCACAGAATATTCAACATTCGAGGTGTAGATAGATGCCATATGGGTCTGATGCAAGAATCGATTTATAAAGACAGTGTGGTCCACATGTTAGAAGTAAATCTCTAAGTGGTTCAAGGATGAATGAATCACTGCCTGTGGTTACCTATAGTGACAGGAGATCCAGGAGGCAATGTGCTGCGGGACCTAGATAATATAAAGCCCATGTTTGCAGAGGGACTTGTGATGGACAGGTATCAAGTCTCAAGTGTTTGATCTTTGATCTCAGGTGCTCTGCACTGTTTAAACTCTTTCTCCTTTTTATAAGTCATTGGGAGTTAAACTTTGATGAAACTGATACGATGTATCAAGTAACAAGAACTGCGATCATGTTTACATATATTATGTAATAAGCACAGATATCAAAATATGAAGCTTTTTAAACTGGTGAACAATAGCAATGTGGTTACATTGAGGGAGGCACAGAGTGGTTAGGGAGGCACAGAGCGATGAGGGAGGCACAGAGCGGTGAGGGAGGCATGGAGCGTGGTGGCCCTGGAGTTATTTGCTCATGGACTGCGGCCAGCATGCTCCACTGCTTCAGTTCTGGAGTTTCTACCTTTCCATAACAACTCGTCAATACCGCCTTGGTGGACTATTTACAAGCACTTGATGGTGTTAAATGGCTGTTATTTGATCCACTCTCCTCTGTTCTAGTAAATCTGCAAAGTCACCTTCTCTACAACACCTATAAAGCAAATGTGCATTTAGTACTGGCCAGTCATATGACAAGTTTATAAACTAGGTCAGTGCTTTGATAGGCCGTATTTGGATTTCCTAGTTATCATTCCTCCTCCTGTAGAATGCTGGCGAGGTGATATTGAAACATAAATAGTCTAGTGCAAATAACACATGTTATTTTTGTCATCGATGACACAGATGTGATCTTATGCCTGAAGTAGATTTTCAGCAGTTTTGTTAACACCCAGTTATAGGTCCCAGTGGTTGTCTTAGTTCTGGGTCTGATATAAAAATAATTCAATCCTTAATTATCCAGTTTGGTGAATTCTTTCTAAAAAAAACTCATAAACATATGATATTTAGTTATTGTGATGTTAACTTTTTGTTTTTATGGTATTGTCAAATATATGGAAAATGAGTATTTCTTGTAATGTTTTAGAATTAAAAAATGTTTTCTTTTACTAACAGCATGTATGATGTGAGTGTGAAATATTGTAATGTATTTCAGCCTTGCTGTGTCTGAGTCCCAACCAAGTGTGTCTGTTCCCCGCGGAGTGTCCCCCACCCTCCTAACAGTGACACCAGACCAGAAACTGCAATCCACAAATGGCACAAACAGAGCTGCACGTGGAGTGTCACCCACACTCCTGGCTGTGGTGCAAGATGCAGACTCCTCAAATAAAACTGACGAAGAAAAAACTTACTCAAACCCTTTTAAACAGTCTAGATCATTTAAGATGTTAGAGCAAAATCTGAATAATGCAGAAGTTAGTCAAATCACAGGTAACCACATTGAAGACTATCAGAATTGAAAATATATATAATGGTTGATATTAAAATTATATAAATATATAATGGTTGATATTAAAATACAAGATCTAGAATTCTAGTTTAGAAGTGGAATGTTGCTTGCAGGAAGGCCGACGGGTACGCGGACAGTGCAGGCACCTACCACTAAGCCACCTAGTGAGAGGAAAGAGGCCCAGTTCATGACGTGCGGCGCCTGCGGAATGCTCTGCACGTACGTACACTCCACTATAGTGAAACAGTTGTGTTTGGAAACACCTTTTTATCAAAATGATTATCAAATTCATAGAATAATGAGATAAATAATAGAAAAAAATAAAGAACACAGATTTTGAGTTACTGGAAATGCTGTATATACTCTGTATATTGATTTCAGTGGAGTGTTTGTGAGAATTAAGGGAATCCCCATGCACCCGGAGTGCTTCAAATGTGTCAAGTGTGGAGTAGGACTTAAAAACAAAGGTAAGCTTAGCCCAGTGTATGTATTGATGCCCTCAAAGAATACGAACCTATCCTGCCACCCTGTCCTTAATATAACCACTTTATACCACCAACTGCCATTCCCTACACTCGCCAACTCTTTCCAAATAATGCTGCCCAATCTTTGCAAAGAATACCACACTCTCAACAAAGACCTTCTAGTCCTTGTAAATACCACACTCTCAACAAAGACCTTCTTGTCCTTGTAAATACCACACTCTCAATAAAGACCTTTGTGTCTTTGTAAATACCACACTCTCAATAAGGACTTTCTGGTCCTTGTAAATACCACACTCTCAACAAAGACCTTCTGGTCCTTGTAAATACCATACTCTCAACAAAGAACTTCTAGTCCTTGTAAATACCACACTCTCAATAAAGACCTTTGTGTCTTTGTAAATACCACACTCTCAATAAGGACTTTCTGGTCCTTGTAAATACCACCCTCTCAACAAAGACCTTCTGGTCCTTGTAAATACCACCCTCTCAACAGAGAACTTCTGGTCCTTGTAAATACCATACTCTCAACAAAGAACTTCTAGTCCTTGTAAATACCACACTCTCAACAAAGACCTTTTTGTCCTTGTAAATACCACCCTCTCAACAAAGACCTTCTGGTCCTTGTAAATACCACCCTCTCAACAAAGACCTTCTAATCCTTGTAAATACCACCCTCTCAACAAAGACCTTCTAGTCCTTGAAAATACCACCCTCTCAACAGAGACCTTCTGGTCCTTGTAAATACCACCCTCTCAACAAAGACCTTCTAGTCCTTGTAAATACCATCCTCTCAACAAAGACCTTCTAATCCTTGTAAATACCATCCTCTCAACAAAGACCTTTTAATCCTTGTAAATACCACCCTCTCAACAAAGACCTTCTAGTCCTTGTAAATATCACACTCTCAATAAAGACCTTCTGGTCCTTGTAAATACCACACTCTCAACAAAGAACTTCTAGTCCTTGTAAATACCACCCTCTCAACAGAGACCTTCTGGTCCTTGTAAATACCACCCTCTCAACAAAGACCTTCTGGTCCTTGTAAATACCACCCTCTCAACAAAGACCTTCTAATCCTTGTAAATACCACCCTCTCATCAAAGACCTTCTAATCCTTGTAAATACCACCCTCTCATCAAAGACCTTCTAATCCTTGTAAATACCACCCTCTCAACAAAGACCTTCTAGTCCTTGTAAATACCACCCTCTCAACAGAGACCTTCTGGTCCTTGTAAATACCATACTTTCAACAAAGAACTTCTAATCCTTGTAAATACCACCCTCTCATCAAAGACCTTCTAATCCTTGTAAATACCACCCTCTCATCAAAGACCTTCTAATCCTTGTAAATACCACCCTCTCAACAAAGACCTTCTAGTCCTTGTAAATACCACACTCTCAACAAAGACCTTCTTGTCCTTGTAAATACCACCCTCTCAACAAAGACCTTCTAGTCCTTGTAAATACCACCCTCTCAACAAAGACCTTCTAGTCCTTGTAAATACCACACTCTCAACAAAGACCTTCTAATCCTTGTAAATACCACACTCTCAACAAAGACCTTCTAGTCCTTGTAAATACCACACTCTCAACAAAGACCTTCTTGTCCTTGTAAATACCACCCTCTCAACAGAGACCTTCTAGTCCTTGTAAATACCACCCTCTCAACAGAGACCTTCTGGTCCTTGTAAATACCACCCTCTCAACAGAGACCTTCTAGTCCTTGTAAATACCACCCTCTCAACAAAGACCTTCTAGTCCTTGTAAATACCACACTCTCAATAAAGACCTTTGTGTCTTTGTAAATACCACCCTCTCAATAAGGACTTCCTGGTCCTTGTAAATACCACCCTCTCAACAGAGACCTTCTAGTCCTTGTAAATACCACCCTCTCAACAAAGACCTTCTAATCCTTGTAAATACCACCCTCTCAACAAAGACCTTCTAGTCCTTGTAAATACCACCCTCTCAACAAAGACCTTCTAGTCCTTGTAAATACCACACTCTCAATAAAGACCTTTGTGTCTTTGTAAATACCACCCTCTCAATAAGGAATTCCTGGTCCTTGTAAATACCACACTCTCAACAAAGACCTTCTAGTCCTTGTAAATACCACCCTCTCAACAAAGACCTTCCGGTCCTTGTAAATACCACCCTCTCAACAAAGACCTTCTAGTCCTTGTAAATACCACACTCTCAACACTGATCACCTAGTCTTTGCAAATGTTTCATCTCTCAGGAAAGATTGCAGGAAGATATTTGATGAAGCGAGATATTTGATGAAGTGAGATATTTGATGAAGTGAGATATTTGATGAAGTGAGATATTTGATGAAGTGAGATATTTGATGAATAACGTCCAGTGCTGTTTTGCAGGTTATTTCCACATAGAGGATAAGATGTATTGTGAGGTCCACGCTCGCCAGGTGGCCAAGCCCCCAGGCCCAGATATGGTGGCTGTACCCGTATACAGGTAGGTGGCCAAGCCCCCAGGCCCAGATATGGTGGCTGTACCCGTATACAGGTAGGTGGCCAAGCCCCCAGGCCCTGATATGGTGGCTGTACCCGTATACAGGTAGGTGGCCAAGCCCCCAGGCCCAGATATGGTGGCTGTACCCGTTTACAGGTAGGTAGCCAAGCCCCCAGGCCCTGATATGGTGGCTGTACCCGTATATAGGTAGGTGGCCAAGCCCCCAGGCCCTGATATGGTGGCTGTACCCGTATATAGGTAGGTGGCCAAGCCCCCAGGCCCTGATATGGTGGCTGTACCCGTATACAGGTAGGTAGCCAAGCCCCCAGGCCCAGATATGGTGGCTGTACCCGTATACAGGTAGGTGGCCAAGCCCCCAGGCCCTGATATGGTGGCTGTACCCATATACAGGTAGGTGGCCAAGCCCCCAGGCCCAGATATGGTGGCTGTACCCATATACAGGTAGGTGGCCAAGCCCCCAGGCCCAGATATGGTGGCTGTACCCGTTTACAGGTAGGTAGCCAAGCCCCCAGGCCCTGATATGGTGGCTGTACCCGTATATAGGTAGGTGGCCAAGCCCCCAGGCCCTGATATGGTGGCTGTACCCGTATATAGGTAGGTGGCCAAGCCCCCAGGCCCTGATATGGTGGCTGTACCCGTATACAGGTAGCCAAACATTTACTTTAATATTCAGGAGAATATCATCCTAATCATGACACATACAGTTGTAATTATGAGATATATAATGTAATGTAAAAATGTCAAGATGTGTACTTGGTTAAATGTTTGCTATGAAAAAAATGTCCTGCCTCAAAATATTGCAACAAATAAAAGAAAAAAAGCATAGATATTAAAAGAAGCAATTATTTTCAGATAAAAGCAGTTAGTGTGAGAGACAAAGCTTTCAAGAGTGGAGAAGTTGGAGTGGTTTTATCTTAAGACCTTGATATGCTGAGATACCTTGAAGGCAGTGGTGGCCTGTCATGCAAACTACAAGGAATAATATACTGCTGAAGCTGCACAAACTAAACATCCTGCAAAGTGGATTAATGTAACACTCGTATCTCTCTCATTGCCAGGCTGAGTAAGATATCAGAATATATGCGTATTTACACAGCAACATGGATTTAACAAGGAAGAGAAAGCTCAGAAGGTTTTAAGATAACAATGATGAATAAAGATAACATTAATAGATAACAGTTTAAGCTGATGAAGCTAGATTGTGCAAGTGTAATATATCTCTACCATGGTATTTTAGCTTACGTTTTAAGTGGTTTTTAACATTGAGCTTTTAATTTCATTCATTCAAAGTAAATGGTGAAATGAGGGTATATTGTCAGTATCTGAGTTAAACACATCCTATTCAAATATATATTTATAAAATCTTGTCCTTGTCACATTGTATAAACTACACCAGGACAAACACATGCGGATGTATAGGAAACTCTTGCTCTCTATCAACAGTACTAATTAGGTCAGATTTGTAAATATATTTTATAGATAAACATAGACTTGTAATATGTTTGCTGTTAAGGTGCTTTGCGTATCCTCTATGTAGATGGTGCTATTATTGGGGGGATCAGGTTCATGGATAGTTTATCCAAATATTTTTTACAGAAAACTATATTTTGTCATTTCGGAATATAGAAAAATAATAACTAAGCTTGCAGAGAATATAGATAATATAGAATGGCTTGATTTTGCGATATGCTGATTTTGTAACTACAAATTAAAGTGAAATGTACAGGTATTTGATCCATATATCATATTCAATCAAGTCCACAAAGAAGAAAGCCATAACTCACTGAGAAATACTTGGAATTCCTTTCTATGTTATCAGGCATCGGTTTTAATTCATTTTATTGACCTCAGTGTTTATCATCTGTAATCCCATTGTTTCAGTGAGCAGTAGACTGAGTCACTTCCCCAGCTGAGTGTACTCTATTCCATCCTGCTTTATTCTGCCATGACTCATAGTATACAACAATCATCTTTATATTGTAACAAGACTGAGGCAAAAACTCACTCATACTCAAACTCCTGCATCTCCTTATCAACAAATATTGGTCAGAACCCGGTACATTTGCTTTGGAAAATATAACAAACAACATTTCGTGTTTATAAATAGATATAGTTTAATGTTTTCCTTGTCATTGTCCTGAATCTCTTGTGTTTTACTGGGCTGGAGTGTTGATGTTATTGTTATCAGATAAGCCATACAGAGTCTTATGCCATTAGTAGATATGCATGTAAGATAAATCAAATACTATTAATTTCATATCCACACAATATAGCTTGCAAAATACAGAAATGTTCAAATTAGGACAGAAGCTTGCTAAAATATTTGAATATTAAACGGTAGTTTGTCAATGTCTTAAACAATTAAAGCTCAGAAATGTTTTTTTGTGATGTGTAACAGGTAAATTTTCACCCTCAAAATAAAATAAAAAGTGTTTAGTCTATGTGATGTCTGCATATAAAAAAACGAAGCTCAAAATTTTATATCAACCTTGTGAAATAAAAAATATTTTTGAACATGACAATGTTACCAATATTGATATTTTTACTTCAGTGAGATGTCTTTCATAACAAGTTATCTGTTGTATTTATATTCTAATATAAATAAATGCCTTCTTGCTATAGGTGCCAACCTCTCCCGGAAGTGATTGCCAAAACCACAGAGTAACAGAAGTTTTGAAAATAACAATTTTAACAGATTAGATACTTTAAATGTCAGATGTGTCGTTCTTAATGGATCTGTTTTATACATTTCTATCAAATGTAGAATATAAGAAATAAATGTGGCTGAAGATTTATTATTGCTAATCATCATTGTTATGTATTCCCTTACTGGAATGAGTATTGTATTTGCCCTGCTGATATCTTCCCTGGAATGAGTATTGTATTTGCCCTGCCGATATCTTCCCTGGAATGAGTATTGTATTTGCCCTGCTGATATCTTCCCTGGAATGAGTATTGTATTTGCCCTGCCGATATCTTCCCTGGAATGAGTATTGTATTTGCCCTGCTGATATCTTCCCTGGAATGAGTATTGTATTTGCCCTGCCGATATCTTCCCTGGAATGAGTATTGTATTTGCCGTGCTCATATCTTCCATGGAATGAGTATTGTATTTGCCGTGCTCATATCTTCCCTGGAATGAGTATTGTATTTGCCCTGCTGATATCTTCCCTGGAATGAGTATTGTATTTGCCCTGCTGATATCTTCCCTGGAATGAGTTTTGTATTTGCCCTGCCGATATCTTCCCTGGAATGAGTATTGTATTTGCCGTGCTCATATCTTCCATGGAATGAGTATTGTATTTGCCGTGCTCATATCCTTCCTGGAATGAGTATTGTATTTGCCGTGCTCATATCTTTCCTGGAATGAGTATTGTATTTGCCCTGCTGATATCTTCCCTGGAATGAGTATTGTATTTGCCGTGCTCATATCCTTCCTGGAATGAGTATTGTATTTGCCGTGCTCATATCTTTCCTGGAATGAGTATTGTATTTGCCCTGCTGATATCTTTCCTGGTATAAGTATTGTATTTGCCGTGCTCATATCTTCCCTGGAATGAGTATTGTATTTGCCCTGCCGATATCTTCCCTGGAATGAGTATTGTATTTGCCGTGCTCATATCTTCCCTGGAATGAGTATTGTATTTGCCCTGCTTATATCTTCCCTGGAATGAGTATTGTATTTGCCCTGCTGATATCTTCCCTGGAATGAGTATTGTATTTGCCCTGCTGATATCTTCCCTGGAATGAGTATTGTATTTGCCCTGCTGATATCTTCCCTGGAATGAGTATTGTATTTGCCCTGCTGATATCTTCCCTGGAATGAGTATTGTATTTGCCCTGCCGATATCTTTCCTGGTATAATTATTGTATTTGCCCTGCTGATATCTTCCCTGGAATGAGTATTGTATTTGCCCTGCCGATATCTTCCCTGGTATAATTATTGTATTTGCCCTGCTGATATCTTCCCTGGAATGAGTATTATATTTGCCCTGCCGATATCTTCCCTGGAATGAGTATTGTATTTGCCCTGCTGATATCTTCCCTGGAATGAGTATTGTATTTGCCGTGCTCATATCCTTCCTGGAATGAGTATTGTATTTGCCGTGCTGATATCTCTTCTTTATTCACAGTCTTTACCTGACATTAAGAGTGGATATTGATATATAATAAAACAGGTGACCTGATTCTGTTGTCAGTTCTAAAATGGCAAGAAAACCTCAAATAGAAACAAACAACCCTGTTTTTTCCTCTTTATAGCAGGAGTATGATATACCACTATTTAATTGAACCATATTTTCATTTTCCCCTATATTCATCCAATGTATATCTTCAAACGTAGTAGTGCCATCTGTTTAAGATATTTGGATATTAGGACAAGATGGGTTGGTGGTGCCACCTGTTAATGATATCTGGATATTAGGACAAGATGAATTGGTGGTGCCACCTGTTAATGATATCTGGATATTAGGACAAGATGAATTGGTGGTGCCACCTGTTAATGATATCTGGATATTAGGACAAGATGGGTTGGTGGCGCCACCTGTTAATGATATCTGGATATTAGGACAAGATGAATTGGTGGTGCCCCCTGTTAATAATTGTCTCTCTTGTATCAGTAAAGGTGTATATCTATAATCTGAAATAGATAATTTTTGTTGATTTAGCATAGATTTTGGAGTGGGGGATTCTGTTATTCCTTCCGTCTGTGAGACTTTTCAAAATCTTCTCTAAAACGACTGGGTGAATGTGTTGGCTATTTATAGGTAAGATATGATATTACTAGGAGAAGAATTCGATTTGTTTTCCACAAGCATAATGCTGTGATTTTTTCCAATTTTGTACAATTATCTAAAATCGAGTAGCAAATAGTCATTTATTTTTCTGCCATACATGAGAGCCCTTAAACATCCAGCGCCTCATTTAGCTTATCTAAATATACTGTCAATATAGGATTATTAGTAACCCAATGACCGTCAGTCCAATCCATACATTTTCATGTTTCTTAACCACAAGATTTCAACAAGATATATTTGTTTGTTGAGTGTTTTAGTTCACTTTCAACATTATTCAGTCATTTCTTGATGAGACCCACTTGTAGCTGCCTTCCTGAATTATCAATATTTCTTTCACGAAGTTCAAATTTGTTCCATAAAAAATGAAAAGGTCTGTGATTGAGAAAAATGCTTTGTCACACCCAACTGAGCACAGGATAGCTCTTAGATTTGGGCAAAGATATTGATCAATGTAAGGCTGGTATAAGTTTTGAAACATCAAACTAAGGATTGGATGGCACAGAACAGAAATATCCACACGTTTAGGTCATAATAGTAAAATCAACAACTTTATAACTGGAATCAAACGGTTCTCATCCAAATGCGAGATAGTTATGTCCCCTATAGTGGCCAAATTAAAATCCAATCTAAAAATCTGAATGAAAAGTAATATAACTCACTAATTGTATGTTATGAGTCACCATCCTAGAATTTTCAGGAATGACTTTTGGATTTGCACACCAAAATTAACATAAAAACCTGTTGTTCTTTCAAGTTTATTTAAAGTAAAACATATAGATCAATAACATTTTTTCAATTTCAAATAAAATATCCTCAACCTGTCTGATAATAATGTAAACCCCAAAAAATATCTGGTCACCATGCATTTTTTAACCTTAAATTATTTAACTTATTTAACTTTATGAAATCGTTTTTATGACCACAACAAAAACCAAGGTTGAAAGGATATATGGAAAAATCCAAATAACTTATAAATCCAAATAACTTGTGTGGACTTGCATCATGTAGAAAATAACAGGGTTCAATGTCTTAAATCTTTCATAAATTGATCTAAGATTTTGTAAATTTAGCACATGTACTTATTGGAAACGCATACTCATCATTAAACTACATGCAAGACAATACACCTATGCAAAATAAATAGAATGTTAAACACCTATAGTGGTTGTGAAAGGCTGTGAAATCATTTAAAACATGGTGGCTGTAGGTTGATCGAATATTACATCAAATCTCTCAAGGGTTATCTCAACAACGTGTGGATAAATGCACAAAGTGGCAGTGGATGTTAAGAAACCTCCTCACACAGGCAAGGTCAGGTTGAGCTGTCATATCCTGTGGGAAATAAACGTCAAACATCGCTGATGAAAATCCCCATATTTGAATTCTATTTTTGGTAGATTATAGTCTATACGCAAAGAGAGTTTCATGACTGTCGAAATTTGACTTTTCATGTAAAATAAATTTATAAAAGAAATGGCACCCTATGAGACATGACTCTCATAGTATGAGGCAAGAAAGAAATTATTGATAAACGTCGAGTAGGTTGGCACCAATGAATGTCAATATTTGAAAAGAATGAAATCTAATATGCTAATGTTCTTCTCAGGAAACTGCATTTCTTTTATTTCTTATATTTGTTCAAATGATTAACAAAACCTTGTACAAAAACGACTCATTCTTCTATCAGACTCAAGACTGAATTTTCCATTTATATGGCCTTATATGTTATACACACATAATAAGAAGACACTCAAACAAACAGCCAGGGGGAGCCATACTCAGGCAGGTTTGGTACCCCCCCCCCCCCCAGCTATCACAGGGGTAACCCTACGACTGGTTATCATGGCTTGTGTTATCAGGGGGAGCCATATTCAGGCAGGCTTTGTACCCTCCCGCTATCACAGGGGTAACCCTACGACTAGTCAATAGTCAATAAATCATATGAAAAACAAATTTTTAGTGTTGGCCTTATCCATTTATATTGTCTCTTGTTGCATAAAAAAATGCATAACAAATAGTCAGATGATTGGACACATATTCAAAGTGTTCAAATGTTTGTCCTTAGACAATGAAATGTCTCTTCTCTGTGATACCCCATTGATTATATCTCTGACTGCACCCAGTGTGTCTCGCAGATAATGGCTGTCAAAATCATAGGGTTATAATTGATAATCATGCACCAATTGTAAAGTAACCCAGCAGACATGTCACGTGAGAACCACGTGGATTTCTGGTTGAAATCTCGGAATCTTGTGGGTAACCAGGATGACCACGTCTAACTGTATAGTTAAAATGTCGTATAACACAATAGTTGAATAATAAAGGACTTATTAAATGTCAGACAATAAGGTGAAAAATAAATGTCACACCATAATGGCACAGTCAAACACCACACAATAATGTATTTGTTAAATATCACGCATTTATGGAATAGTTAAATATCACACAATAAGGTGAAAAATAAATGTCACACCATAATGGCACAGTCAAACACCACACAATAATGTATTTGTTAAATATCACGCAATTATGGAATAGTTAAATGTCACACAATAAGGTGCGGTATCTCAATAAGATTAGTTTTCAATCATTTAGATATGGTCATGGAACAATTGAAAAAGGTATTTGAAATGGCAAATACTAATGTAGAACAATTCATTTTCACTATATAAACCTGGAAAGCAAAAACATTTTTTGTTGTCCATTCATTACCCAATAAACCCAAAGAGCGCATTGTGAAAGTGCCAACACTAGACGTCACTAGGCGTCACTGTCCCCCAGTGCTCTACCTGTATCTCTTACTCTAGGTGTGAAAACTCCGGGGAAGCTGAACGCCAGGTGTCTCTGTGGGGAGATAGAAGTTGAAAGTTGCAGCATGGGTAGATGTGAGCTCCTCTCCGAGTGCCTGGCATACCACGGACATACATACAGACAGAAGGCGAGAGACACGGCCTGACCCTGGGGAACTCCTTGTTGCTAAAGCCGGAACTAGGGCGGCTCGGTTCTCGGCTCTCGGCTCGGCTCGGCTCGGCAGGTACGTGGTGCTGCCCGCTCCTCTCGCTGCTGCCGCTACGGCTGCTGGGGTGTACTGTGGTCCGGGAGAGGTGTACGAGGGCACGGGCCGGCGGCTCTCCTCTCTATAACTTCACATCTCTCCTAAATAGATGTGGTACAAGGACAGCGGCCTGATGGCGGATCTATGCACGGAGCACCCCTTCTCTTCATGACCACCTCACACTCGCTACTGTACACTTCAACATGGCGGAGGTGCTCTTTAGGGCCAAACTACAGAGGGATGACCCCTCCCACCCCTGGGGGTTCCGACTCCAGGGTGGGGCTGACTTCGATAAGCCCCTCACCTTACTTAAGGTAAGTTTGATTGACCCTCACATTAACCCCTTGTCAGCCATTTTACCCCACTTAACTTCACCATGTGTATATGTCCGGGCAGGGAGATGTAGAAGTCAGTTTGTGCCCCGAGCCAGCATGTTGTCATGACGCCCCATCACACCCCCCACATAGTCTACTGAACCCACTGTCCTACTCTTATCATACACAATACAAATGGCATTGGATTTTCTGCGTAGGACATTTATTTATAGCACTTCTGGAGGAACATTATTCACCGCATCCAGGTTCAGCAACAGGTATAACTTAGTTGCCATGGAAACGTCTAGGAGATGCTCCAAACTGCTATCTTGTTACTGGGTGAGTTTCTCCGAGGTTTGCTTATAGGTGTGATGCACAACTTGTCCAAGTCACAAACATAAAGTAATTAGAGGAAGTAAAGACTCCCAGAGGTCCTTGCACTTCTCTCTGTACAACACCACCAGAATGCCCTCACCAGTAGCCACACAACTGGCATACACCACCCGAGTCCGTGCACAGTAAAAAGCTGTGTGTTAGTTGCACAGAGGTGTGAGTGTAGTTTTGGGAGGTTGTATATCGCTGGGCTTGTTAACAGCTCGGGCAGAGCACCAAGCGGCCGCTATTTGTTGTGGTGTTTACATACCATCTTCCACGCAATCTGCGCCATTAATTGAAAAATTCCACGCTGCAAACATACAAACCGCGCACACTCTGTGCATATCATTGATTGGAAAATCTCTCAGAAATATTTGCATTGAAAAAGGTTATTATTGCATAAGATATGTAAATAAACAAGATGGAAATCTTTTGTTTTGCTCTTGTGGCTGTATTTGTTATTCTCTCACGTTTTTTCCCACCAAACCCCATCATTGTTATGCGGAAAATATGCATGTTTTGTCCAAAAGACGGGTTTGGTATTTGCCCGTAGCTCCTGCCCCCTGGTGTCAAAGGGCGAGGAATGGTGGCAGTTATCTCTTAGTGGAAGGGGACACAATTTATGAAGTACAGGTGAAGGTAAAGTGGATGACTAGGAGATACTTTGCTGTGTTAATGACAAACTCCGCAGTACAATTTCCCGTCCCAGCGCATTCTGGGCCATCAGTGTGGAAAAACGTCGCCATTTTGTACATACTTTGAGTATAAATCCATTGACTATACTAGATTAAACTAGCATTGCCCTTCATTGTGTATACTTACACTGATCATCCTTGTGTATTCTTGCATTGACCATGCCTGGTACACTTACACTGATCATCCTTGTGTATTCTTGCATTGACCATGCCTGGTACACTTACACTGATCATCCTTGTGTATTCTTGCATTGACCATGCTTAGGTACACTTACACTGATCATCCTTGTGTATTCTTGCATTGACCATGCTTGGGTACACTTATACTGATCATCCTTGTGTATTCTTGCATTGACCATGCTTGGGTACACTTATACTGATCATCCTTGTGTATTCTTGCATTGACCATTCTTGGGTACACTTACACTGATCATCCTTGTGTATTCTTGCATTGACCATTCTTGAGTACACTTACACTGATCATCCTTGTGTATTCTTGCATTGACCATTCTTGAGTACACTTACACTGATCATCCTTGTGTATTCTTGCATTGACCATTCTTGAGTACACTTACACTGATCATCCTTGTATATTCTTGCATTGACCATGCTTGGGTACACTTACACTGATCATCCTTGTATATTCTTGCATTGACCATTCTTGGGTACACTTACACTGATCATCCTTGTGTATTCTTGCATTGACCATGCCTGGTACACTTACACTGATCATCCTTGTATATTCTTGCATTGACCATGCTTGGGTACACTTACACTGATCATCCTTGTATATTCTTGCATTGACCATTCTTGAGTACACTTACACTGATCATCCTTGTGTATTCTTGCATTGACCATTCTTGAGTACACTTACACTGATCATCCTTGTATATTCTTGCATTGACCATTCTTGAGTACACTTACACTGATCATCCTTGTGTATTCTTGCATTGACCATTCTTGAGTACACTTACACTGATCATCCTTGTGTATTCTTGCATTGACCATTCTTGAGTACACTTACACTGATCATCCTTGTGTATTCTTGCATTGACCATTCTTGAGTACACTTACACTGATCATCCTTGTGTATTCTTGCATTGACCATTCTTGAGTACACTTACACTGATCATCCTTGTATATTCTTGCATTGACCATGCTTGGGTACACTTACACTGATCATCCTTGTATATTCTTGCATTGACCATTCTTGGGTACACTTACACTGATCATCCTTGTGTATTCTTGCATTGACCATGCCTGGTACACTTACACTGATCATCCTTGTATATTCTTGCATTGACCATGCTTGGGTACACTTACACTGATCATCCTTGTATATTCTTGCATTGACCATTCTTGGGTACACTTACACTGATCATCCTTGTGTATTCTTGCATTGACCATGCCTGGTACACTTACACTGATCATCCTTGTGTATTCTTGCATTGACCATGCCTGGTACACTTACACTGATCATCCTTGTGTATTCTTGCATTGACCATGCTTGGGTACACTCACACTAATCATCCTTGTGTATTCTTGCATTGACCATGCCTGGTACACTTACACTGATCATCCTTGTGTATTCTTGCATTGACCATTCTTGGGTACACTTACACTGATCATCCTTGTATGTATTCTTGCATTGACCATGCTTAGGTACACTTGCACCGACCATGCTTGTGTATACTTGCACCGACCATGCTTGGGTACACTTGCACTATTCTTGGGTATTCTTGCACTGACCACCCTTGTGCAGCTGGATACATCACAGACTTTTTGTATACTTCAATATCCCAACTGCTTCTTCAGTCTTCATATCGCATCTTCATCTTCACAGCATACTTATCTGTCGACCTATTCACAACTGTCACATTCCCCACGAGAGACTTGGTTATCATCAGATATGGTTATTTCGTTTCGTATGTTCCCCCTCCTTCTTGTGGGTTATTTTTATTGATATCATCAGATATGGTTATTTTGTTTCGTATGTTCCCCCTCCTTCCTGTGGGTTATTTGTATTAATATCATCAGATATGGTTATTTCGTTTCGTATGTTCCCCCTCCTTCCTGTGGGTTATTTGTATTGATATCATCAGATATGGTTATTTCGTTTCGTATGTTCCCCCTCCTTCCTGTGGGTTATTTGTATTGATATCATCAGATATGCTTATTTCGTTTCGTATGTTCCCCCACCTTCCTGTGGGTTATTTGTATTGATATCATCAGATATGGTTATTTCGTTACGTATGTTTCCCCACCTTCTTGTGGGTTATTTGTATTGATATCAGCAGATATGGTTATTTCGTTTCGTATGTTCCCCCACCTCCCTGTGGGTTATTTGTATTGATATCATCAGATATGGTTATTTCGTTTCGTATGTTCCCCCTCCTTCCTGTGGGTTATTTTTATTGATATCATCAGATATGTTTATTTCGATTCGTATGTTCCCCCTCCTTCCTGTGGGTTATTTGTATTAAAATCATCAGA
Source organism: Amphiduros pacificus (assembly GCA_949316495.1). NCBI lineage: Eukaryota > Metazoa > Annelida > Polychaeta > Phyllodocida > Hesionidae > Amphiduros > Amphiduros pacificus. Next base: position 1,311,911 of record OX439002.1, read on the forward strand.
TATGGTTATTTCGTTTCGTATGTTCCCCCTCCTTCCTGTGGGTTATTTGTATTAATATCATCAGATATGGTTATTTTGTTTCGTATGTTCCCCCTCCTTCCTGTGGGTTATTTGTATTGATATCATCAGATATGTTTATTTCGTTTTGTATGTTCCCCCACCTTCCTGTGGGTTATTTGTATTAATATCATCAGATATGGTTATTTCGTTTCGTATGTTCCCCCTCCTTCTTGTGGGTTATTTGTATTGATATCATCAGATATGGTTATTTCGTTTCGTATGTTCCCCCTCCTTCCTGTGGGTTATTTGTATTAATATCATCAGATATGGTTATTTCGTTTCGTATGTTCCCCCTCCTTCCTGTGGGTTATTTGTATTGATATCATCAGATATGCTTATTTCGTTTTGTATGTTTCACCACCTTCCTGTGGGTAATTTGTATTAAAATCATCAGATATGGTTATTTCGTTTCGTATATTTATATCTAAAATCTCACAAAAAAGCTTGATTATTCTTTGGATAACATTAAATAAGGAAAATATAAATACTTGATAATAATCGCCAGCTGCAAAAATTGAGTCAAACCCGTTTTAACAGCAGTTGAAACGGGTTCAATTTGGACGTTTAAACGGGTTTACCTCAGATTTTACAGCTGGCGATTTTTTACTTCACTAGAGCTCTAACAACTCCACCAAACTTTTCTTTGGTTGAAATTGGTAAAGACCTTGGACGTTCGACAAACCCCTCCAGATCACCTATCTGGGCTTTGCCGATTGGTGATTGAAGAACACTAGATATCATCAGATATGGTTATTTCGTTTCGTATGTTCCCCCACCTTCCTGTGGGTTATTTGTATTGATATCGAGCTTGCCCTTTCCCACAAATAGCTGACCTACCGTGAATAACAAAATCATGCATCATCCCCGGGTTTGCAGGTTGCTGTTTTCTCACTATTTTGATTTTTTTCGCTTTATTTACAGATATTTCCCCTGATTTATTTACTTTAACAAACGTACAAAACTTCTTTCACTTGACAACTATTGCAAATGAGCAATTACTTGGTAGAATGACTTTCATACTGAAGTTTTATTTGGAAGTGTCCCAATCACGTGCCATGAATTATCGATTCTGTGTGACTTGCTGATCCCACTGTGACTAATTAATCACGCTGATATTTGCTATTATTTTGTGACTTTTTGATCCCACTTTGACTAATTAATTAATGATCCAGCTGTTATCTATTCATCCAGCTGTTATCTATTCATCCATCTGTTATCTATTCATCCATCTGTTATCTATTCATCCAGCTGTTATCAAATCATCCAGCTGTTATCTATTCATCCAGCTGTTATCAATTCATCCAGCTGTTATCTATTCATCCAGCTGTTATCTATTCATCCAGCTGTTATCTATTCATCCAGCTGTTATCTATTCATCCAGCTGTTATCTATTCATCCAGCTGTTATCTATTCATCCAGCTGTTATCTATTCATCCAGCTGTTATCAATTCATCCAGATGTTATCTATTCATCCAGCTGTTATCTATTCATCCAGCTGATATCTATTCATCCAGCTGATATCTATTCATCCAGCTGTTATCTATTCATCTAGTTGTTATCTATTCATCCAGCTGTTATCTATCCATTCATCCAGCTGTTATCTATTCATACAGCTGTTATCTATTCATCCAGCTGTTATCTATTCATCCAGCTGTTATCAATTCATCCAGCTGTTATCTATTCATCCAGCTGTTATCAATTCATCCAGCTGTTATCTATTCATCCAGCTGTTATCTATTCATCCAGCTGTTATCTATTCATTCAGCTGTTATCTATTCATCCAGCTGTTATCTATTCATCCAGCTGTTATCTATTCATCCAGCTGTTATCTATTCATCCAGCTGTTATCAATTCATCCAGCTGTTATCTATTCATCCAGCTGTTATCTATTCATCCAGCTGTTATCTATTCATCCAGCTGTTATCTATTCATCCAGCTGATATCTATTCATCCAGCTGTTATCTATTCATCCAGTTGTTATCTATTCATCCAGCTGTTATCTATCCATTCATCCAGCTGTTATCTATTCATACAGCTGTTATCTATTCATCCAGCTGTTATCTATTCATCCAGCTGTTATCAATTCATCCAGCTGTTATCTATTCATCCAGCTGTTATCAATTCATCCAGCTGTTATCTATTCATCCAGCTGTTATCTATTCATCCAGCTGTTATCTATTCATCCAGCTGTTATCTATTCATCCAGCTGATATCTATTCATCCAGCTGTTATCTATTCATCCAGCTGTTATCAATTCATCCAGCTGTTATCTATTCATCCAGCTGTTATCTATTCATCCAGCTGTTATTCATTCGTCCAGCTGTTATTCATTTATTTGGCTGTTTTCTATTGATAATGCTGTTATCTAATGCTTTTTCTGATATTTAATGCTTAAACTTTAATGTATTGTTCCTTCTTTCACCAACACACACTTCTGAGTATCTGAATGTGCATGTCACTGGGAATACATTTATGAAAAGTTGATGTATTATGTCCTTGTTACTGATGATAAAATCTCCAGGCATTGTGACAGGCATTGTGTCCATGTTGCAGGTGGTGGACGAAAGCTTAGCATGCAGGGGAGGTCTAAAGCCGGGGGACATCCTGGTGAAACTGGGGGGCAAGTATGCTGACGGCATGACCCACAAAGATGCCCAGGCTGCTATCATGGACTCGGCTGATGCTCTGGAAATTATCGTGGAAAGGTGAGATTCCTGCCACACTCCACACTCCACACTCCACACTCCAGTCTCCAGTGTCCTGTGTCCCAATATATAAATCATCCAAGTTAACAAACACACAAAAATGGATATTCATGATATGAAATAAGTTTCCAAGACGATGTATTTCATGTCTAATTTATCAAGTCTTTCAAATATACTGAAATAACGTTACTGTTTGACTGTTAATGAATAAATGTCTTTGAGAGTTGGTGATTATAGAGGGTATTTGTGTTTGTTGTATCAGGGCGGAGGAGGAAGCCCTTACCCCGCTGCCCACACTCGCCACCCCAGGGCCGCCACTGCCCTCTGGAGGCAACCATGGAGACACCGAGGACACGGAGGCTAAACAGGTCAGATGCAGGAATAGTCTAAATATCCTAGTATATACTGTAATATGCTATTTAGTAATGGAATATTTTCTGGAAATTGCTTTATAAATTATCTTAAAAATCCTTTCCTGTGACAAACTTGAGCAGACGACTTTTTTACCAATGAAAATGTGTTATACATATTGAATTTTTTGGCCCTAGACTATGCTCGTCCAAATCTATTCCAAATCTATATTAGGACTATCAAGGACCTCTCGTTGTGCAGCGGGCGAGTATTGTCACTATTTTGGAGGGGATTGCTCTGATTGATTGACATAAATATAGAACAGGGAAACCCTAAACAACAACCCATATTTCCAGTGACTTATGACCGGAATTCCGGGCACGGCATACGGGCACCTGCGAGGTGGTTTACTGTCCATATATGGACATGTTATTAGTGTCTAATTTGGCCCCAACTTGTTATCTCGATTCTCATTGGCTAATATTTATAACTCAAAATAGCAGTCTCTTTGATAACTCAGTGATAGCGATTAGGATTTTGATAAAATCATTAAATATCGAAGCCTAACATCCACCAGTAGTTTGGAAGGAGAAGATAAAAGTTGATGGACAGAATGACAGAAAATGTGTATATCCCTGATTCTGTACAAAAGGAAGGAAGGGGAACGTGTACACCCCTTTTTCTATACATGAAGGGGGGGCATAACCAAAATTATAAAACACAATATCATTACATTACTTATCAGATATTTTACCACATTAACATATATTAGCAACACATGATTGCATATTCCAAATCAGCTGTACCAATTAGGCAAATTCCCCCGGACTATACAGAAGAATATAGTCATGTAGAATATAGTCATGTAGAATATAGTCATGTAGAATACAGTCATGTAGAATATAGTCATGTAGAATATAGTCATGTACACACATTTGCCTAAATTCACAATTATAATATGTACTTTTAGACATATTTGTCCAATTGTCAACAAAGGTCATCATCACAATTAGAACTTTTACTATGACATTTATTAGGCCATATTTCACAATGACAGGTGGCCATTCAGACAAGTCTATTGAGTTAGAAGCAGCAACCTGTTAAGATTGAGAACATCATGCCTGCACCTTATCATGTGGCGGATGTATATATACTTCCTTCTACTAATCATCTCCATCTATTTATACCAAAATACAGCCAATAATCAATAACCTATTAGTCTTCATCATAAACTCTTTACTAAGAACTAAACACAGTCAATAACAATTAGTTTAACCAGATCAAAAGTTGGGAAATTGGCACGATGAACTGAGATTGTTTGTGGCAGTGCGTGTATGATATGTACGAGTGGTGAGCCGGGGCGGCGGTAACCTGATCGTGGCAACCTTTTATAGGAAGCTCTGATGGATGGCAGAGAAGGCTACACCCAAGCACCATTCACTTATATACACCACAGGCAGAACCCATACTCCATCCTGAACTCTAGTCTATACCGTCCCTATATACCTAACATACAGCACACAGTGTACACTCCATCCTGACTGTAGTCTATACCGTCCCTATATACCTAACATACAGCACACAGTGTACACTCCATCTTGAACTGTAGTCTATATCATCCCTATATACCTAACATACAGCACTCTGTGTACACTCCACCCTGAACTGTAGTCTATACCGTCCCTATATACCTAACATACAGCACACAGTGTACACTCCATCCTGAACTGTAGTCTATACCGTCCCTATATACCTAACATACAGCACTCAGTGTACACTCCACCCTGAACTGTAGTCTATACCGTCCCTATATACCTTACATACAGCACTCAGTGTACACTCCATCCTGAACTGTAGTCTATACCGTCCCTATATACCTAACATACAGCACACAGTGTACACTCCATCTTGAACTGTAGTCTATATCATCCCTATATACCTAACATACAGCACACAGTGTACACTCCATCCTGACTGTAGTCTATACCGTCCCTATATACCTAACATACAGCACACAGTGTACACTCCATCCTGACTGTAGTCTATACCGTCCCTATATACCTAACATACAGCACACAGTGTACACTCCATCTTGAACTGTAGTCTATATCATCCCTATATACCTAACATACAGCACTCTGTGTACACTCCACCCTGAACTGTAGTCTATACCGTCCCTATATACCTAACATACAGCACACAGTGTACACTCCATCCTGAACTGTAGTCTATACCGTCCCTATATACCTAACATACAGCACTCAGTGTACACTCCACCCTGAACTGTAGTCTATACCGTCCCTATATACCTTACATACAGCACTCAGTGTACACTCCATCCTGAACTGTAGTCTATATCGTCCCTATATACCTAACATACAGCACTCAGTGTACACTCCATCCTGAACTGTAGCCTATACCGTCCCTATATACCTAACATACAGCACACAGTGTACACTCCACCCTGAACTGTAGTCTATACCGTCCCTATATACCTTACATACAGCACTCAGTGTACACTCCATCCTGAACTGTAGTCTATACCGTCCCTATATACCTAACATACAGCACTCAGTGTACACTCCATCCTGAACTGTAGTCTATACCGTCCCTATATACCTAACATACAGCACTCAGTGTACACTCCATCCTGAACTGTAGTCTATACCGTCCCTATATACCTAACATACAGCACTCAGTATATACCAATCTCTGTACTCCATCTTGAACTGTAGTCTATACCGTCCCTATATACCTAACATACAGCACTCAGTGTACACTCCATCCTGAACTGTAGTCTATACCGTCCCTATATACCTAACATACAGCACACAGTGTACACTCCATCCTGAACTGTAGTCTATACCGTCCCTATATACCTAACATACAGCACTCAGTGTACACTCCATCCTGAACTGTAGTCTATACCGTCCCTATATACCTAACATACAGCACTCAGTGTACACTCCATCCTGAACTGTAGTCTATATCGTCCCTATATACCTAACATACAGCACACAGTGTACACTCCATCCTGAACTGTAGTCTATACCGTCCCTATATACCTAACATACAGCACTCAGTATATACCAATCTCTGTACTCCATCTTGAACTGTAGTCTATATCGTCCCTATATACCTAACATACAGCACTCAGTGTACACTCCATCCTGAACTGTAGTCTATACCGTCCCTATATACCTAACATACAGCACTCAGTGTACACTCCACCCTGAACTGTAGTCTATACCGTCCCTATATACCTAACATACAGCACTCAGTGTACACTCCACCCTGAACTGTAGTCTATACCGTCCCTATATACCTAACATACAGCACTCAGTGTACACTCCATCTTGAACTGTAGTCTATATCGTCCCTATATACCTAACATACAGCACACAGTGTACACTCCATCCTGAACTGTAGTCTATACCGTCCCTATATACCTAACATACAGCACTCAGTGTACACTCCATCCTGACCTGTAGTCTATACCGTCCCTATATACCTAACATACAGCACTCAGTGTACACTCCACCCTGAACTGTAGTCTATATCGTCCCTATATACCTAACATACAGCACACAGTGTACACTCCATCCTGAACTGTAGTCTATACCGTCCCTATATACCTAACATACAGCACTCAGTGTACACTCCATCCTGAACTGTAGTCTATACCGTCCCTATATACCTAACATACAGCACTCAGTGTACACTCCACCCTGAACTGTAGTCTATACCGTCCCTATATACCTAACATACAGCACTCAGTGTACACTCCATCCTGACCTGTAGTCTATACCGTCCCTATATACCTAACATACAGCACACAGTGTACACTCCACCCTGAACTGTAGTCTATATCATCCCTATATACCTAACATACAACACTCAGTGTACACTCCACCCTGAACTGTAGTCTATACCGTCCCTATATACCTAACATACAGCACTCAGTGTACACTCCATCCTGAACTGTAGTCTATACCGTCCCTATATACCTAACATACAGCACACAGTGTATACTCCATCCTGAACTGTAGTCTATACCGTCCCTATATACCTAACATACAGCACTCAGTGTACACTCCACCCTGAACTGTAGTCTATACCGTCCCTATATACCTAACATACAGCACTCAGTGTACACTCCATCCTGAACTGTAGTCTATACCGTCCCCATATACCTAACATACAGCACACAGCGTACACTCCATCCTGACTGTAGTCTATACCTTCCCTATATACCTAACATACAGCACTCAGTGTACACTCCATCCTGAACTGTAGTCTATACCGTCCCTATATACCTAACATACAGCACTCAGTGTACACTCCATCCTGAACTGTAGTCTATACCGTCCCTATATACCTAACATACAGCACACAGTGTACACTCCATCCTGAACTGTAGTCTATACCGTCCCTATATACCTAACATACAGCACTCAGTGTACACTCCACCCTGAACTGTAGTCTATACCGTCCCTATATACCTAACATACAGCACATAGTGTACACTCCATCCTGAACTGTAGTCTATACCGTCCCTATATACCTAACATACAGCACTCAGTGTACACTCCACCCTGAACTGTAGTCTATACCGTCCCTATATACCTAACATACAGCACTCAGTGTACACTCCATCCTGAACTGTAGTCTATACCGTCCCCATATACCTAACATACAGCACACAGCGTACACTCCATCCTGACTGTAGTCTATACCTTCCCTATATACCTAACATACAGCACTCAGTGTACACTCCATCCTGAACTGTAGTCTATACCGTCCCTATATACCTAACATACAGCACTCAGTGTACACTCCATCCTGAACTGTAGTCTATACCGTCCCTATATACCTAACATACAGCACACAGTGTACACTCCATCCTGAACTGTAGTCTATACCGTCCCTATATACCTAACATACAGCACTCAGTGTACACTCCACCCTGAACTGTAGTCTATACCGTCCCTATATACCTAACATACAGCACATAGTGTACACTCCATCCTGAACTGTAGTCTATACCGTCCCTATATACCTAACATACAGCACTCAGTGTACACTCCATCCTGAACTGTAGTCTATACCGTCCCTATATACCTAACATACAGCACACAGTGTACACTCCATCCTGAACTGTAGTCTATACCGTCCCTATATACCTAACATACAGCACTCAGTGTACACTCCACCCTGAACTGTAGTCTATACCGTCCCTATATACCTAACATACAGCACATAGTGTACACTCCATCCTGAACTGTAGTCTATACCGTCCCTATATACCTAACATACAGCACTCAGTGTATACCCCATCCTGAACTGTAGTCTATATCGTCCCTATATACCTAACATACAGCACTCAGTGTACACTCCACCCTGAACTGTAGTCTATACCGTCCCTATATACCTAACATACAGCACTCAGTGTACACTCCATCCTGAACTGTAGTCTATATCATCCCTATATACCTAACATACAGCACTCAGTGTACACTCCACCCTGAACTGTAGTCTATACCGTCCCTATATACCTAACATACAGCACTCAGTGTACACTCCACCCTGAACTGTAGTCTATACCGTCCCCATATACCTAACATACAGCACTCAGTGTACACTCCATCCTGACCTGTAGTCTATACCGTCCCTATATACCTAACATACAGCACTCAGTGTACACTCCATCCTGAACTGTAGTCTATACCGTCCCTATATACCTAACATACAGCACTCAGTGTACACTCCATCCTGAACTGTAGTCTATATCGTCCCTATATACCTAACATACAGCACTCAGTGTACACTCCATCCTGAACTGTAGTCTATATCATCCCTATATACCTAACATACAGCACTCAGTGTACACTCCACCCTGAACTGTAGTCTATACCGTCCCTATATACCTAACATACAGCACTCAGTGTACACTCCATCCTGAACTGTAGTCTATACCGTCCCCATATACCTAACATACAGCACACAGCGTACACTCCATCCTGACTGTAGTCTATACCTTCCCTATATACCTAACATACAGCACTCAGTGTACACTCCATCCTGAACTGTAGTCTATACCGTCCCTATATACCTAACATACAGCACTCAGTGTACACTCCATCCTGAACTGTAGTCTATACCGTCCCTATATACCTAACATACAGCACTCAGTGTACACTCCATCCTGAACTGTAGTCTATATCATCCCTATATACCTAACATACAGCACTCAGTGTACACTCCATCCTGAACTGTAGTCTATATCATCCCTATATACCTAACATACAGCACACAGTGTACACTCCACCCTGAACTGTAGTCTATACCGTCCCTATATACCTAACATACAGCACTCAGTGTACACTCCATCCTGAACTGTAGTCTATACCGTCCCTATATACCTAACATACAGCACACAGTGTATACTCCATCCTGAACTGTAGCCTATACCGTCCCTATATACCTAACATACAGCACTCAGTGTACACTCCACCCTGAACTGTAGTCTATACCGTCCCTATATACCTAACATACAGCACTCAGTGTACACTCCATCCTGAACTGTAGTCTATACCGTCCCCATATACCTAACATACAGCACTCAGTGTACACTCCATCCTGACTGTAGTCTATACCGTCCCTATATACCTAACATACAGCACTCAGTGTACACTCCACCCTGAACTGTAGTCTATACCGTCCCTATATACCTAACATACAGCACACAGCGTACACTCCATCCTGACTGTAGTCTATACCTTCCCTATATACCTAACATACAGCACTCAGTGTACACTCCATCCTGAACTGTAGTCTATATCGTCCCTATATACCTAACATACAGCACACAGCGTACACTCCATCCTGAACTGTAGTCTATACCGTCCCTATATACCTAACATACAGCACTCAGTGTACACTCCATCCTGAACTGTAGTCTATACCTTCCCTATATACCTAACATACAGCACTCAGTGTACACTCCATCCTGACCTGTAGTCTATACCGTCCCTATATACCTAACATACATCACTCAGTGTACACTCCATCCTGAACTGTAGTCTATACCGTCCCTATATATCTAACACACAGCACTCAGTGTACACTCCATCCTGACTGTAGTCTATACCGTCCCTATATACCTAACATACAGCACTCAGTGTACACTCCACCCTGAACTGTAGTCTATACCTTCCCTATATACCTAACATACAGCAAATAGTTTACACTCCATCCTGAACTGTAGTCTATACCGTCCCTATATACCTAACATACAGCACACAGTGTACACTCCATCCTGAACTGTAGTCTATACCGTCCCTATATACCTAACATACAGCACTCAGTGTACACTCCATCCTGAACTGTGGTCTATACCGTCCCTATATACCTAACATACAGCAAATAGTGTATACCCCCTCCTGAACTGTAGTCTATACCGTCCCTATATACCTAACATACAGCACTCAGTGTACACTCCATCCTGAACTGTAGTCTATATCGTCCCTATATACCTAACATACAGCACTCAGTGTACACTCCATCCTGAACTGTGGTCTATATCGTCCCTATATACCTAACATACAGCACTCAGTGTACACTCCATCCTGAACTGTAGTCTATACCATCCCTATATACCTAACATACAGCACTCAGTGTATGCTCCATCCTGAACTGTAGTCTATATCGTCCCTATATACCTAACATAAAGCACTCAGTGTACACTCCATCCTGAACTGTAGTCTATACCATCCCTATATACCTAACATACAGCACTCAGTGTACACTCCATCCTGACCTGTAGTCTATACCGTCCCTATATACCTAACATACAGCACACAGTATATACCAATCTCTGTACTCCATCCTGAACTGTAGTGCATACCAACTATCGCAGAGGATGCACAATATGCCATCCCTGTGTGCCATGCCGGATGTCAGAAGGTGCTCCTTTGTTCTGATGTGGTGTAGATGTGCACCCTACAGCAAACCCTCACTGATGCACACTGACATCATTACATATCACGCAGCTTCTCATTTAATAGCAAGTCAGTGGTTATGATTGCATGGCCTCCCCATCCAATGTCAACCATATGTACATCAACAACCGATTAAGCTAAATTTTTATTTACCTGATTACATAATTAGAAAGATATTTTTGGAATATGATAATATGAAGATTTTGAAATATTTTGGTATATTTCAAGCCATTGATAGTATTTAAGGAGAGCTACAATAGGGAAGGGGAGACTCAGGATAGGTTTGGAAGCAGGTATAGCTGGTATTATTTGTAGTATGATGGGTGAATCCTTCAGCACTGCAGTTTAAGTGTTATGTTGGTACAATCCAAGCCATGTACACTGCTACCTTCAACCCAGAATTCATATTGTTTCTTTCAATGTTTCCCTTTTATAATTAAGTCTGTGAAAAGAGAAAATAATGATAAAATATTTTATCAGATATATCTTAGTTTGATAAAAATGAAAATCAGACATGTGATACCTTTATTTTTCAGAATCATAAAGAAACCCAGAGTAAAATTGAAAGTAATCAATCAAAGGAGAAGGCCACAAAAGAAGAGACCCGAGGAGAGACAAGTGAATCCCCGGCCATACCAGAGGGAGTGGGACCCCCAACACTGGCAAAGGAGCCATCACCCCACACACAATCTACAAACACAACTGTACATACCGACACAAACATTCCAACAGAGTCAGGGCAGAGGTAAGAAAAAACAGCAAAATTAACAAAATGGCAAATTCAACTTTTAGAGTTCCCACTCGGCCATTATAGATAGCCTTGTATAAACAGTCATAAATATTTTAAATGTAAAAGAGCCTTTGCCATCCATCCAAACTAGTGTAGTGTTGAATGCTAGTCTGTCAATATCCCTATAATTTAGGGTTATACTCACATATTTAATGTACGCTTATGTATAAATCCTTGGCATATCAGGCCAAATAAAATGAAACCCTTATTAAGCATTTAAATCATTTAATTGGCCTATTTTTTGCCTAACTTGATGTGATACAGTTATAAAGTTTAGAAATAACAGAAAATGTGTATGTCAACTGAACTAATTTTGTAAAATATATATTTTCAGTTCTGCAGATGGGAAATTGAGGACTAAAAAAGATTTATTGAAACTGGAAGACAAGGACACTCCGGTGGTTACTGGCACCAAACCAAAATCTATAGAAACCAAAGAGACTAAAGAGAACAACAAAAAAGTGAAAAATAATTTAGAAAAGAAAGATGCCAAACCCAATTTACCTGATATTTCAGTGGATCCGACTGGAGTTGTGAAACCCAAGAACCGGGAAACTAAACCTGCAATTAAACCCGGATTTAAAACTGATGATAGTGTTAATGACAATTCTGAATGTGCTGAACCAAAACTCTCACCTGTTCACTCCAAACCTGCGGATAGAAAATCTGACAAATGTGAAGTTGTTGAATCAAAGACATCAAATACTACAACTGCTGTGAAACCAAATACATCAGGTACTAAAAGTGGGAGACCTAAGACGTCTGATACTACAACTGCTGTGAAACCAAATACATCAGGTACTAAAAGTGGGAGACCTAAGACGTCAGATACTCAGACTGTTGGAAAACCTAAGACATTAGATAATCAGATAGATGGAAAATCAGACACTCAAAATGTTGTGAAACATGGAAATTCAAAACCAAAGGCATTAGAAAGTAAAAATGTTGCAAAAGTTAAAGGTGTAAACAATGAACTTGACACATCTGGTAGTAAACCATCAAAAGCCCCACAGAATAAAACTCTAGTAAAAACAAATGCCTCAGACAGTTTATCCACAGGTACACTGCAGGATAAAGACATACCACTTATGACATCTGAAGTAGTGGACAAGAAGAATATAAAGCCAAAGGATGATCAATCTACTGTGAAAACACACAAAAGAGATAGTTCACCTGGTGTTGCAGGGAAAATTAACAAAGAAAAAGGTACTTTAGGATCCACAGAAAACATATCAGGGGATACCAAACGTAGGTCAAAGGTTATCTCGACAGAAACAATGTTAGGTCAAACAGAACAACCTGTCGAGTCGACACATGACTCCAGAAATAAGCCAGACGCCAACATAAATGGAACAAAAAGGAAAGTGAAAATACCTGGCACCTTTTCTAAATCACAATCCAATAAGCAAGACAACAATGTAGAAGTATTAAAAGAATCACAACAAAAACCTGATTTAGTTGTTAAAGGTCAAAGTAAAGGTCAAGGTGTTAAGGAGTCATCCAGTGAGTCAGAGCAGGTGGCTGTGGCTGAGGAGAGATTATTGAGCCGTGGCGGTCAACTAAGGTCTCGATCCAGAAGTCCTCGCTCTAAGGCCAAAATATCTTCTGTACAAAAACCAAAAGAGGAGGCGGTAGAAATAATACCTGATTCCAGATTAAATAAAACTGATGTAGATGAATTTAGTTCTGAAAATGTGATATCTACTTCTCAACATCAACAAAATGTGGGAGATAAACCAAAATCCATGGCTGTGAAAATAGACTCTCAAATGGATGTCGCGGCACCCACAGCAAAAGATGGATTAGAAATAAAAGAATCAACATTAAAATCAACCAAAGAACCGCCATCATTGCCACAAAAGATTATGCAACATAAACAAAGTGTCCCTGTGATAAAATCCGATGACTCTGTTGTATCTGCTGGTGAGCCAAAATTGCAAAGTGAACCCAAAGGTAGTAGCGTACAGGATGCCACACCCAGAGAAGTTATATACCCAACAAGGGCACCTATAGCACCTACAAATAGTGAATCCAAGAAATTAGCAATGCAACCTAAACTGCAGTCACCGGACTATCCCATCCAAAGGAAAAAACCGCCAACTATAAGCGTCACTGCGCCAGAAATAGAAAATCAACAAAATCAAGAAATAGTCAAACAGTCTGAAGCAGGCGATGCTAGTGAGCACGGAGACGATTCCTCAGCACAAATGTTCAATTATGAGCACAAAGAAGAACGGATGCCACAGACCGGTGACAGGCAGGATTCCTCACAGGTAGTACAGGGCGTGAAGGCTAAAAGACAGCCATTCTCAACACTTAGTGAAAACCAAGATAAAGTCACATTCTCTAAGTCACCTGTGACATCAAAAAGGCAGGAAAGTGCTTATGCCAGAATGGCACACAATGTCAGTCCAATTGTGAGATTGGAATATCTACCCAAAGAGGAACTAGTCTTTAAAACATCACAGAGTGGTCAGGATCTGGGGGAACTGGGCAAAATTGAGGTCCAGGAGACAGAGAAAAAGCATGATACTGACCTTTATCCTTGGAGAAGATCTAGATCTTTGTCTCAAAGTGAAGATTCATCTTCAAAGGCTCAGAAAGAGGAGAGTCCTTCAGATTCAAATATTCCTCCTTTGGAAATACCTCCACCACAACAAGTAGAAGCTCCCAAAGAGGAGGTTAAGATATTAGAAGACCAGAAGAAGAGGGAGATACCTCCACCAGTTGAGGTGATACAAACTGAACCTTTGAAACCATCTTTGAAATTGGTTGGGAAGAGGATAGAGAAGGTCCCGCCTAGTGCTCCCCCTAGTGCTCTCCCCGGGTACCTAATACAAGGCAGTTATGCTTCACCCCCGGGGAGTGGCTCTCCACTAACCGGAGGGGGCTCACCCCAAGGGAGAGCTTCTCCTCTGAACTTTCCATCTTACCCTTCTAACACAGTGCCCACTGGCATCGTGGCACCCACGCCTCAGTATCACCAGGATCACTCATTTATTCATCCGGGTACTGGGATACAGACTGTGCCAGCCCAGCCCGGCTATCACGTAGATATACCGCCATTGTCTATTGATACAAGGAGGTCTTATGACAGTGAAAACAATGCTTACCAGCCTCCTGCTTTGGAAGATATTCATTTTTCTACGGCTTCACCTGACTTGGTGGACATTCCCATGCCAGCTGTGAAGGAAATGGTTGCAGATCTCAATCGGCGGTTAGAGGCCATCGCTGCTCAGCATCCCAAGCTGGCAGAGCCGTCTAACCTCCAGGAACTGGGGCTCTCCTACCTTAAGAGGGCGGCGGAACAGTCTGCTCGCAGTGGTGGAGAATCAGCAGAGGAAAAGGAAATCTTCATCAATAGTCCACCAACAGACATTGAACATGTTAGGAATAGATTGTTTGATGCAGTATCAGAAGTGCAGAATGCTTACCAAAGGCTCTATGAGTCGGCGTCGCCCCTGCAGTCACCCTCCGTCCAGAGGAGGTCACTCCAGTCTAGTTCACCACGACCTGACCACAGTGCCAAATCTCAAAGGAGGGTGCACTTTGCAGAACCTCCAGAGCAATCTGTGATAGAAATCGAGCCTCGAAGTAGATCCAGCAGGGCAGAAAGGGCATCAAAATCAGACAATAGATCAGGACAGACACCAGAGTTATACAGGAAACACGAAGAAGATTTAGCCAAAGATTTATTAAGTCTTTCGTTAGCTTCAGCAGCAAATCGGCAAGTGACTGCACGACATCCAGGCTACCCTCACTTGCAGCACAAGGATCCTTTGCCCCCACGAGAGTCGCCTTTCTCCTCGGCCAGCGTGACCAAGACGACGGTGACGACCCCTGTGCAGAGGCCCGACTATTTCTCCAGTCCCTCCATGAGACCAGTTCCATACAGCGGCCAGCTTTCGACCCAGGCGCACGGCACTCCGGGGGCCGCCGGAGGGGGCGCTGTAAGCGGCGGGGCTGCAGGTGGGGGCGCCACCAGGATGATTGTGCCGGCCACGGGGACCGCTGCCCACAAGTCTCCACAGATCAGCGTATCTATCACTCAGAGAAACCCGGAACAGGGCGGCCATCCAGAGAAAATCGTCTTCACTCTACCTTCAGGTCAACCTGGGCATCCAACACACTTTCGCTACACCATATCCGGGCGAAAATCGGACCAAGATCCGAAGACTATAAATTATTCCTTTCCTCCCAGTTATGAAGAGTCCCAGCGCCACAGACCGAGGCCCCTGAGGCAGAGTATAGATGACAGCATGATGTCCACGGCATACGGCACCCGTCTCCAGGACCGCTATATTCTGAACACGGCCGCGGGACCCCTGAGTCCCGCCATCCACAGCAGGTTCTCACAGCCCGCCTTCCCCGACCCCTCCATGCCCAACTACAGATGGAATGACCAGTACTACGCCAGATCGCCGGCCATATCACCTGCGATGTCACCAGCAATGTCGCCGGTAATGTCACCCATGACATCACCGAGAATGTCACCGCAGCCAAGAGATTTCATGTCCTCTCCCCATCAGCAGCCTCCCCGGGACCGCCCAGCCTCGTCTCAGACCATCCAGTCTAAGTCCTTCAAGGCCCTGGAGGCGCAGTACACCGACCCGCACCTAGGAGGTAACATTGTACCATCCCCCAGTGGTGTAGACGTGCCTTTGCGTGTGGAAGTTCACCCACTGGGAGCCCCCAGACAAGGTAGATCCCTCACACTAACATATATCTCATTAGACCACATATACCCGCTGTCCTCATCTCGGCATGTCAAACATATCAATCTATTCTTCCAACTCAACAATGGTCAAATTATCTCTATAAGACACCTACACATGATTAAATCTTCTATCTTATAGATAAAGATTGTTTTGTATATTTAAAAAGTACGTTCATTCTATGTCAGATAAGGTATTATTCTCATATGGTTCTATTAACAAATGGTTCTTGTTCACTGGAGGTCTTTGCCATGTTGTATTTAAGCTTTTTATGCTTCTTCATTTTCCAACATCAATGTAATTTCTGTTTAGAAAGCAAATCATGTTTATTCACAGTCATTTGCTACTTCAGATTTTCAGTGTGCATGTGGTATGGAAGGTAAGGAAAACTGGTGAATTAAAAATTATTGTATGGAACTAAAACATTAGTACCCCAGTAAAAGGTAGAAAGTCGATTTTTGTAGAAATGCTATAATTCTATTAATATACACTTTGATAAGATGAGATGTATAAAAGGTGCGAAGCCATTTGATGTAACCGATTCGATTATTCGGTAATACCAAAAGCGTCCAATACCTGAAATTACCTTCCTCCCAGAAGAGTGAGAGGAAATCACGAAAATGAAGCAGCCTTTGGCGATTTTCTAAAAAAAGAAATACATTTTACATCACATTTTATCCATTCTCTCTATAATGGAAGGAGTCTGGATATTCACCGAAAAATATAACATCAATATCCCGATACGATCTCTCTTACTAAGAAGTCAAAATTCAAAACATGCCAAGATACGGTGATGCACAACAGATATTACAGTAGAGTTGACTGCCAAAATAGTTGAGCTGTATACTACCATAAATAGGATAACAAAAGTAATCATTCAGATATTCTCAGTTTGCATAGGATTTGCATTAATATTGAAGGATGAAATTCTTATATAAATGACAGGGAAATACTATAAACATGTTTATCAATAATACGGACTTGAAACAGTCCTGTCGCAATATTTAATGGCAGCACTGGCAATACACATAAAATATAAGAAATCATCTACACTTTGAAGGTATTCTTTGTTAATTATCATTCAAATGTGAGATGCTTCAAACATGGATGTATTTCCATGGATATCTTGCTGACATATCACTGGCTGTCCTAGCCTTCTCATATCACAAACCTTGTCTGACCAGTAATCGTGAATTACTTCCATAAAGGAGGAAGATGCAAAGTGGCCATGACAGTTCGCCTTAATGTGACACGGCCGGACAGAGAAGGGGTAGCCGACTCACATTGATTGAGAAGGTACTCACAAACTACCACCCTCCCAATCAAACGCTTCAAAATGACTGTGTTTAAACATGCTTTCTTCTCCTTGTTTAGACTTGTTTTATGTTTCATAATAATAATGCATGTTTTCCTTGTTCATGTTTGAGCTATTCTCTCTCCCACATAACGTTTGATGCAACTTTTTTGTTGCTTATGACAGTTTTGCAAATGTAGTAAGTATCTTTAATTTTTTAATCATTATTTATTTATAACTTATATAATCTTTTTAGTTACAAATATTATGTTAACTTATATCACAATTCTAACTTTATCATGATAGAGAATTAACTCAATCTTAATGCAATTAGTTTAAATATGACATATAAATAATTAAAGTCCTTGCTATGTGCATATTATTACATATTATATCTGTTCTCCTTGTCGCCTTGACCATAAATGTTAACGTCTCGTCTTATACTCGATAATAGAATATTGCATATTTCAGTGTCATGCATGTATCTCTTATGCTTTCATACCACACAGCTGCCACATGTATGCTGTTATCAATGCCACTCCACGTACACAGTGTGTGTTCTCGTCAAGTCTCGTGCATGAACATATTGCTGTCTGTCATGCGCAGTACTCAACTATATCACGCCTGCGCAGTAGAACATATTATAATCTCACTATTCTAGTAATTATTCACTACATCATATGCCATTTGGACACACAATATGTTTCGATTCTTTAGTGTTAGGATATCAATGTTGTCTCGTTTTTAATGGAATCACTTCTATTATTATTGTATATTGTCAATGTATATGATGCGTTTGTTGTGATCAACTGCAATATTTTACGTAAACATCATCATCGGCTAGCACAATGGCAAATATACATATTACAAAACCATATGGGATAATTATATTTAACTTATACTTATCCTACTTTCATACTGAATATTTGTCAGTTAGTGGAAGTGACTTGAAACAAGAGATAACTATTGATAATGTTGCAGTAGAATGAAATAAAGGCTTTTCACCCTTCATACCTATATCCCACGGAATCAATGTTAAGGTAATCCTCAATCTTGAACGAAACATGAGATGATCCAATAATCTAGGTCAGTAGGTCAAGGTTCATTGGCACGATCCCAGTATGAAATGTGGAATTCTCAGGCATGTATAGGTCAGATTAGTAGTATAAGTAGGTCACAATAACGATATCCCAAACAAGCATACCACCACACATATTTACGTTGAGGACCTTATGGGAACTAAAGTGTTAATGGTGTTTTGAGGACTAAAGCGTTAATGGTGTTTTGAGGACTAAAGTGTTAATGGTGTTATGAGGACTAAAGTGTTAATAGTGTTTTGAGGACTAAAGTGTTAATAGTGTTTTGAGGACTAAAGTGTTAATGGTGTTATGAGGATTAAAGAGTTAATGGTGTTATGAGGACTAAAGCGTTAATGGTGTTTTGAGGACTAAAGTGCTAATGGTGTTATGAGGACTAAAGAGTTAATGGTGTTATGAGGACTAAAGTGTTAATGGTGTTATGAGGATTAAAGAGTTAATGGTGTTATTGTAGTGTTACAGCCGGCTGCGGTTAGCCGAACATTCCTGCCGGAGAGCGATCTCTTCTCTCCGCCTGCCGCGGGCTCGGGGCCCTTCTCGCCGCCCGGGTACGGCATGGAGCTGGACCGTGCCCCGTCTCCCGGCCTAGCATCCCCGGGGCTAGCATCCGCCGGGCTCCTTAGTCCCAGTCTAGCAGGATCTGCCATGATCAGGCTGCCATTTCCGTCCGGGGTATTTGCACTTTTTGACCGGTAGGTGATATTTGTTCTTGAGATGCTCAGCCAATATCTTGCCACAAATCGTATTGTAATTAGACTTTTTGTGTTCCCCGGTCGACATTATTAAAAATCAAACCTAATCAAACCCAATAAAATCAAATCAAATCAATCGTAAAATGAATTCATTTAAATGTAGTACTCTACCCAAAAGGTAAAAAGATTTAAAAATTCAAAAAATAGCAATAAGAAGGACAACTGAAACTTCATGACTTATAAGGCCCTTCATAGAATGTACGGCATATCTCGATTAAGGGCCGTCCAGTTTTTAGTGCTTTCACAGCTTGCCTACCAGTATTATAGCTTAACAGATCACGTGTGAATGCATTCGCTGATGAGCCCTGTTCAACTTTTTACTCTTCCACGCTGGTTCCATGCCAAAAAGTTTCCTTTCAAAGTTTGGTATTTTCTCTTTACTTTTGGCCCTAAAAGACACTCCTTCTGAGAACGATCACCTAAATGGTAGAACGGGTTTGAAACTCTTCAGTAGTTTTCAAATTATGGTTTGTCAATGTAAAGTCAAGCAACCAACTTAGATATGTTTATTTCAACAGGGCATTCACAGAAAAGTTCTTGCAGTGGCAAGGTCATGGGTAAGTTTGACCCAAACCCCTCACTTGAATTTTGCCTACAATAAGTTGAAATTCCTTACGATTTCATCCGATAACAACATGAATGTGAAATGTGTTCTGACATTGCAGACGACGAAGTCACTTTCAATCTGAAACGTACAAGTTGGTACATGAAATGGACGATGACAAGAAGCGGAGTGGCCCAGAGGACGAATATCCGGGTCCTCCGCACCACTAACGCAGCGCCCTCTATGTAGAATTGGTGACAACTTTGTGATGCCAGCAACTGACATGGACATGGTCTATGTTTGGTAAATCTTTCATCTCCTTTTATAGCAATATTCATTTAGACAGATTAAATAGAAGACTGACACACTTTCTATCGTAAATACTGAAGCGGATTTAAATAAGGAATTACGTTTTAATACAAAATGAATGCAAGTTCTGATGTTAACTCTTTTTTTGCAATACTACAAATTATTTGGAAATTGAAATTGAAATAGAAATGATTTGATTCAATATATTATTGTTAATCCATTTCGATATATTTCCAGATCGGTTTGTGGATGATGTAATGGAGAACAAATATTGCATTTTATAATGTGACAAACTCACAGTTGCCTTGAAAACGCAATGAAAAAGACAGAATTCTTCAGTAAAGAAGTATAGACCTGCTTTTTGATATAAGCTTAATTCTCAAAGAGTATATGGACCTATTTTGAAAAGGATATGCAGAATGCATGTATATTTCGTTCCCATTGTGGGTGTATGCTCATATTTTGTTAGGAATGTAAGATATATTAAAACAATGTGATCACAAGGACCGAATGAGGCGGTCGTCATGGTTACGTTCTGATATGCAGTGTATATGTTGGCGAGTAACTCCAGATAGGGGAATCTATACATATGGTCATCGGGAATATATTCTACTGATATATTCTACTGATATCTGGTCTGTTTTGTGCTTGTAAATGACAAGAAGGGGTCTTTAGATATGCCCACACTATTGTAAGATTTGCTCCAATCTATACGTTATTGCATTTTCGTTTTTACTAAAGCAATATGCATTTTGCATTTTATTTGATGATATATCGCATGAGCGAGTGCACCTTTCAGGAGATATGAAGTGTTATTGGATTTGAGGAATAATCTGTGTTACTACTGAAGTGTATGAATGGGTTTATCTGATTTGTTTGTGCGGGACAGAAACAAAAGTCTTTCATTACCATAAATAGAGTCACCATACTTTGACACCCAGATGGAATATGTTTATATCTATATTATTATAATGATGATGTTTTGAGACACCCTGTGCTGCCCATCATGCACCCATGCCTGACTGTGATGATCTTGTATTATATATAGATATCTATATGTATTTCTAGTGTATACTGCTGCCATATGTATATTACTTTTGCAACATCCCGTGTGTAACACAGTCATTAAACATTACCATAATCTGATGGTTTTTCTTATTATTCCCCATAACATATAAATATTAAATAACATATAAAAATTATTATATGAAATAAGATTCCCCAATATTTTATTATCAAAGGAGATATAAAGATTGTGAGCAATATATAAAACAAGTAAAGCAAATGGAATAGTAAATTCAAAATGGACGTATGAAATGTATCCACACGCATTATCGCTCATGTTGGTGGTGCCCTCTACTGGTGCCGGCTTCAGACTAATTGCCCATTTTAACATTACAGAATATGCAAATTGTAATGTTACCAGAATTATAATTAAACTCCACAGTGAAAACATAACAGGTATTACAGAGCTAAAATATATAAAATAATATTGGCATAATATTGAATATTTGAAGACATAACAGCCAGCTACATTGATTAGATTTTCTGTAAATTTGTACGTGGTAATATATGTTATGTAATGGAATATATTTACCTTTCTGATGGTCTTGTCTTGACTCATCACTCTGGCAATCGTGGATGATTGTTCCTCAGTGCTGCCACCTGGTCAATGAAATGCCTTCCACAAATAGATTCACCCGAAACGTTTCGATTCTCAAAAAACCAAAGTAAGTTTTAATTGTCGTATAATGTATACATAACCAAATATATGAGTTGTCTCGATAGCATTTATGTAAATCAATATGAAGGTAAGAGAATCAACGATAGCATTTATGTAAATCAATATGAAGGTAAGAGAATCAACACTTTCATATTCCCATAAATAACCATTGTCAATATTATACCACAATAAACCATGTCCATAACACCAGCAGTCCAGTGAAAGCGACTGAGTGCAAGTCACCCCTCCGTCAATTTATTCATACCAATAATACATGCATACCAATTAATAAAGGTATATATTATAATGCACGTACGCATTTCACTGATTTGGATAGATATACTCTTATGCGTATATTATAATAATAGTGTATGTTATTACTTGCAATGGTGTGGATATGGTGTATACCTTTGTTTTCACTTGATGTGAGCTTGGAGTAATAATGAATGGAGGCGTGACGGCCGTTATATGAGTTATGGTGTCATGGCAACGCATTGTTTTACACAATGGATTTAAAATCCTTTGATCCTATCATAGTTGCCGACCTCAGAATGATGGAAAATTTAATATCTATATTTTTAAATATTAAACTAACCAATATTTTAATGGTGTTTCATAACACACTCTGATTATTTTTTTTTTCAAAGAAAAAGTCAGAATAGTTGTTCTTTTTAGGATTACAAACCATCCACTCAAAATGACTTGAAATAAGATCTGTTAATTTCTGGTGTGATGGCTTTAATTACTATTGTTCAGAAAAAAGGAAAATACATATTCCAAACCTCTAATTTTTTATACACGTTTTTAAAAAATATTTTTCTATCCATAGTACTTTTTTGAAACTTTTAAAACAAAATATTGTTTATGATATAGCATTTATAAAATTCTTGTTGTATTATTTTATTGTTATTTTTTGTTGATTTTAAATGATGACATAACATTTCATAAGGCAAAGTATCTATGTCAGCGCATAAATTGGCAGGAATATAAATTGCATTTTCTGATAGTATATTTTTTACTGAAAAAAATGGTATATTTTTCTTATCTGCCAATATATGCGCCAATAATTAAAAATAAACTGGAAAGACAAAAATAACAATAAAGTACATGATTTCCTGATAATCTGAGAGGAAAACGGAAATTTTGACTCATTTTCATAAATATGAGATGGATTTGAAAATCTCTTCATAAAATCATCTACGCTTGGAGCAGAGAAATAAAATTTATATCCCCATAATCTGTATGAAAAAACGAACATTTCATTCGCGATATGTTTAACTCTAAATTGTGGTTTTGATCACTTAAAGTAGATTTGAAAAAAAAATACGTCAAAACTTTCATATCTTGCACCTATATGGCGTCATCATAACAATGGGTATGGCGGCAACTATGATGCGCCTTTTGATCTTGCGACGTTGCGCCTCCATTCATTATTACTCCAAGATGTGAGTATGTCATTGCGCACAAGTCACCTGGGCCGATGTTGGGCTATTTATCTCCCGGCCCTGGGCCGATGTTGGGCTATTTATCTCCCGGCCCTGGGCTGATGTTGGGCTATTTATTTCCCTCCCCTGGGCTGATGTAGGGCTATTTATTTCCTGCCCCTGGGCTGATGTAGGGCTATCTATCTCCGGCCCCTGGGCTGATGTTGGGCTATTTATCTTCCGCCCCTGGGCTGATGGGCTATTTATCTACCGCCCCTGGGTCGATGTTGGGCTATTTATCTCCTGCCCCTGGGCTGATGTAGGGCTATCTATCTCCTACCCCTGGGCCGATGTTGGGCTATTTATCTCACGCCCCTGGGCTGATGTTGGGCTATTTATCTCCTGCCCCTGGGCTGATGTAGGGCTATCTATCTCCTGCCCCTGGGCCGATGTTGGGCTATTTATCTCACGCCCCTGGGCTGATGTTGGGCTATTTATCTCACGCCCCTGGGCTGATGTTGGGCTATTTATCTCACGCCCCTGGGCGTGTTGGGCTATTTTTCTCCCGCCCCTGGGCTGATGTTGGGCTATTTATCTCCCGCCCTGGGCCGATGTTGGGCTATTTATCTCCTGGTCCTGGGCCGATGTTGGGCTATTTTTCTCCCGCCCCTGGGCCGATGTTGGGCTATTTATCTCCCGCCCCTGGGCCGATGTTGGGCTATTTATCTCCGTCCCTTGGCCGATGTAGGGCTATTTATCTCCCGCCTTGCTGCTTACACACGAGGCACGATGAGGAGACATGTTGTGAGCTCTAGCTATGCCAATAGCTACGATATGGGATATTGTATGACACTCTTCAAGCCCTGTGTTATCTAATGATCAAGGGATGGTTGTCAAAAATTGTGATTTGGATTGTTGAGTTCAGTACATCAGTAAAAAGTTATATAATACAATAGCATTCATAAGAGTCATTACGTAACAGTTTGAGATGATTTTATTGTAGCATTTACACGTCTGGATTGAGGGCTAATTATTACAGATATTATTCCACAGAAGTTGCATATAAAGTGGCTTTATTCAGCAAGAATGACTCTGCACGGCCTGTCCACCTTATTACAACAGCAACATAATTACAACTAAAAGATTCTCAAATAATCGCACTCATCGCCAGTGACGTCATTCTCATTAACCAGGGAGAAATCCCCCTTAACTGCAGTCCTATATACCATACTGTCAAAGCTTTCTAGAGAAAATACCAAAGAGAGCATTTAATAACCATGATGGTCAAGGATTATGTATCTGGGAGGATTCCCCTAGAGGTATTAGGCAGGATTCCCCTAGAGGTATTAGGCAGGATTCCCCTAGAGATATTAGGCAGGATTCCCCTAGAGGTATTAGGCAGGATTCCCCTAGATATATTAGGCAGGATTCCCCTAGAGGTATTAGGCAGGATTCCCCTAGAGGTATTAGGCAGGATTCCCCTAGAGGTATTAGGCAGGATTCCCCTAGAGATATTAGGCAGGATTCCCCTAGAGGTATTAGGCAGGATTCCCCTAGAGGTATTAGGCAGGATTCCCCTAGAGGTATTAGGCAGGATTCCCCTAGAGGTATTAGGCAGGATTCCCCTAGAGGTATTAGCCATTAATGCATCTATTTAAAGTTATGTAAATCTGATAAATATTACAAATATACTTGATGCACATATTCCTTTTACACTGTGATCAACATTTATTAATGACACTGACACTAAATATTTTTTTATTGTCTCATCTTTTTTTTACATTCAGTTGCGGTTTGATCATTCATATCACAAATACAGGAGCTCACATTAAACATACATACTATTTATTATTGAAATATATCCAGTATTCTCAACATCAAATGAAATCATTGTGTCATGAGATGTTCCTGACTGGACACCGATCTGGTAGAAGAACATGGACTGGCCTCATTTTGATACTTAATCCCCTGGTTTGCCGTAAATTACAGGAATAGGTTAACGCTTGCATCATACAGAGACGTATACTCAGTACAAAAGCCGGCCTGGCAGATAAAAACCAGCATAATATTTGTGTTGCCAGAGATGTGTATACAGCAAGCACAAGTGGTTATACCATATCTACCATATTATATCCCAGCTTGTGTGTCACTTCACAGCAAAGCAGAAGATTCCAACATGGCGCGAAGGATCACTGTATCAACGATAATCTGCACGACCCTCTGATGAATCAATGTAATGACCAAAGTAAATCAATCACTTTGGTCATTCTGTCAGTCAATTAGGCATATTTGAATTGGTTGTATTCGAACATTTTAAGGTTCGCGAATTTAATGGATTATTAATGGCACCTCGACACGTTGATGTGATTCACTGCCTTGGTGGCATGACTAAACCAATTTTGTCGAGGTGAAAGAATATGAAGTGCTAACAGATTTAACATACAAAAGTTTCTTGTAACAGCAAATTATAAATAACTACACAACAATTAAACAACATACTTTCAAATCATATTGACTGTGGTGTCAATCAAATTGATGAGCTGGAATATGAAGCCGACACTTCTTTTATCCAGTGATGATAACTTTGAGGTATTTAGCTGTGAAAAAATAAACTTTGATACTGCTGATCTCCAACTATTGGTCTGAAACTAAACTGTGACGCTCTTGCTGAATTGTTCTCCCTTATAGGAACTTGGAGTATGATGCATAGGAACTTGGAGTATGTTCCATGTAGGACTGTGATACATTTTACTCATTGTCAAAAGTTAAATAAAATGCCATAAATGATAAAAGAGAGAGAGAGAAAAAAGAAGAATTATTCCATATATTAATGAGTTTGTGAATGATTTTTCTTAGGATCATATTGTAAATATATAGTTTAGTTTATAATTCATTTCTCTTTTATGTTTTGTATTTTTTTCATATTTGACTAACATACTTACAACATGTTTTTTCTTAGCATTATGTTTGGGTACGACAATAATGTTTCATTTAAAACTGAGTTAGGTTGATATATTTTTGGCAGGACAGCTTTTTGTCGATTATCTGAAAATATGCAGATCAATGCAGATCTTCTATATGATGTATTCTCCTTCTGTGTGATATTGTTGACATGTTTGAGATGACTGCGTGTAGCCAGTGATATATCAACATGAAGGAATATCCATCCTGATTCAATCAACCAGACATGTGAGGTGTACTGTGTGGCATTAGAAGAGATGCTCACACGCTTTGACCTTCACCTGTCAGACCACCTTCATCTATCTCACAGCAGATATAATATGTTTATCTTTGCATAGTGAGGCTCACAGGGGTGAGACCCGGAAGCAGAGAGCCCGATATTATTACCCGTAGAGAGCCTCAATGGTAAACATGAAAAAGTGGTGCTCCACACGGATGCGAAAAAAATTAACAAACAAAACAAAAATTACAATGACCAAAACAAAAATTACAATAAACAATACAAAAATTACAATAAACAAAAAAATCAGAAAACAAAACAAAACTTTAAATAAACAACAAAATACATTTAAACACAAACAATCATTACAAACTGATGGGGTAGTTGAAATTATTTTTATTCATCTTTTAAAAACATTTAATTTGGTATATGAACGAATTTTTTAGCACAACTTTCTGCAAAGATATGCCTTTTCAGGCTCGATCAAAGAACCTAGATTCAGGTTCTTTGGCTCGATTATGTAACCTGCTCTATTATCGCTCAGGCGCTATCGCAAATCATCGGAGATCAGACGTTCGCATGTCATTTCTGTTCTAATTGTCCGATTTACACCACATTTGAACTAAACTTACTGAAAATTCCTTGTTCTAGAGATTGGGAAGCATTTTAAAGAGATAATTTAATGCAACGATGGTTGTCTGAGGTATAAAAACTAAACATACACTCGTCGGTCAGCTGTGTGAGCGGATTCAGTTCGTTGGTGATGGCGGACGGATACCCTTCGCCTTCGGCTCAGGGTATCCGTCCGCAATCACCAACTCACTGAATCCGCTCACCCAGCTTCCCGACTCGGTATGTTTTGTTATAGTATTCATTTGCCGGACGCATGCGCGAATTGGAATCTTTCGCAAGCACACGACGAACACTCCACAGTGGCGTCAGTTGCTTTAAGAATTAAAAAGGAACCATCCGTGTTACAAAAAATATTTCTCAGCGTTGTGTTCATCAATGTTTTGTAGAAATAAAGCCCCACTGGATGAAATGAAAATATCTCCAATTTATTTTGTGGGAAACCAAAGTTTTTTTGTTTGGGATTGTTTTTTAAGTTTAAAGTTAATAAGCATCAAATCTACAATTAAGTGTATTGGAAGCTTAGCCACATATGAACATCATGACAAATTGAAATTATAATAGAGTAATAATAAAAATTACTATAAGATATAAGAGTTGCACTCCCAGCACAGGTCTGTCTGAGCCATAAGCTGCACGTGACGAGTAAACATGGGTAGCGTGAACTTTGTTTGACCTCAATTGAGGCTCAAAGTAGGGTAGCACTGTTTGACGTCGTTCTGGTACTATTCAGAGGACAATACATTTCATGACGTCATAAGTATATTGCCATACTTTTATGACGTCATTTTACCTTTCAGTGCCTCTATGATCACACACCATATAAAAATGACAGCAAGAAAGAAGTGTGCTTTGCAAAGTAGGCTATGCAACAGGGTCGTGTTCAAATAGATTTCACAGACACTAATGGGGATGCATTTTTCGAAAAGTTTATAGACAAATACATTTATCACCAATATGTGAATTTTAAACGTTTTTTGCAAAATTGGTGCTTAATCCCCTTAACGTTAGGGGGAACAGGGACACTTCATGCAGAGGATCACAACTGTATGAAATGTGTTGTTGACTGTTGCTAAAATACCAAAAATGCATGACGTCACTATTTCATTGATAAATAGCCACACCACCATTATGACGTCATTGATCCTTCAACTGCATGAAATAGTGCACCATTATAACCCACCAAACCCAACTAAATAAATACCATATATCGGTTCAGATGGGATCAATGCTTATAAATACACATGAAAACCTCATGTATTGATCTTTTAAGACTAATCCATTAGCCAGTAGTTGCTGCATTAGACCTCATCACTGCCCAGTGATACAAAATTAGAAGTAAATTAACCCCTAACGGACGTGAAGGACGGCAACGTTCACCACCGGTAACAGACGGGAGGGACGTTGACGTCCCCATTGTTCTGGTTTGATGACGTCATTTGTAACATTCTGAAGGGCTGCAACTTGTTACAATGTAATCATGATAATGACGTCAGACTGACTGGATCATGAACTTTGACTCCAGCACTTCATTAAGCAAATTTAGTAACCATGGTTATAAATTTTATAAATTTAGTGTGTGGATACACTAGTCCAGACAAAAATTGGTTAGTCCAGCCAATCAACAAAATTGATACCGGTGGTGGACGTTGCCGTCCTTCCCGTCCGTTAGGGGTTAATGCCATGGTTATGCAGATTGCTAGTGTAGTTATGCCCAAAAATGGTTTTCAAGTAAGCTCTATCCTTTCTATATTGTTACCAAAACCTTTCTATATTGTTACCAAAAAAACCATCTTTTTCTGATTTTTGCTTCAACTTTGAATCTAAAATGATTAAAAATGAGAAAATTTTAAAAACAAATTAAAAATCTAATCAAAAGAAAAATCCATCCCTGTGCATTTGATACATTTAAGACTGAAATCCGTTTTGTAGTTATTTTCATGCAAAGCAATTATCTTGCATCATGTAATTTTGGGGGGTTTAAATGACTATTTATGGCGGGAAAAAAGAACTTTAGAAGACACTGTTCCCCCTAACGTTAATGAATATTATATGATGAGCAAAAAAAATGATATACGATCACATGCGTGTATGTGCGTTCATATGCGTGATGCATTTCTGGACGCGCCCATGTGAGGGGTCAAGTTTGTGCGTTCATGCGCAAGCTTTCATGTGCGTGTATGTTTGCATTCAAGTGCGTATGTTTGGAAATGTCCCTTCATCTTTTAAACTTGAAAACTCTCAATGGGAAGCAAACGGTTTGCATCCGTATTTCCTGTTTGGCATATTCCTGACAGAAATATTACTGGGATGGGAGTGTGTTAATGTTCTGTAAGTCAACCGTTTGGCCTGATGGAAAGTGAATGTAGGATTATACATAACATTTATCTTATCATGGTATACACATGCTACAGATGTACATGAAGGTGTGATAAACCAGGGCCTGTTCTGGGTGTGATAAACCAGGGCCTGTTCTGGGTGTGATAAACCAGGGCCTGTTCTATGTGTGATAAACCGGGCCTGTTCTATGTGTGATAAACCAGGGCCTGTTCTGGGTGTGATAAACCAGGGCCTGTTCTATGTGTGATAAACCAGGGCCTGTTCTATGTGTGATAAACCAGGGCCTGTTCTATGTGTGATAAACCAGGGCTTCTTCTATGTGTAATAAACCAGGGCCTGTTCTATGTGTGATAAACAAGGGCCTGTTCTATGTGTGATAACCAGGGCCTGTTCTATGTGTGATAAACCGGGCCTGTTCTATGTGTGATAAACCAGGGCCTGTTCTATGTGTGATAAACCGGGCCTGTTCTATGTGTGATAAACCAGGGCCTGTTCTATGTGTGATAAACCAGGGCTTCTTCTATGTGTAATAAACCAGGGCCTGTTCTATGTGTGATAAACCAGGGCCTGTTCTATGTGTGATAACCAGGGCCTGTTCTATGTGTGATAAACCAGGGCCTGCTCTATGTGTGATAAACCAGGGTCTGTTCTATGTGTGATAAACCGGGCCTGTTCTATGTGTGATAAACCGGGGCCTGTACTATGTGTGATAAACCAGGGCCTGTTCTATGTGTGATAACCAGGGCTTCTTTTATGTGTAATAAACCAGGGCCTGTTCTATGTGTGATAAACCGGGGCCTGTTCTATGTGTGATAAATCAGGGCCTGTTCTGTGTGTGATAAACCAGGGCCTGTTCTCTGTGTGATAAACCAGGGCCTGTTCTATGTGTGATAAACCGGGGCCTGTTCTATGTGTAATAAACCAGGGCCTGTTCTATGTGTGATAAACCAGGGCCTGTTCTATGTGTGATAAACCAGGGCTTCTTCTATGTGTAATAAACCGGGGCCTGTTCTATGTGTGATAACCAGGGCCTGTTCTGTGTGTGATAAACCAAGGCCTGTTCTATGTGTGATAACCAGGGCCTGTTCTATGTGTGATAAACCAGGGCCTGTTCTGTGTCTCACACTGCTGGGCATGTGTTATGGTAAGTGTGTCTCACACTGCTGGGCATGTGTCATGGTAAGTGTGTCTCACACTGCTGGGTATGTGTTATGGTAAGTGTGTCTCACACTGCCTGGCGGGTTCTAAGATTCATGGTAAGTAAGATTCACTGCCCGAGTGCTCACCAGAGTTGCGGCTGGCTAGTGGCCAAGGCTGCAGGAGACCTCGGACCTGGAGTAGGTGGCTTGTCGGTCGTGTCAGAAACCTGATCGGCTGGCAGGCAGGAAGGCAGGCAGGCCTAGCCCAGTACTACAGCCTGGATATGCGAGGGAGAGCAGCCAGTTTGACAAGCTAGGGAGGCTGGGTGCTGCTGCGGGTCCCCGAGTCAGCTGCAGCCAAAATAGACTACAGGAAGGAGGGAGGTGTCGCCACTAGTACCGAGGTGGTGGACCATAGTTAAGGTCTCAATAACACATTACGTGACAACTGTCTTCTCAACAACGATGCAACATGGCAGAAATTGATGTTCTCAAAGCGCAGTTGGTTCGAGCAGATGTCTCCTATCCCTGGGGATTCCGCTTCCAAGGCGGGGCAAACACAGGCAACCCCCTGAGGCTCGTGTCGGTACGTATATACCCCGTGCCCCACCCCTCCCCCACCCCTCCTCCCTGGCCGGGACCCTGTCCGGGACCCCGGCCGAGTGCTCACGTCACGTGCCCCCTCACGGCCCCGTCACGGCTGAGCACTGACCGTCATGCTGGCCCGGACATATACTGGGCTGTTACCGAGGTGAGATACGGCTACCTGCCTATCCCACCCTCATATACATCCTCAGGCTGGCCACCTGACAAAAATAATCCAAACCTCAATGTTTTGATAGGAAGCATTTGATTCCCTCTTTAACCAGTCAGAGAGGACCTCTTTCTTTGTCACATGTTTTTTGGTGATCATTTTTGTACGATTTTCAAAGTGCCCTTTTTGCGCGACATTCAAGCAATCGTTTTGGCAAGACAGACAGTATGCATTTCATTTTCCATTTTAGAGACTATGATTATATGTGTGATTGTTGTCTTTGATATTCATATATCATGAATATCAGGAGGGTGATATTACAAGTGAATATGAGTGTACAGTGGGCAGTAGGAGGTGGTGTAGATGGCAGTGAAGGTAGAGACACATACGCTTGGCACACACTCTAGCCTATCACCCTCCCACAACTGCGGCAAGCTTTATTTTTACCTGGTCTGTGGTAATTGTAGTTTGTTGCCACTGACTGGTCCAAGCTGGAAAGTTGTGGAAGGATTTTATGACCTTGATGCCCTGGTTTATAGTCTGACTTATGTTGAAGGATATGTATCCTCAATGACACAATCCTGTGCCACTATCCCCCCCCCCACCCCCCCCCCCCCCCACTATCCTCTGCTACTATCCTCCCACGATCCTCCCACTATCAGGCCTCATTAGCAAACAATGCCCTCTGCAGCGCCAACACAGACAAACCATAATTAAATAATCGTAAACAAATAGTACGATTTGCATAATACCTGTGTGTTTTGGCGGGCTAATATATGGACATGTAACAGAGACGTTTACTTCCTTGTGACTGATGCCACGAGGCAAATATTTGCACGTGATGAAAGGCTCAAGTATAAATATAGGGCAGGGAAACAAGGTTTCACAATCTGGCAGCCCATCCTGGCTTAGTTCCTGATCTGCGCAGGATTACCTGCCCGGATTGCCTCAAGTGGCCACAGACCAGGAGCAAGAACACATATAACCCTACTTCCGGAACATTGCACCTTCATCGCTTCTGCTCAAAGGTCAAACATTGTCATGTGCTGTGCTCTTTACATTTAGCACCAAAACATTTCAAGAAATATATCCCACAAGTTTAGCAAAAACATGTTATAGTTGAGACCTTTTTAACTTCCTGATCATATTGATATAATTTGAAAATAATAGCATGTACCTCATCTTAACTCAATATATAGATCATCGATATTCAAATGTCAAATTTTATCTTGGCATGTAACATTTTATGCTGGATTTGTGTCAGTTAAGATGAAGTTAGCAATAGTTGGTCGTTGAATCACGTCGAATGTCATGAGTGGGATGGTTGTTTTCGGGTACACTGATTAAACTGTGTAAAGATAGGGATGGTTGTTTGGGAGGATAGTATGGGTGTGTAGAGAGAGGGATGGTTGTCTGGGAGGAGAGTATGGGTGTGTAGAGAGAGGGATGGTTGTATGGAAGGATAGTATGGGTGTGTAGAGAGAGGGATGGTTGTCTGGGAGGATAGTATGGGTGTGTAGAGAGAGGGATGGTTGTATGGAAGGATAGTATGGGTGTGTAGAGAGAGGAATGGTTGTCTGGGAGGAGAGTATGGGTGTGTAGAGAGAGGGATGGTTGTTTGGGAGGATAGTATGGGTGTGTAGAGAGAGGGATGGTTGTCTGGGAGGATAGTATGGGTGTGTAGAGAGAGGGATGGTTGTTTGGGAGGATAGTATGGGTGTGTAGAGACAGGGATGGTTGTCTGGTAGGATAGTATGGGTGTGTAGAGACAGGGATGGTTGTCTGGGAGGAGAGTATGGGTGTGTAGAGAGAGGGATGGTTGTCTGGGAGGATAGTATGGGTGTGTAGAGAGAGGGATGGATGTCTGGGAGGATAGTATGGGTGTGTAGAGAGAGGGATGGTTGTCTGTGAGGATAGCATGGGTGTGTAGAGAGAGGGATGGTTGTCTGGGAGGATAGTATGGGTGTGTAGAGAGATGGATGGTTGTCTGGGAGGAGAGTATGGGTGTGTAGAGAGAGGGATGGTTGTCTGGGAGGATAGTATGGGTGTGTAGAGAGAGGGATGGATGTCTGGGAGGATAGTATGGGTGTGTAGAGAGAGGGATGGATGTATGTGAGGATAGCATGGGTGTGTAGAGAGAGGGATGG
The DNA here is from genome assembly GCA_949316495.1 of Amphiduros pacificus. Taxonomy (NCBI): domain Eukaryota; kingdom Metazoa; phylum Annelida; class Polychaeta; order Phyllodocida; family Hesionidae; genus Amphiduros; species Amphiduros pacificus. The sequence goes on from OX439002.1 coordinate 1,345,866, forward strand.
TTGTATGGAAGGATAGTATGGGAGTGTAGAGAGAGGGATGGTTATCTGTGAGGATAGCATGGGTGTGTAGAGAGAGGGATGGTTGTTTGGGAGGATAGTATGGGTGTGTAGAGAGAGGGGTGGTTGTCTGTGAGGATAGCATGGGTGTGTAGAGAGAGGGATGGTTGTCTGGGAGAATAGTATGGGTGTGTAGAGAGAGGGATGGTTGTCTGGGAGGATAGTAGAGATAGTAGAGAGAGAGATAGTATGGGTGGGTAGAGAGAGGGTTGGATGTCTGGTAGGATAGTATGGGTGTGTAGAGAGAGCGGATGGTTGTCTGGTAGGATAGTTTGGGTGTGTGGAGAGAGGGATGGTTGTTTGGGAGGATAGTATGTGTGTGTAGAGAGAGGGATGGTTGTCTGGGAGGATAGCATGGGTGTGTAGAGAGAGGGATGGTTGTTTGGGAGGATAGTATGTGTGTGTAGAGAGATGGATGGTTGTATGAGAGGATAGTAGAGATAGTAGAGAGAGAGATAGTATAGGTGTGTAGAGAGAGGGATGGTTGTCTGGTAGGATAGTATGGGTGGGTACAGAGAAAGGGATGGTTGTCTGGGAGGATAGTATGGGTGTGTAGAGTGAGGGATGGTTGTCTGGTAGGATAGTAGAGATAGTAGAGAGAGAGATAGTATGGGTGGGTAGAGAGAGGGTTGGTTGTCTGGGAGGATAGTATGTGTGTGTAGAGAGAGGGATGGTTGTCTGGGAAGATAGTATGTGTGTGTAGAGAGAGGGATGGTTGTCTGGGAGGATAGTATGGGTGTGTAGAGTGAGGGATGGTTGTCTGGTAGGATAGTAGAGATAGTAGAGAGAGAGATAGTATGGGTGTGTAGAGAGAGGGATGGTTGTCTGGGAGGATAGTATGGGTGTGTAGAGAGAGGGATGGTTGTCTGGGAGGATAGTATGGGTGTGTAGAGTGAGGGATGGTTGTCTGGTAGGATAGTAGAGATAGTAGAGAGAGAGATAGTATGGGTGTGTAGAGAGAGGGATGATTGTCTGGGAGGAGAGTATGGGTGTGTAGAGAGAGGGATGGTTGTCTGGGAGGATAGTATGTGTGTGTAGAGAGAGGGATGGTTGTCTGGGAGGATAGTATGGGTGTGTAGAGAGAGGGATGGTTGTCTGGGAGGATAGTATGGGTGTGTAGAGAGAGGGATGGTTGTCTGGGAGGATAGTATGGGTGTGTAGAAAGAGGGATGGTTGTCTGGGAGGATAGTATGGGTGGGTAGCGGGTGGGTAGCGAGAGGGATGGTTGTCTGGGAGGATAGTATGGGTGTTCAGAGATAAAGGTTTTTGTCTACCTGGATATCTAATTTGTATACAAACAGGTTTATTATCATGATTGACAAATGCAGTCAAGTTCTGATCAGACAGGATGATACCGGCACTGATAGTAATTTGTTCAAAAAGTAAGACAATCTGAGGCTCAACACCCAACTAAGAAGTATCTTTCTGCAAACTTGCTGAAGTACTTTTTTTCTTTGTGTTGCAGATTCGTGCTGGCTCCCCAGCTGACAAGATAGGGCTGAAAGTGGGTGATGAAGTAACTGAAGTGGGAGATGTTTCCTGTGTTAATATGTCCCATGAAGATGCTAACAAACTCATATCACAATATGGACTATCACTTGTACTCACCGTAGAGAGGTATGTACCATTGCATGGACTATCACATGTACTCACTGTAGAGAGGTATGTACCATTGTATGGACTATCACATGTACTCACTGTAGAGAGGTATGTACCATTGCATGGACTATCACATGTACTCACCGTAGAGAGGTATGTACCATTGCATGGACTATAACTTGTACTCACCGTAGAGAGGTATGTACCATTACATGGACTATCACTTGTACTCACTGTAGAGAGGTAAGTACCATTGCATGGACTATCACCTGTACTCACTGTAGAGAGGTATGTACCATTGCATGGACTATCACTTGTACTCACTGTAGAGAGGTATGTACCATTGCATGGACTATCACCTGTACTCACCGTAGAGAGGTATGTACCATTGCATGGACTATCACTTGTACTCACCGTAGAGAGGTATGTACCATTGTATGGACTATCACTTGTACTCACCGTAGAGAGGTATGTACCATTACATTGACTATCACTTGTACTAACCGTAGAGAGGTATGTACCATTACATGGACTATCACTTGTACTCACCGTAGAGAGGTATGTACCATTACATTGACTATCACTTGTACTAACCGTAGAGAGGTATGTACCATTACATGGACTATCACTTGTACTCACCGTAGAGAGGTATGTACCATTACATTGACTATCACTTGTACTCACCGTAGAGAGGTATGTACCATTGCATGGACTATCACATGTACTCACCGTAGAGAGGTATGTACCATTGTATGGACTATCACTTGTACTCACCGTAGAGAGGTATGTACCATTGCATGGACTATCACTTGTACTCACCGTAGAGAGGTATGTACCATTGCATGGACTATCACATGTACTCACCGTAGAGAGGTATGTACCATTGCATGGACTATCACTTGTACTCACCGTAGAGAGGTATGTACCATTACATGGACTATCACTTGTACTCACTGTAGAGAGGTATGTACCATTGCATGGACTATCACTTGTACTCACCGTAGAGAGGTATGTACCATTGCATGGACTATCACATGTACTCACCGTAGAGAGGTATGTACCATTACATTGACTATCACTTGTACTCACCGTAGAGAGGTATGTACCATTGCATGGACTATCACTTGTACTCACCGTAGAGAGGTATGTACCATTGCATGGACTATCACTTGTACTCACTGTAGAGAGGTATGTACCATTGCATGGACTATCACATGTACTCACTGTAGAGAGGTATGTACCATTGTATGGACTATCACATGTACTCACTGTAGAGAGGTATGTACCATTGCATGGACTATCACTTGTACTCACCGTAGAGAGGTATGTACCATTGTATGGACTATCACTTGTACTCACCGTAGAGAGGTATGTACCATTGCATGGACTATCACTTGTACTCACTGTAGAGAGGTATGTACCATTACATTGACTATCACTTGTACTCACCGTAGAGAGGTATGTACCATTGCATGGACTATCACTTGTACTCACCGTAGAGAGGTATGTACCATTGCATGGACTATCACTTGTACTCACCGTAGAGAGGTATGTACCATTGTATGGACTATCACTTGTACTCACCGTAGAGAGGTATGTACCATTGCATGGACTATCACTTGTACTCACTGTAGAGAGGTATGTACCATTACATTGACTATCACTTGTACTCACCGTAGAGAGGTATGTACCATTGCATGGACTATCACATGTACTCACTGTAGAGAGGTATGTACCATTGCATGGACTATCACTTGTACTCACCGTAGAGAGGTATGTACCATTGTATGGACTATCACTTGTACTCACTGTAGAGAGGTATGTACCATTGCATGGACTATCACTTGTACTCACTGTAGAGAGGTATGTACCATTACATTGACTATCACCTGTACTGACCATAGAGAGGTATGTACCATTACATGGACTATCACTTGTACTCACTGTAGAGAGGTATGTACCATTACATTGACTATCACTTGTACTCACCGTAGAGAGGTATGTACCATTGCATGGACTATCACTTGTACTCACTGTAGAGAGGTATGTACCATTGCATGGACTATCACTTGTACTCACCGTAGAGAGGTATGTACCATTACATTGACTATCACTTGTACTCACCGTAGAGAGGTATGTACCATTGCATGGACTATCACCTGTACTCACTGTAGAGAGGTATGTACCATTGCATGGACTATCACTTGTACTCACTGTAGAGAGGTATGTACCATTACATGGACTATCACTTGTACTCACTGTAGAGAGGTATGTACCATTGCATGGACTATCACATGTACTCACTGTAGAGAGGTATGTACCATTGCATGGACTATCACTTGTACTCACTATAGAGAGTTATGTACCATTGCATGGACTATCACCTGTACTCACTGTAGAGAGGTATGTACCATTGTATGGACTATCACCTGTACTCACTGTAGAGAGGTATGTACCATTGTATGGACTATCACTTGTACTCACCTTAGAGAGGTATGTACCATTGTATGGACTATCACCTGTACTCACTGTAGAGAGGTATGTACCATTGCATGGACTATCACTTGTACTCACTGTAGAGAGGTATGTACCATTGCATGGACTATCACATGTACTCACTGTAGAGAGGTATGTACCATTGCATGGACTATCACTTGTACTCACTATAGAGAGTTATGTACCATTGCATGGACTATCACCTGTACTCACTGTAGAGAGGTATGTACCATTGTATGGACTATCACCTGTACTCACTGTAGAGAGGTATGTACCATTGTATGGACTATCACCTGTACTCACCTTAGAGAGGTATGTACCATTGTATGGACTATCACTTGTACTCACCGTAGAGAGGTATGTACCATTACATGGACTATCACTTGTACTCACCGTAGAGAGGTATGTACCATTGCATGGACTATCACTTGTACTCACCGTAGAGAGGTATGTACCATTACATGGACTGTCACTTGTACTCACTGTAGAGAGGTATGTACCATTGCATGGACTATCACATGTACTCACTGTAGAGAGGTATGTACCATTGCATGGACTATCACATGTACTCACTGTAGAGAGGTATGTACCATTGCATGGACTATCACATGTACTCACTGTAGAGAGGTATGTACCATTGCATGGACTATCACTTGTACTCACTGTAGAGAGGTATGTACCATTGTATGGACTATCACATGTACTCACCGTAGAGAGGTATGTACCATTGCATGGACTATCACTTGTACTCACTGTAGAGAGGTATGTACCATTACATGGACTATCACTTGTACTCACTGTAGAGAGGTATGTACCATTGTATGGACTATAACTTGTACTCACCATAGAGAGGTATGTACCATTGTATGGACTATCACATGTCCTCACCGTAGAGAGGTATGTACCATTGCATGGACTATCACTTGTACTCACTGTAGAGAGGTATGTACCATTACATGGACTATCACTTGTACTCACTGTAGAGAGGTAAGTACCATTGCATGGACTATCACTTGTACTCACTGTAGAGAGGTATGTACCATTGCATGGACTATCACTTGTACTCACTGTAGAGAGGTATGTACCATTGTATGGACTATCACATGTACTCACTGTAGAGAGGTATGTACCATTGTATGGACTATCACATGTACTCACCGTAGAGAGGTATGTACCATTACATGGACTGTCACTTGTACTCACTGTAGAGAGGTATGTACCATTGCATGGACTATCACATGTACTCACTGTAGAGAGGTATGTACCATTGCATGGACTATCACTTGTACTCACTGTAGAGAGGTAAGTACCATTGCATGGACTATCACCTGTACTCACTGTAGAGAGGTATGTACCATTACATGGACTATCACTTGTACTCACCGTAGAGAGGTATGTACCATTGCATGGACTATCACTTGTACTCACCGTAGAGAGGTATGTACCATTGCATGGACTATCACTTGTACTCACTGTAGAGAGGTATGTACCATTGCATGGACTATCACTTGTACTCACTGTAGAGAGGTATGTACCATTGTATGGACTATCACTTGTACTCACCGTAGAGAGGTATGTACCATTGCATGGACTATCACTTGTACTCACCGTAGAGAGGTATGTACCATTACATGGACTATCACTTGTACTCACCGTAGAGAGGTATGTACCATTACATGGACTATCACTTGTACTCACCGTAGAGAGGTATGTACCATTGTATGGACTATCACATGTACTCACCGTAGAGAGGTATGTACCATTGCATGGACTATCACTTGTACTCACCGTAGAGAGGTATGTACCATTGCATGGACCATCACTTGTACTCACTGTAATAATAATAATAATAATAATAACGATTTATATAGCGCTTTATCAGACCAGGTCTGCTCAAAGCGCTTCATTAAGATAGTGCTTTCTATATAAAAATGTTTTAAGTTTCTTTTTGAAAGTTTCAACAGTTTTGCAGTTTTTCACTTCAAGGGGCAGGGCATTCCAATTCTTTGGCGCATATACCATGAAAGCCCTATCGCCATACGATTTCATATTAGTCATAGGTACTAGGTATTCATTCTTATCATTAGATCGCAGTCCCATGCCTAGCTGTTTGTACTCTAATAACTTAGATAGGTATTTTGGGGCAAAGCCATTTTGCACCTTCCATGTCAGTAAAGATATTTTGAAATCAATCCTGTAGAGAGGTATGTACCATTGCATGGACTATCACTTGTACTAACCGTAGAGAGGTATGTACCATTGCATAGACTATCACTTGTACTCACTGTAGAGAGGTATGTACCATTGCATGGACTATCACTTGTACTCACTGTAGAGAGGTATGTACCATTGCATGGACTATCACTTGTACTCACCGTAGAGAGGTATGTACCATTACATGGACAATCACTTGTACTCACTGTAGAGAGGTATGTACCATTGCATGGACTATCACATATACTCACCATAGAGAGGTATGTACCATTACATGGACAATCACTTGTACTCACCGTAGAGAGGTATGTACCATTGCATAGACTATCACTTGTACTCACCGTAGAGAGGTATGTACCATTGCATGGACTATCACATGTACTCACCGTAGAGACGTATGTACCATTACATGGACTATCACTTGTACTCACTGTAGAGAGGTATGTACCATTGCATGGACTATCACTTGTACTCACCGTAGAGAGGTATGTACCATTGCATGGACTATCACTTGTACTCACCGTAGAGAGGTATGTACCATTACATGGACTGTCACTTGTACTCACCGTAGAGAGGTATGTACCATTGCATGGACTATCACTTGTACTCACCGTAGAGAGGTATGTACCATTGCATGGACTATCACTTGTACTCACCGTAGAGAGGTATGTACCATTGCATGGACTATCACATGTACTCACCGTAGAGAGGTATGTACCATTGCATGGACTATCACTTGTACTCACCGTAGAGAGGTATGTACCATTACATGGACTGTCACTTGTACTCACCGTAGAGAGGTATGTACCATTGCATTGACTATCACCTGTACTCACCGTAGAGAGGTATGTACCATTGCATGGACTATCACTTGTACTCACCGTAGAGAGGTATGTACCATTACATGGACTATCACTTGTACTCACCGTAGAGAGGTATGTACCATTGTATGGACTATCACTTGTACTCACCGTAGAGAGGTATGTACCATTACATGGACTGTCACTTGTACTCACCGTAGAGAGGTATGTACCATTGCATTGACTATCACCTGTACTCACCGTAGAGAGGTATGTACCATTGCATGGACTATAACTTGTACTCACCGTAGAGAGGTATGTACCATTGCATGGACTATCACATGTACTCACCGTAGAGAGGTATGTACCATTGTATGGACTATCACTTGTACTCACCGTAGAGAGGTATGTACCATTGCATGGACTATCACATGTACTCACTGTAGAGAGGTATGTACCATTGCATGGACAATCACTTGTACTCACCGTAGAGAGGTATGTACCATTGTATGGACTATCACATGTACTCACTGTAGAGAGGTATGTACCATTGCATGGACTATCACTTGTACTCACCGTAGAGAGGTATGAACCATTACATGGACTATCACATGTACTCACTGTAGAGAGGTATGTACCATTACATGGACTATCACATGTACTCACTGTAGAGAGGTATGAACCATTACATGGACTATCACATGTACTCACTGTAGAGAGGTATGTACCATTACATGGACTATCACTTGTACTCACTGTAGAGAGGTATGAACCATTACATGGACTATCACATGTACTCACTGTAGAGAGGTATGTACCATTACATGGACTATCACATGTACTCACCGTAGAGAGGTATGTACCATTGCATTGACTATCACCTGTACTCACCGTAGAGAGGTATGTACCATTACATTGACTATCACCTGTACTCACCGTAGAGAGGTATGTACCATTGTATGGACTATCACATGTACTCACTGTAGAGAGGTATGTACCATTGTATGGACTATCACTTGTACTCACCTTAGAGAGGTATGTACCATTACATGGACTATCACTTGTACTCACTGTAGAGAGGTATGTACCATTACATTGACTATCACCTGTACTCACCGTAGAGAGGTATGTACCATTACATTGACTATCACTTGTACTCACTGTAGAGAGGTATGTACCATTGCATTGACTATCACCTGTACTCACCTTAGAGAGGTATATACCATTACATGGACTATCACTTGTACTCACCATAGAGAGGTATGTACCATTGTATGGACTATCACTTGTACTCACCATAGAGAGGTATGTACCATTACATGGACTATCACTTGTACTCACCGTAGAGAGGTATGTACCATTACATTGACTATCACTTGTACTCACCGTAGAGAGGTATGTACCATTGCATTGACTATCACCTGTACTCACCGTAGAGAGGTATGTACCATTACATTGACTATCACCTGTACTCACCGTAGAGAGGTATGTACCATTGTATGGACTATCACATGTACTCACTGTAGAGAGGTATGTACCATTGCATGGACTATCACTTGTACTCACCGTAGAGAGGTATGTACCATTGTATGGACTATCACTTGTACTCACCTTAGAGAGGTATGTACCATTACATGGACTATCACTTGTACTCACTGTAGAGAGGTATGTACCATTACATTGACTATCACCTGTACTCACCGTAGAGAGGTATGTACCATTACATTGACTATCACTTGTACTCACTGTAGAGAGGTATGTACCATTGCATTGACTATCACCTGTACTCACCTTAGAGAGGTATATACCATTACATGGACTATCACTTGTACTCACCATAGAGAGGTATGTACCATTGTATGGACTATCACTTGTACTCACCATAGAGAGGTATGTACCATTACATGGACTATCACTTGTACTCACCGTAGAGAGGTATGTACCATTACATTGACTATCACTTGTACTCACCATAGAGAGGTATGTACCATTGTATGGACTATCACTTGTACTCACTGTAGAGAGGTATGTACCATTGCATGGACTATCACATGTACTCACCGTAGAGAGGTATGTACCATTGCATGGACTATCACTTGTACTCACTGTAGAGAGGTATGTACCATTGCATGGACTATCACTTGTACTCACCGTAGAGAGGTATGTACCATTGCATGGACTATCACATGTACTCACTGTAGAGAGGTATGTACCATTGCATGGACTATCACATGTACTCACCGTAGAGAGGTATGTACCATTGCATGGACTATCACATGTACTCACCGTAGAGAGGTATGTACCATTGCATGGACTATCACTTGTACTCACCATAGAGAGGTATGTACCATTACATGGACTATCACTTGTACTCAACTTTGCAAGAATTTTCATTTAAACCCATCGTAGTAAGGCATGCATCATGGACGCAACATTTAAACTTGAAAAATGTGTGCTGTGGCCATATTTTTAAGATTATTTTCCTCAATAATGCCAAAATAATACTCTGATTGTGCGGATTTCAGTAATTTGTTATATTTGTTCCTTTGAGCAGAGAAGTTATGTTTATCGACATGCAGTCCCGATCTGGTCATCTTACGTTCTAACTTCCTTCTACGTGCTCGTTCTTTTTTTAAATGTTCGGTCATCCACGGAAAAGATAGAAATGAATGAGCTATATTGAAATATATTATATATATTTCAGTTTTGATACTGCTTGTGAGGGTTATCCAACCAGGACATGATTGTCAGAAATAAAATCAAGGCTCATTCATTTCTTATCCAAAGTGTGATATAAAGTAAATGGCTTTGTCTGTTCACTGTTGAAAATAATGATTTGGAGTCCATATTTTCAAACAGATAAGGTATGACCACTCGTTCATTACTTGTATAATCGTTTCGTTTCACTCAACAATTATACGGCGTAATGATCATGTGACCATACCTTATCCTATATCTAAAATATGGACTCACAAAGCAATGAAACTGATTTGGTTACATAATCTGAGGATCATAGTAAATTGATATCATGCATTAATGTATATTTCATGCCTATCACATAGTGTAGTCAATTTCAATTTCTCTTAATTTCAAAATCATTCTTTTAACCAGTAAATACAGCTATTCCCTTTGACAAGTATAAGTATAAGCCTTTATTTTACTTTTGACAAACACGTATTTTGCCACCGGTGGGATAATATAATTATTACAAACAATATCAAAAACTGAAATATATAATACAAATCTGTATTGGCAGGTCAGGTCAGATTTTTTAATGACACTTTTTTTTGTTTTCTACAATTTATAACTAAATTAAACAAGTAAATACAAATGATATTATATTTTTATATTTCTGTATTCAATATATTGTGTCACAGTCTTTTATACATTCCATCATAGATTTTCTTTAGAAATGTTAGAAATCGACATCTTGACTTCAGCTCACATAATGGACATGTCTCATTTCAAGTCTGCAGTGAGTATATAAAGGCTGGCTATAAACCATTGTGTTGTCAAGTAATACGGGATATAAAGTACAGCAATACTGATCTGTGATTGACTAGGGAAACTAGGCCATAAATGTCCTGAGGTCCTTCTCTAATGTCCCATTCAGAAATGCATAAACCAAGACATGTTTATTTCATCCACTTCGAAGACACATGTTTGACTGCATGCATTTTCACCCCATTTTATGTATAGGATAAGGTATGGCCACATGATCATTACGCAGTATAATCGTCGAGTGAAACGAGTAATGAACAAGTAATGAACGAGTTGCCATACCTTATCTGTTTTAAAATACGGACTCACAAAGCACTGAAACTGATTTTATAACAAAACATACCGAGTCGGGAAGCTGGGTGAGCGGATTCAGTGAGTTGGTGATTGCGGACGGATACCCTGAGCCGAAGGCGAAGGGTATCCGTCCGCCATCACCAACGAACTGAATCCGCGGTCACAGCTGACCGACGAGTGTATGTTTTGTTTTTATACCTCAGACAACTACTGTATTTTTAAAAAATGAAACATGAAACAAGATATTTATCGTTACAAACATTTGTAAACAAAGCGCACCTCATTTGACCCCGTCACGTGACCCGAAAATGGCGCGTACAGCCATAGACTGGTTGCCGCCATCTGTGTATATACACGATGTTCTTGACACTCGATGGGGGACCAGTCTAAAGATGGCCGACGCAAACTAATCAATATTTTACAAATAATCGGCATGCGCGTATTCATTCGAAATCGCATAAATACGCGCATCACTGAGGTATAAGAGTACATATTCTGAAGTTCAATATATTGATATCAGTGCATGAATGTATATTTCATGCCTATCACATGGTATAATCAATTTCAATTTCTCAAATTTCAAAACCATTCATTTCAACAGTGAACATACACAGCCATTTACTTTATATCACACTTTGGATAAAAAATGAATGAGCCTTGATTTCAATTTTCACCATCATATACATGTACTTTCAATTCTTTAAAAAATAGTTTTGGGTTCATTTGTTGTGTCTTTAGTTTATTTATTCAGATAAGCTTCAGCTCCTTTGTTGATGACAACTGGCAATTCACAAGTTATTAAAAATTAGTTTTGAGTTTACTTATTTCCTTTAATTTGTAACCAAATCAAACAAGAATTACTATTATGAATCGCAGTCATGATATTTCTGTTGCAAAGCTGTAATGTATTGTGTCACAGTCTTTCATTTAATACTATCATAGATTTTCTTAAGACATTATAGAAATCTACATATTGAATTGCTGGCCTCCAGGTTGCATAATAGGCATGTCTCATTTCATGTCTGCAGTGAGTTCATAGAGGCCACCTATAAACCATTGTGTTGTGCAACATTACGCGATATAAAGTACAGCAATACTGATCTGTGATTGACTAGAGAAACTAGGCCATATTTTAAATATTTGTTTTGTGTTTTCTTTAGGAGGTCCGGAGGTGAGCCCTCGCCGCCGATGCCTACTCAGATGCCTGCTCAGATGCCTACTCAGATGCCTACTCAGATGCCTACTCAGATGCCTACTCAGATGCCTGCTCAGCCAGCTTACAACCCGTATGGTATGACTGGTGCCGGCGTGCCAGGTCACATGCCTCATCCCCACCAAGACTACCCACCGTTACCGGTCAGCACCGTTGCTTTATAATCACACACTAACTGAATTAAGATCAGTTATCTGAATAGGCCACTGGCCACAAATCGGGAAAAAAATGATGATATATTAGTCACAAAGAACTCAAATTGTACATTGTTTTGCAGAACATGGAATTTCAAAAAGTGGACGCCAAGCCCTATGAAGAACCGTTACAGAGACCACTTCGACCTGGTCCACCACCCCCCGCCATGCCCGTGCAACAACAACATTCTCCGTCAGTATTCACTCATTATATTGTGCATCACCATTTAAACCCGAGATTGAATAATTATTGTTTGGATTTTGAAAAAATAAGCTGAAATATTACCAGTAATTTTCTCTCATTGATATTGTAAGATGGATTAGAATTAAGGTACCCATACTCTGCATTACATAGGTAGTATTCAATTACTAACTCTGCAGTCATTGTCCTGTTTTTGATCTCATCCAAGGCCACAGGCCATGCCGCAGTTGGTTATAGTGCCAGCTTATTAGCACCAGTTCCTCTGTGGTGATCCAGAGGTCGTGGGTTCGAACCCCTGTCGTGCCGAGATTGAATTCATGATACAATTTCCCATATGAGCTGAGGCCTGTGCCTAAAGGGTTAATCCGTTGTCCTTGTAAATCTGTGACCGGTCGGGTTGTCATGTCAAGGACCTGCAACATGACAATTCAGTGAGGCAGCACTCTAACTGTTACAAGTAGGTCTCATCACGAAATGACTGAAATACTGTGGAAAGTGATGTAAACAAACAAACAAACAAACAAATATACATTTTTCATATTGTAGATGCTTATTGTGATCAATCAGATTTGACAGCGTAAATAAACGTATCAGATCTAATCAAATATACTGATGAATAAATGGGCAGATTGGTAGACATGCAGAGATATAGATAATGATTGATTGATTGAATGAATGAATGAATGAATGAATGAATGAATGAAGGAAGGAAGGAAGGAAGGAAGGAAGGAAGGAAGGAAGGAAGGAAGGAAGGAAGGAAGGAAGGAAGGAAGGAAGGAAGGAAGGAAGGAAGGAAGGAAGGAAGGAAGGAAGGAAGGAAGGAAGGAAGGAAGGAAGGAAGGAAGGAAGGAAGGAAGGAATGTATGAATGAATGAATAAATGAATGAATGAATAATACGCACCCTAATAAACAAGTAGAAGAGATGATCAAGTTTGTCCCTTGCCTCTTGTCTCCGTGCCAAGTGTGCAAGACAGCCACATAAATCAGCATCTTGTGTAGATGTTATAGGTCATGAGTCAGGGGTCAATGTCCTTCCTGCCGACATCATCACCTGTCAGATATAACAAACCCATCTCCAGGTGTGATTCTGACATAGTGTGCTAAGTTCCAGATAAGTCTCAGGGCTTTTGTTATGCATTGGCCAGCCTCTGCAGCGAGAGGGGGAGACATTTTCTGGTTTCTGTCATCCTGTCTGTCTGTCAACTTTGATCCTGTCCTCTTAAACCACCGGTCAGAGTTTCTAGCTATTAATAGCTAAGATGCTGCATTTTCAGGGAACCAATTCAATCTATTTTCCATTAGGCTCCGAATTTTTTCTCATTTTTCTCATGATTTCTGAAAAATCTAACAGCTATAACTGAGTTGTCAAGGAGGTTGTCATTACAAATGGCATGACAAATATTACCCAGTGAGAATAAAGATAACAATATCAATATGTAGCATAAATTTTGATTGGCCGAAATTATCATCTGCTTAATTCTTCTCTTGGAAAGGATTTGAATGATCATTTATGAAGTAAATTGCAGGCATTTCAAGAAAATGTTCATAAAAATTCCAGAACTGGAATGATCAGCATTAATTTAAAGCCATTGGCCTATGATTTTAAGTAAATAGGTGATTTGTAGTGATAAGGGTGATACGCAGGAGGTATATGGAGGTATGGGTATGAGTGGTTGTCAATGCTTGAAGCAGGGTAAATACAGAGGCAAATGTTGGGTGAGTTGATGAGTGATATTTATGAAAGAATGTGAGTGATCCAGACTTAGAACCTAAATCAGGTGGTGCTGTGATTCGATTGTGAATATATGATTTGTTTGTTTGTTTGTTTGTTTGTTTGGGGTTTTACATCACTCTCAGCATTATCTTAGTCATTTCGTGATGAGACCTACTTGTAGCAGATATAGTGCTGCCTCACTGAATAGTCATGTCGCAGGTCCTTGAAATGAGAACCCGTCCAGTCATAGATTTACAAGGACAACAGGTTAACCCTTTTGACACGGGCCTCAGCTCATATGTGAAAGTGTGTCATGTATTCAATCTCAGCATGGCCGGGGATCGAATCCACAACATTTAGATCACCACAGTGGAACTGGTGCTAAAAAGCTGGTGCTCTAAACCAACTGCACCATGGCCCGTGGCCCTGTGAATATATGAATTTTCCTGAATATCGGTGTGGCTGTTACTCTTCATAGCAGAGCCAGGATTTATACCTAGCTCTGCAATAATTGACCATAATCAGTGAGTACTGAGAGGTCACGCCCATAACAAGCTTCTTTTAGAAGCCAATCGACACCAAGTAAAAAATGTTGTCACATGTAATAACACAGCCAATCAGTGTCCTTGTTTTGGTAAGAAAGTGACTACAACAACAAATACATGTGCAAGTATAACAGTCAACTGGTGCCAGTGTTTTGGATGTGTGTGAAGTTTTTTACTTATTCACTTTTCACAGTTCATTATTCAGATTTTTTTCAAAGTCAATAGATGAGGTTGTCAACATGTTGTATTTGCAATATTGTTTTCAAAATGTCACTGGGATGTATTTTGTGGCACTGTGAAAAGAGAACTGTGAAAAGTGAATAAGTAACAAACTTCACAAATATTTGTTTAAGTGAGTGCACCTGATGTGTGTGCGAGTATAAGCCAATTGGGCGGGCATTGTGAGTGCACATGTGCAAAGACCACCAATTGCCCACCTATCTGTGGATTATGCAATCGACCTTGCGGAATAGATTGAAACAGTGTCATGCCTATTACGGCAGAGGTAGTATGTGACTCTACCTCGCGATGCAGAGTATGTGGCTGTATGCATGACCAAAACTGGTGGCATGAGGCATACGTGATTGGTGGCACGAATGTATACATTCTTTAAAGGGAAAAATAGGTAACTGGTAACTAAGATAGGTAGCAGGCTGGGGTGTTATTCTCTTAGATAGGCAGCAGGACAGTTAGTGACCCTGACAGGCAGCAGGGTGGGTAGTTAGTGACCCTGACAGTCAGCAGGGTGGGTAGTTAGTGCCCCTGACAGTCAGCAGGGTGGGCTGTTAGTGCCCCTGACAGTCAGCAGGGTGGGTAGTTAGTGCCCCTGACAGTCAACAGGGTGGGTAGTTAGTGCCCCTGACAGTCAGCAGGATGGGTAGTTAGTGACCCTGACAGTCAGCAGGGTGGGTAGTTAGTGCCCCTGACAGTCAGCAGGGTGGGTAGTTAGTGCCCCTGACAGTCAGCAGGGTGGGTAGTTAGTGCCCCTGACAGTCAACAGGGTGGGCTGTTAGTGACCCTGACAGTCAACAGGGTGGGTAGTTAGTAACCCTGACAGTCAGCAGGGTGGGTAGTTAGTAACCCTGACAGTCAGCAGGGTGGGTTGTTAGTGGCCCAGTCAGGCGGCAGGGTGGGTTGTTAGTGACCCTGTCAGTCAGCAGGGTGGGTAGTTAGTGACCCTGACAGTCAGCAGGGTGGGTAGTTAGTGCCCCTGACAGTCAACAGGGTGGGTAGTTAGTGCCCCTGACAGTCAGCAGGGTGGGCTGTTAGTGCCCCTGACAGTCAGCAGGGTGGGTAGTTAGTGCCCCTGACAGTCAGCAGGGTGGGTAGTTAGTGCCCCTGACAGTCAGCAGGGTGGGTAGTTAGTGCCCCTGACAGTCAGCAGGGTGGGTAGTTAGTGCCCCTGACAGTCAACAGGGTGGGCTGTTAGTGACCCTGACAGTCAACAGGGTGGGTAGTTAGTAACCCTGACAGTCAGCAGGGTGGGTAGTTAGTAACCCTGACAGTCAGCAGGGTGGGTTGTTAGTGGCCCAGTCAGGCGGCAGGGTGGGTTGTTAGTGACCCTGTCAGTCAGCAGGGTGGGTAGTTAGTGACCCTGACAGTCAGCAGGGTGGGTAGTTAGTGACCCTGACAGTCAGCAGGGTGGGTAGTTAGTGCCCCTGACAGTCAGCAGGGTGGGCTGTTAGTGCCCCTGACAGTCAGCAGGGTGGGTAGTTAGTGCCCCTGACAGTCAACAGGGTGGATTGTTAGTGCCCCTGACAGTCAGCAGGGTGGGTAGTTAGTAACCCTGACAGTCAGCAGGGTGGGTAGTTAGTAACCCTGACAGTCAGCAGGGTGGGTTGTTAGTGGCCCAGTCAGGCGGCAGGGTGGGTTGTTAGTGACCCTGTCAGTCAGCAGGGTGGGTAGTTAGTAACCCTGACAGTCAGCAGGGTGGGTTGTTAGTGGCCCAGTCAGGCGGCAGGGTGGGTTGTTAGTGACCCTGTCAGTCAGCAGGGTGGGTTGTTAGTGACCCTGTCAGTCAGCAGGGTGGGTAGTTAGTAACCCTGACAGTCAGCAGGGTGGGTTGTTAGTGGCCCAGTCAGGCGGCAGGGTGGGTTGTTAGTGACCCTGTCAGTCAGCAGGGTGGGTTGTTAGTGACCCTGTCAGTCAGCAGGGTGGGTAGTTAGTGACCCTGACAGTCAGCAGGGTGGGTTGTTAGTGGCCCAGTCAGGCGGCAGGGTGGGTTGTTAGTGACCCTGTCAGTCAGCAGGGTGGGTAGTTAGTGACCCTGACAGTCAGCAGGGTGGGTTGTTAGTAACCCTGACAGTCAGCAGGGTGGGTTGTTAGTGGCCCAGTCAGGCGGCAGGGTGGGTTGTTAGTGACCCTGTCAGTCAGCAGGGTGGGTTGTTAGTGACCCTGTCAGTCAGCAGGGTGGGTAGTTAGTAACCCTGACAGTCAGCAGGGTGGGTTGTTAGTGGCCCAGTCAGGCGGCAGGGTGGGTTGTTAGTGACCCTGTCAGTCAGCAGGGTGGGTAGTTAGTGACCCTGACAGTCAGCAGGGTGGGTTGTTAGTAACCCTGACAGTCAGCAGGGTGGGTTGTTAGTGGCCCAGTCAGGCGGCAGGGTGGGTTGTTAGTGACCCTGTCAGTCAGCAGGGTGAGTTGTTAGTGACCCTGACAGTCAACAGGGTGGGTAGTTAGTGACCCTGACAGGCAGCAGGGTGGGTAGTTAGTAACCCTGACAGTCAGCAGGGTGGGTTGTTAGTGGCCCAGTCAGGCGGCAGGGTGGGTTGTTAGTGACCCTGTCAGTCAGCAGGGTGGGTTGTTAGTGACCCTGTCAGTCAGCAGGGTGGGTAGTTAGTGACCCTGACAGTCAGCAGGGTGGGTTGTTAGTGGCCCAGTCAGGCGGCAGGGTGGGTTGTTAGTGACCCTGTCAGTCAGCAGGGTGGGTTGTTAGTGACCCTGTCAGTCAGCAGGGTGGGTTGTTAGTAACCCTGACAGTCAGCAGGGTGGGTTGTTAGTGGCCCAGTCAGGCGGCAGGGTGGGTTGTTAGTGACCCTGTCAGTCAGCAGGGTGGGTTGTTAGTGACCCTGTCAGTCAGCAGGGTGGGTAGTTAGTGACCCTGACAGTCAGCAGGGTGGGTTGTTAGTGGCCCAGTCAGGCGGCAGGGTGGGTTGTTAGTGACCCTGTCAGTCAGCAGGGTGGGTAGTTAGTGACCCTGACAGTCAGCAGGGTGGGTTGTTAGTGGCCCAGTCAGGCGGCAGGGTGGGTTGTTAGTGACCCTGTCAGTCAGCAGGGTGGGTAGTTAGTGACCCTGACAGTCAGCAGGGTGGGTTGTTAGTGGCCCAGTCAGGCGGCAGGGTGGGTTGTTAGTGACCCTGTCAGTCAGCAGGGTGGGTAGGTAGGGACCCTGACAGGGTGGGTAGTTGTGAGGGACTTTCATTGAAGGCCAGGGTTTGTTTGGTGGTCTCACACTATCTGTGGTATAGCAGCAGCTCATTAATAAAGCAACAAATATAAGTACATACTACGCAGTGGCCTCTAGCCTGGCACATCCTACAGTCACATATCATCCCCAGCTGCTCCCAGCCAACCTCCAAAACAACACCAACTAGACACACCAACAGATATAAACACAAGCCAGATAATATGTACTGATGGACACGTAATAACAGATAGGTGGAAGTTGATACCACCTGATCTGCTCCTATCATATCGTGAGCAGAGGACTCATTAACTGTCTGCTCTAGTCTGCCAGCATATAGGTTTATAACACGCATATTTAACCGATTATTTCTGTTTCTGGAATAAGTAGATATCTCTATATTGAAGCCAGTTATACTAGTACCTCAATGAGATTGGGTCAGTTGTTATTCATATAGATAATATTCTATCAATTCATGCCTCTTTCTATCATCAGTATATTATGTATACTTTCTATTCATATTAGGATGGGTATGGCTAAAAAATAGTGTTTTGTTGTGATAAATATTTTACAGTTTACATGGGTGTTCCTAAGACATACTGCAATTGTGTACCGCACATCAAATTGAAATATATTATTTGAAAATAACACCAACCACACATACCCCCCCCCGCATTGCCTGTCACCTGAGCTGATAAGCCGTGCCTGTCACCTGTCACCTGAGCTGATAAGCCGTGCCTGTCACCTGTCCTGATAAGCCCTGCCTGTCTCCTGTCCTGATAAGCCGTGCCTGTCACCTGTCCTGATAAGCCGTGCCTGTCACCTGTCCTGATAAGCCGTGCCTGTCACCTGAGCTGATTAGCCGTCCCTGTCACCTGTCACCTGTCCTGATAAGCCGTCCCTGTCACCTGTCACCTGATCTGATAAGCCGTGCCTGTCACCTGAGCTGATAAGCCGTGCCTGTCACCTGAGCTGATAAGCCTTGCCTGTCACCGGAGCTGATAAGCCGTCCCTGTCACCTGTCCTGATAAGCTTTGCCTGTCACCTGAGCTGATAAGCCGTGCCTGTCACCGGAGCTGATAAGCCATGCCTGTCACCTGTCCTGATAAGCCATGCCTGTCACCTGTCCTGATAAGCTTTGCCTGTCACCTGAGCTGATGGCCCGTGGTTCTCTATGTTGCAGTCCTAAGCCGTACGTACCTCACGTGTCCCAGGGACCGGCCGCTCACTACATCCCCGAGGAAGACAAACTGGAACTAGATGCCCAGCAGTCAAGAACATTCAGGCTCCTACAGAGTCTCATGTCAAATGAAGGTAAGCCTCCAGATAGCCAACTAAACACATACATATCTAATCAAATGATTCACTTAATTAAAGATGATTTTCATATAAAAACAATTTATTTATTTATGTGACTTTTAAAATGAGGGCAAATGTATATGATATATATACTGAGACGAAGCCATGTTTGCTCACTGTCTGAGCGTTTAGCTGCCTGGTATGACAGCGCATAAAGTGGTGCAGGTTTTTCATTGCTTATCTTGCAATGCTGTAGGTGTAGGTATGATGGTTGGCCCGGTCCCAGGATACTGTAGCGGGCTGCATGATATCAGATAATGCCTAATGAATGATGGACGCACTACTTTCCTCTTGTAGAACCCTACGCCGGTAGCTCTGGGCTTCCACCGCCAAGATCCGCCTCCATGGAACAGTGGAAACAAGAACAGATGGCTAAGCATGAGGCGCCCCCTCGTGTCAAAGTATTCATGCCACAAGAATATAACACCCCTCTGGGACTTTACTCAGCAGAAAATATTATGGACACATTTCAATCACAAGCAGATGTACAACTTGCCTCTATGGAACAGTAAGAGAGATCTTTTAGTTTTATTTATTAAAACAGGATAAGATTAACAGATGTATGCAAGCCTAACTCATGCAGGTACGATTAATACATTAATGCAATGCACACAGAACAAATATCAATAAATTAAAAAAAAATATATATATTATTATTTTACTGATTCTCTACATATATCTATCTGATTGCCAAACAGATCATTCCCAAAATATACGAAAGTAAACATGAAATTATGTTTCATCAGGATCACAGCAAATTTTCTTCCAGCAAAAAAGACATCAGCACTGCTAAAAAACCGAGGCTCTCCAGCTGTGTAATTAGCAGAACTAATTTGCTTATCCATTTCTTACCAAACTTTCTTACCATTTTGAAAGAAATTGATTTGTGGTCATATCTAATAATTCAAATATACTAGTGCTTGAATAATGGTTAATTTAATGATGATATGACTTATACCAGGAAAATATATTCTAACACTGGAAATGTACCATAAAACGAAAAGTAAACCTCCCAATAGTAAAATAACAGAAACTACCCACTCTCTACGACATTACAGAAGACATGTCCGGTGTGCTAACAGTTAAACTACACACTCTTGATGACTATAAGAGTTAGTAGTATGTATATGTTATGGTAATAATGCACCTTATTTTAGTGACCCATTGGAG
Source organism: Amphiduros pacificus (assembly GCA_949316495.1). NCBI lineage: Eukaryota > Metazoa > Annelida > Polychaeta > Phyllodocida > Hesionidae > Amphiduros > Amphiduros pacificus. The sequence continues at coordinate 1,366,626 of OX439002.1, forward strand.
GGTAAAATGATGTCAACCACGCAGCGAGCAGTTCTAGAAGATGACATCCACAAAGTGGCCACAGCCGGAGCCAGTAACGTCTAAACCCTACCAATATCTGCCTCCACGTACACCTCCACGTACACTCGCCTGTAAGTATCCTACCTGTATCTGCCTCCACGTACACCTCCACGTACACTCGCCTGTAAGTATCCTACCAATATCTGCCTCTACGTACACCTCCACGTACACTCGCCTGTAAGTATCCTACCTGTATCTGCCTCCACGTACACCTCCACGTACACTCGCCTGTAAGTATCCTACCTGTATCTGCCTCCACGTACACCTCCACGTACACTCGCCTGTAAGTATCCTACCAATATCTGCCTCTACGTACACCTCCACGTACACTCGCCTGTAAGTATCCTACCTGTATCTGCCTCCACGTACACCTCCACGTACACTCGCCTGTAAGTATCCTACCTGTATCTGCCTCCACGTACACCTCCACGTACACTCGCCTGTAAGTATCCTACCAATATCTGCCTCTACGTACACCTCCACGTACACTCGCCTGTAAGTATCCTACCTGTATCTGCCTCTATGTACACCTCCATGTACACTCGCCTGTAAGTATCCTACCTGTATCTGCCTCTATGTACACTTCCATGTACACTCGCCTGTAAGTATCCTACCTGTATCTGCCTCTACGTACACCTCCACGTACACTCGCCTGTAAGTATCCTACCTGTATCTGCCTCCACGTACACCTCCACATACACTCGCCTGTAAGTATCCTACCTGTATCTGCCTCCACGTACACCTCCACGTACACCTCCACGTACACTCGCCTGTAAGTATCCTACCAATATCTGCCTCTACGTACACCTCCACGTACACTCGCCTGTAAGTATCCTACCTGTATCTGCCTCTACGTACCCCTCCACGTACACTCGCCTGTAAGTATCCTACCTGTATCTGCCTCTACGTACACCTCCACGTACACTTGCCTGTAAGTATCCAACCTGTATACACCTCTACGTACACCTCAACGTACACCTCCACGTACACCTCCACGTACACCTCCATGAACACTCGCCTGTAAGTATCCTACCTGTATATGCCTCTACGTACACCTCCACGTACACTCGCCTGTAAGTATCCTACCTGTATATGCCTCTACGTACACCTCCACGTACACTCGCCTGTAAGTATCCTACCTGTATATGCCTCTACGTACACCTCCACGTACACTTGCCTGTAAGTATCCTACCTGTATATGCCTCTACATACACCTCCACGTACACCTCCACATACACCTCCATATACACCTCCACGTACACCTCCACATACACCTCCATATACACCTCCACGTACACTCGCCTCTAAGTATCCTACCCGAATATCCAATCTCCATTCCCTGGTAAAGACAAGATAGGCGATCTGTGTGTGTCTCTATATGCGTGTGTGTGTGTATGTGTGTGTGCGCGCACGTACGTGTGTGCGAGTGCGTGTGTGCCTGTGTGCGTGTGTGTGTTTGGAACATGCAGGACTGCTATTGTTCAAGAAGAGAGACGTTAGCTAGGCTTGATAGAGTCATTGATTAGTTATCTGATTGGTCAAATCTTGCATCCCATATAAACGTCTATGTTAACCTAATGTCTGATTGATCAACATTTCTTTCCGATGTCAGCATCCCATGTAAACACAATGTCTGATTAGTCAATATCCTATGTCAGCATCCCATGTAAACACAATGTCTGATTGGTCAATATCCTCTGTCAGCATCCCATGTGAAAACAATGTCTGATTGGTCAATATCCTATTTCAGCATCCCATGTAAACCCAATGTCTGATTGGTCAATATCCTCTGTCAGCATCGCATGTAAACCCAAACTCCACCAGAGGGCGATGTGGTGAACCTATCACCTCTGTACAAGGTGCCTTTTGGTGCTGGCTCACCACATCCACCAATTTTCATGTAACTGTCCGTCTTACTATTTTTTTTTTCTTAAATTGCACTCAGATTGGTAAATTATGATATATTTCACTCTTGATACAAATGTTTGTGCATATAGAAACAACTATTATGAGAAATAAAACTTGGAACTACTTCCTCAATCGGGGGAGCCATTTCCTGGGGTAGTGATACTTCATATTTGATATTAAGAGATGTTAATACGTCAATCACATTTACAACACACTGACAGTTCTTGAGCACATGGCCAGTAAAAGTAGGACCGGATGAATACTAATCTGGGTTGACCAGAGGTAATAGTTTGTGTGTGCCTCTGGTGGACAGTGTGATGTAAACCCAATGTCTGATTGGTCAATATCCTCTGTCAGCATCCCATGTAAACCCAATGTCTGATTGGTCAATTGGTACATTGTAATTTTTTTACATTGTAATTTTTTTACATTGTAAATTTGGTATATTGTAAATTTGGTACATTGTAAATTTGGTACATTGTAAATTTGTTACAATGTAAACTTGGTATATTGTAAATTTGGTACATTGTAAATTTGGTATATTTTCAGGTTGGTTCAAGAGTGTGTACAGCCCCGTGATAACCAAACCTTTACAGAAGAAGACTTTCCCGGCATTCTCAGCGGCGGCCTGATTACTTACAGTTATTCTATACTCAAGGTATTACACTTCATTTGCATCGTGGAGAGAAACATCCATTTGTTGGAAAACCTTTTCATATTCCGGATGATGACGTTCAATGGCATAACTCCATAAGTTGGGTTAATTTATACTTTTTTTTAAGAATATATATTTACTATAGAGGAGTACAAATACTAACTTACGTGGAAACTTGGAATTGGAATTATTTATTTATAAGATATTTATATAAATAGGTATAAAACATGGTATTGTTATATTAGCTATTTGTAATTGTTTTCTCAATCTCTCTCTCCTAACCACCTTCTATGTATTGTGTTATAGTCTTCCATCATAAATGTCATCTGTTAAGTTTTTGAAAATAAAATGTTTGTATTTACGTTTTTCAAGTCATTACATTATATTTGGATGTATCTGTGCACGAGATTAAGTTGTGATAGAAAGTCGAGACATTGTTGAAACATTACATAAAGCTGACAGCGATGTAGTGTGGCGACAATGGGCGACACCTAGCGTGGCATCTTGCTTCTCACTGCCCGCCACTAGGGCGCGCCTCTGTATATGTGATGGAGACCTCAACCTCAAGTGATACATACGCACTTCAATATCACAATGAACTGTTGCTGTTTGACACATGGAATATATTATATGTTCAATATGATTGTTCCAATAAAACACTGATTTTGATTGGTTGATATTTGACACCGGATGTGCTATACTATTTCCCGAATGTCTCTTTGAAATTTAAATGTCAGACGCTAAGAAAAACTGCTGATAGTGATACATTTCAGTGCCTCGACATTTAAATTCAAATTTTGATAACTTTATATATCTACATAATATTCCTTTGATCTCCAACTTTCATAAACTGTGAAAAATACTGTCTATACCCTGGGAATGTATGTAAGGGTTTCAAAAAATTTAGAATAATAATATTTTGACCTTTTTCTTTTTTGTAAATAAAGATTATGGCGGTGATAGGATAGTTACGAGTTAAAATTGTGATTTGTACAGTCAGAATATTTATCATTTTACAATAATCTGTATAGTGTGGAACAATGCACTATTTTATGCAAATAAAAATACACATAAAATGAATATATTCTACATTGTATTTCTCTTCATTTTTATTGAATGTCGCTTGGATAAAGATGGAAGACACAAACGTTTAACACATAGTGATGTTTTTGTTGTAATATTTTCACAGCAGAGGGCATGACGATGCAATAATTTGCTGGCGTCACCATTTAATAAAACTTTTATTAAATATTTCTTTAAGATTTTGCTTTGGTGGGTGAGCACTCTTCAAAGTCACACATTTAGAAACACATTTAGAATGTTTTAATAATCCTGTCCTATGGAAAAAAATAATTGTCCATTTATATGCATTAGAATTTTTTGACGATGTTTTTTTGCCAATTCTTTGCCGTTTCAATATAATCTAAATCATTAGGTCACCCATATCGTACCTTAAATTTTGGTTTTATTTTTGATAATTGTCACACAACATAACTGGTTTGTCCTTTGGAATCACAGGCAAGTATTATAGTCTTATAATTTTTGGTCTGGAAAAGACCTTTTCACAAAAATGTTATATCATATAAAAATATGGAAACTTCGTCCACGTTTTTTTTTAATTTTCACTTTTTGTAAAGAATCTATACGATCTTTAAACTGATATCGATATAAAATATCTTACTTCTTCACTGACAGGCACAAACAAAATGGAGAACTCTGTTTTGGAATAAATATATTTTACCCCTTCAATATTCTGAGAAAAACCCTTCTATTCCTTAGTCATCTTTGTTTTTAAAAGAAAAAAATATATAAATCTCCTTCATCAAATTACATGTCAGGTCCGAAGAGATTTTGTAACAATATCTGAGTGGTACACACTGGACGGTGATATCTGAGTGGTATATACTGGACGGTGATATCTGAGTGGTATACACTGGAGGGTGATATCTGAGTGGTACACACTGGAGGGTGATATCTGAGTGGTATACACTGGAGGGTGATATCTGAGTGGTGTACACTGGAGGGTGATATCTGAGTGGTATAGACTGGAGGGTGATATCTGAGTGGTATACACTGGAGGGTGATATCTGAGTGGTATAGACTGGAGGGCGATATCTGAGTGGTATACACTGGAGGGCAATATCTGAGTGGTATACACTGGAGGGCGATATCTGAGTGGTGTACACTGGAGGGTGATATCTGAGTGGGATATACTGGAGGGTGATATCTGAGTGGTATACACTGGAGGGTGATATCTGAGGGTACACACTGGAGGGTGATATCTGAGTGGTATACACTGGAGGGTGATATCTGAGTGGGATATACTGGAGGGTGATATCTGAGTGGTATACACTGGAGGGTGATATCTGAGGGTACACACTGGAGGGTGATATCTGAGTGGTATACACTGGAGGGTGATATCTGAGTGGTACACACTGGAGGGTGATATCTGAGTGGTATATACTGGAGGGTGATATATGAGTGGTGTACACTGGAGGGTGATATCTGAGTGGTATACACTGGAGGGTGATATCTGAGTGGTACACACTGGAGGGTGATATCTGAGTGGTATATACTGGAGGGTGATATCTGAGTGGTATACACTGGAGGGTGATATATGAGTGGTGTACACTGGAGGGTGATATCTGAGTGGTATACACTGGAGGGTGATATCTGAGTGGTATACACTGGAGGGTGATATCTGAGTGGTATACACTGGAGGGTGATATCTGAGTGTTACAAACTGGAGGGTGATATATGAGTGGGATACACTGGAGGGTGATATCTGAGTGCTACACACTGGAGGGTGATATCTGAGTGGTGTATACTGGAGGGTGATATCTGAGTGGTGTACACTGGAGGGTGATATCTGAGTGGTATACACTGGAGGGTGATATCTGAGTGGTATATACTGGAGGGTGATATCTGAGTGGTGTACACTAGAGGGTGATATCTGAGTGGTATACACTGGAGGGTGATATCTGAGTGGTATACACTGGAGGGTGATATCTGAGTGGTACACACTGGAGGGTCATATCTGAGTGGTATATACTGGAGGGTGATATCTGAGTGGTGTACACTGGAGGGTGATATCTGAGTGGTATACACTGGAGGGTGATATCTGAGTGTTACAAACTGGAGGGTGATATCTGAGTGCTACACACTGGAGGGTGATATCCGAGTGGTGTATACTGGAGGGTGATATCTGAGTGGTGTACACTGGAGGGTGATATCTGAGTGGTACACACTGGAGGGTGATATCTGAGTGGGATATACTGGAGGGTGATATCTGAGTGGGATATACTGGAGGGTGATATATGAGTGGTATATACTGGAGGGCGATATCTGAGTGGTATACACTGGAGGGTGATATCTGAGTGGGATAAACTAGAGGGTGATATATGAGTGGTGTATACTGGAGGGCAATATCTGAGTGGTATACACTGGAGGGTGATATCTGAGTGGGATATACTGGAGGGTGATATCTGAGTGGTATACACTGGAGGGTGATATCTGAGTGGTATACACTGGAGGGTGATATCTGGGTTGTATACACTGCAGTGAGATATCTGAGTGGTATACACTGGAGGTTGATATCTGAGTGGTATACACTGGAGGGTGATATCTGAGTGGTATACACTGGAGGGTGATATCTGAGTGGTATACACTGGAGGGTGATATCTGAGTGGTGTACACTGGAGGGTGATATCTGAGTGGTACACACTGGAGGGTGATATCTGAGTGGTATAGACTGGAGGGCGATATCTGGGTGGTGTACACTGGAGGGTGATATCTGAGTGGTATACAGTGGAGGGTGATATCTGAGTGGGATATACTGGACGGTGATATCTGAGTGGTATACACTGGAGGGTGATATCTGAGTGGTACACACTGGAGGGTGATATCTGAGTGGTATACACTGGAGGGTGATATCTGAGTGGTATACACTGGAGGGTGATATCTGAGTGGTATACACTGGAGGGTGATATCTGAGTGGGATACACTGGAGGGTGATATCTGAGTGGTATACACTGGAGGATGATATCTGAGTGGTATACACTGGACGGTGATATCTGAGTGGGATATACTGGACGGTGATATCTGAGTGGGATATACTGGACGGTGATATCTGAGTGGTATACACTGGAGGATGATATCTGAGTGGGATATACTGGAGGGTGATATCTGAGTGGGATATACTGGACGGTGATATCTGAGTGGTATACACTGGAGGATGATATCTGAGTGGGATATACTGGACGGTGATATCTGAGTGGGATATACTGGACGGTGATATCTGAGTGGTATACACTGGAGGATGATATCTGAGTGGGATATACTGGAGGGTGATATCTGAGTGGTATACACTGGAGGGTGATATCTGAGTGGGATATACTGGACGGTGATATCTGAGTGGTATACACTGGAGGATGATATCTGAGTGGTATACACTGGAGGGTGATATCTGAGTGGTGTACACTGGAGGGTGATATCTGAGTGGTATATACTGGAGGGTGATATCTGAGTAGGATATACTGGACGGTGATATCTGAGTGGTATACACTGGAGGATGATATCTGAGTGGTATACACTGGAGGGTGATATCTGAGTGGTATACACTGGAGGGTGATATCTGAGTGGTATACACTGGAGGATGATATCTGAGTGGGATATACTGGAGGGTGATATCTGAGTAGGATATACTGGACGGTGATATCTGAGTGGTATACACTGGAGGATGATATCTGAGTGGTATACACTGGAGGGTGATATCTGAGTGGTGTACACTGGAGGGTGATATCTGAGTGGTATACACTGGAGGATGATATCTGAGTGGGATATACTGGAGGGTGATATCTGAGTGGTATACACTGGAGGGTGATATCTGAGTGGTATATACTGGAGGGTGATATCTGAGTGGTATACACTGCAGGGCGATATCTGAGTGGTATATACTGGAGGGTGATATCTGAGTGGTGTACACTGGAGGGTGATATCTGAGTGGGATATACTGGAGGGTGATATCTGAGTGGTATACACTGGAGGGCGATATCTGAGTGGTATACACTGGAGGGTGATATCTGAGTGGTATACACTGGAGGGTGATATCTGAGTGGTATACACTGGAGGGCGATATCTGAGTGGTATACACTGGAGGGTGATATCTGAGTGGTATACACTGGAGGGTGATATCTGAGTGGGATATACTGGACGGTGATATCTGAGTGGTATACACTGGAGGGTGATATCTGAGTGGTATACACTGGAGGGTGATATCTGAGTGGTATACACTGGAGGGTGATATCTGAGTGGTACACACTGGAGGGTGATATCTGAGTGGTATACACTGGAGGGTGATATATGAGTGGTATACACTGGAGGGTGATGTCTGAGTGGTACACACTGGAGGGTGATATCTGAGTGGTATACACTGGAGGGTGATATCTGAGTGGTATACACTGGAGGGTGATATATGAGTGGTATACACTGGAGGGTGATATCTGAGTGGTGTACACTGGAGGGTGATATATGAGTGGTATACACTGGACGGTGATATCTGAGTGGTATACACTGCAGGGTGATATCTGAGTGGTATACACTGGAGGGTGATATCTGAGTAGGATATACTGGAGGGTGATATCTGAGTGGTATACACTGGAGGGTGATATCTGAGTAGGATATACTGTAGGGTGCTTTCTGAGTGGTATACACTGGAGGGTGATATCTGAGTGGTATACACTGGAGGGTGATATCTGAGTAGGATATACTGGAGGGTGATATCTGAGTAGGATATACTGGAGGGTGATATCTGAGTAGGATATACTGGAGGGTGATATCTGAGTGGTATACACTGGAGGGTGATATCTGAGTGGTACACACTGGAGGGTGATATCTGAGTAGGATATACTGGAGGGTGATATCTGAGTGGTATACACTGGAGGGTGATATCTGAGTGGTATACACTGGAGGGTGATATCTGAGTAGGATATACTGGAGGGTGATATCTGAGTAGGATATACTGGAGGGTGATATCTGAGTGGTATACACTGGAGGGTGATATCTGAGTGGTATATACTGGAGGGCGATATCTGAGTGGTATACACTGGAGGGTGATATCTGAGTGGTATATACTGGAGGGTGATATCTGAGTGGGATATACTGGAGGGCGATATCTGAGTGGTATACACTGGAGGGTGATATCTGAGTGGGATATACTGGAGGGCGATATCTGAGTGGTATACACTGGAGGGTGATATCTGAGTGGTGTACACTGGAGGGCGATATCTGAGTGGTATACACTGGAGGGTGATATCTGAGTGGTATACACTGGAGGATGATATCTGAGTGGGATATACTGGAGGGTGATATCTGAGTGGTACACACTGGACGGTGATATCTGAGTGGTATACACTGGAGGGTGATATCTGAGTGGTATACACTGGAGGATGATATCTGAGTGGTACACACTGGACGGTGATATCTGAGTGGTATACACTGGAGGGTGATATCTGAGTGGGATATACTGGAGGGCGATATCTGAGTGGTATACACTGGAGGGTGATATCTGAGTGGTATATACTGGAGGGTGATATCTGAGTGGTATATACTGGAGGGCGATATCTGAGTGGTATACACTGGAGGGTGATATCTGAGTGGTATACACTGGAGGGCGATATCTGAGTGGTATACACTGGAGGGCGATATCTGAGTGGTATACACTGGAGGGTGATATCTGAGTGGTGTACACTGGAGGGTGATATCTGAGTAGGATATACTGGAGGGTGATATCTGAGTGGTATACACTGGAGGGTGATATCTGAGTGGTATACACTGGAGGGTGATATCTGAGTGGTATACACTGGAGGGTGATATCTGAGTGGTATATACTGGAGGGTGATATCTGAGTAGGATATACTGGAGGGTGATATCTGAGTAGGATATACTGGAGGGTGATATCTGAGTAGGATATACTGGAGGGTGATATCTGAGTAGGATATACCGGAGGGTGATATCTGAGTGGTATACACTGCAGGGCGATATCTGAGTGGTATACACTGGAGGGTGATATCTGAGTGGTACACACTGGAGGGTGATATCTGAGTAGGTATACTGGAGGGTGATATCTGAGCAGGATATACTGGAGGGTGATATCTGAGTAGGATATACTGGAGGGTGATATCTGAGTAGGATATACTGGAGGGTGATATCTGAGTGGTATACACTGCAGGGCGATATCTGAGTGGTATACACTGGAGGGTGATATCTGAGTAGGATATACTGGAGGGCGATATCTGAGTGGTATACACTGGAGGGTGATATCTGAGTGGTATATACTGGAGGGTGATATCTGAGTGGTATACACTGGAGGGCGATATCTGAGTGGTATACACTGGAGGGTGATATCTGAGTGGTATATACTGGAGGGTGATATCTGAGTGGTATACACTGGAGGGTGATATATGAGTGGTGTACACTGGAGATTGATGTCTGAGTGGTATACAGTGGAGGGTGATATCTGAGTGGCATACACTGGAGGGTGATATCTGAGTGGTATACACTGGAGGGCGATATCTGGGTTGTATACACTGGAGGGTGATGTCTGAGTGGTACACACTGGACGGTGATATCTGAGTTGTATACACTGGAGGGTGATATCTGAGTGGGATATACTGGAGGGTGATATCTGAGTGGTATACACTGGAGGGTGATATCTGAGTGGGATATACTGGAGGGTGATATCTGAGTAGGATATACTGGAGGGTGATATCTGAGTGGTATACACTGGAGGGCGATATCTGAGTGGTATATACTGGAGGGTGATATCTGAGTGGTATACACTGCAGTGAGATATCTGAGTGGTATACACTGGAGGGTGATATCTGAGTGGTATACACTGGAGGGTGATATCTGAGTGGTATATACTGGAGGGTGATATCTGAGTGGTATACACTGGAGGGCGATATCTGGGTGGTGTACACTTGAGGGTGATATCTGGGTGGTATACACTGGAGGGTGATATCTAAGTAGGATATACTGGAGGGTGATCCTTTCGTCTCACTCCCATATATCCCCCCAATATATCATCTGAGTGTCCCTCTGAGATACATCTAATCTCCCCAAGTATATCCCCCCGATATATCATCTGAGTGTCCCTCTGAGATACATCTTATCTCCCCAAGTATATCCCCCCGATATATCATCTGAGTGTCCCTCTGAGATACATCTTATCTCCCCAAGTATATCCCCCCGATATATCATCTGAGTGTCCCTCTGAGATACATCTTATCTCCCCAAGTATATCCCCCCCTTCATTTTCCTTGTGAGTCAGGTCTAAACATTATTTTCTTATTGTCATCTGACACAAACAATAATATGAGGTAGTGTACATATTGGACAAAATACAATCTGAGTTGTGAGTTATGCCTCAGTCACATTTGCACCGGGGAGTTTATCAGCAACAATCTGAGACATGCCGTAGCCGTGGTCACATTATTGAAGGGCACCGCACGGCACGTGCAAGATGAAATGACACAGACGTCTGCAGGATATCCTAAAGACGTCTGTCTCATTGACAGACGTCTGTAGGACATCCTTAAGACGTCTATATTATATCGCAGGGAACCCGTTAGATCATCTGACGATGGCCTTTGAACAGATAAAATAAAAAATATCCTATTTTCACCGCACGATGCCACCGGTAACCCTAAGATAATCTGCCGATGTCCGTGCGGGACACTGCCGGGACCCTGCCGTGTACTTTAAGATGGTATTTGCTGATAAGACATCGGGGAAACGCCGGTAACTTTTATGTTGCAGATAAAAGTTCCCGATGACCCGCCCGACGTCTTAAAGATACCCAATTGTGGCCGATGATCTCCCGTTGCCCGCACGGCAATCTGAACTGCCTGCCGATTTTGTAAAAAATACCCATCGGCCGGGCATCTTTACTGAAATCGGCGCAAATGTGACTGAGGCATTACATAACTGCCGAGCAGCCATTCTGCTGAGGGAGCCTTCTGTTCAGTGTTTCCACCAGGTCAGTTGTTCAGGTTTGCGGTTCTTATTGTCATTGTTTATCTGTGTTTAAGTGAATGCCATGTCTAAGAAGTGCATGTCTTTTTGTCTGTCAGAGACGTACAGGTGGATGTTTATCACCATTTTAGCCCAGTTTTATCACTGCCTTGTGATATGCAAACATTGGGTGTGAGGGGTAAGTCTTAACCTAGCAGCCTAAGCCACTCCAGATTGTATGAACATAAACAAACCCCAGCCTCCCTGTACAACCCCCTGCATCCCACAGCCCGGCCTACTCACTGCTCACTTGTCTGTACTCTCCTAATTATTTGCTTAAGAACTTTACGCCATTAACTGTTAGTTGCGGGTATTTGAGGTCTCTCTCCCGTAGAGGCTGCTCAACTTTATACAAGAGCATATAACATTACCTAATTGGATATAACCTATAAGCATAGTACATATAACAGTCCTGCTATTCTCGTATGCACGAGAAAAATAAATGATCACAAAAGGCATATGTGAAAAATTATCTCATTTTTATATTACACTACATTTTAAATATCGACATTGTTTATACATTATATAAGTATATCCAAGACCATGACGAAAATCACATAACTGTTCTTATGAACATTGTACACGAAGGTTTCATTTTACCCTTTTCTGTGTGGTATAAAGCAGTACAAAATAGACGAGATGCAAATACAAAGTGTGTATCTTCATCATGGTCTCAACAATTGCTATATCAATATTTTAATCTGCTGGAATATATGTAGATATCGAACAGATGAAGTTTATCGATATAATTACAGAGCCCGATTTTTTGCAATGCATCTTTTGGTATTCAGTCACTATGTAGTACATATTAGATTCACAAAACCATTATTAACTAACCCTAAGCAGCGTATAAGAGGTTCCACCGGGGGTTATGTCATCAAGCAGACCATACGGTCACATTCTGTCTCAATAGATAACAGTTCCAACGTGTACTATTAATACAGGAAATCATATTCTGATAGAACAGGTCCATAATCTAAAGGTTCTCTTGACAATGTCGGGGTTCAGCAAAATCCATAATAAATAAAATGAAATGATTTGGCGAATCGTGATGTATCGTATTAATGTCAATGAAGGTGAGAACACTGATGCCACGGTAAAATATGCACTTCTCACTGATGTCCCGGATGTAACAAGAATGACATGTCCCGGATGTAGCAACATATTACATATCCCGGATGTAACAACAGATGACATGTCCCGGATGTAACAACAGATGACATGTCCCGGATGTAACAAGAATGACATGTCCCAGATGTAACAACAGATGGCATGTCCCGGATGTAACAACAGATGGCATGTCCCGGATGTAACAACAGATTATCTGCGTGCCATAGTTCAGTTGATTGCATACGCTTAAAATGTCTCAGCTAGATAACTTAAAGTGCTCGTATCTACCAGCAGGATAGTTGGTACCTGCTGAATGACCTGCCACTTCCCTGCTGAGCTGTCCACATGGCTCTTATGTTATTATAGATAAGACAGTGAGCGTGTGATGTGTCCTGGTTGGTGCGTTGGTTCGGCAGTCCTGGGCAGGTCAGCAGGCAGAGTGAGTGTCCTGTGATGTGTCCTGGTTGGTGCGTTGGTTCGGCAGTCCCGGGCAGGTCAGCAGGTCAGCAGGCTGGGTGAGAGGACTCATTTATATCTGGTGACATCTACCACCGAGAACCAGCCATCCTCCTGGTCGTACGCCACCTCCTCGCATCTCTGAAACACAGACACAGGTCAGTCTCACACCGAGTGGCCCACACTGCACGCCATTACTTCATACCATTAACACTTCTTATATTGAAAGCGAACTTTAAATCAATAACTCTCTTGAAAATAATGTTAGGCGAATGTTGATCATGAGAGTTTCACTCACTGCAATCAAAGGAAGGAGGGTGGAGGTTACAAGTTGCGTCAACACATGGCGACACAGTATGGCATTAACACGTTTATTGTCTGTGAATCTCTCTCAGATCATTTCCACAGCAAAGGACACCTGTACAGAGCACCCTGAGTTACACTCCTCAGCACAAAGAATCTGCCCAGCAACCAAACAGATCTCATCAAAACCAACACCCAAAACCACTCAGACGCCGCGCGCCCTGCCACATCAGGGATTTAGTATTTGGTTGATAAGGATTTGAGATTATCGTTGAATTATCAGGAGGGATAGTTCTGTGTTATATGAATGAAGAGATTTCTCGATGACCAACTTTACCTGATCCTACCCTCTTCTAGTGTATAGTATATATATATTAAGGTATAGAAAAGACAGTGAGCTATATATATGTGAACACATATTTAATTTATGAATTATTTATATTTCTTGACCTCGAAAATGTTTGAGGGGATACAATCCACTCGAGACAGAATTGACAGTGTCGACAATGTTGGAGGGGCACGATGGTTGCTTTAGGAGAAGATGACCAGATTCGTTAATTCTCAATACATTTCCACAACTGAGGGGTAAATGCGATAGTCACATATCGGAAATGCCGCTTTGACGTCATGTAATGAGTGGTTAAATCAAACACCTTACCTCACTTGTGTATATATGTACTCATGAAATGAGCACAAGTTGGAATGGACATATCAAAATTAATAGAAAGTAAAACATTTCACATCATCATGGAACAAATCGAACAGAATAGAGCTTACATAAATCAAATCAAATCTAGTCTTATTTTATGTACGAAACCAAATCTCACCCAATTTATAATGAATACGAAAGGGAGCTACTTTTGATGATAATATACCTATTCTGTTCCAAGTTGTTCCTGGAGAATTTTAAAGGATCTACTCTGTACATTGGGGTTTTGGGCAGCACCCTTCCACCCTGACTCTTCTTCTACCACCTGAGCTCTGGGTTGATCAGTCACTAGGTTACCCTCCTGGGCGCCCCCTACCGGCACGGCTCCTCTGTAACATCACAAAGTGGTTTATTTCTGCACACTATCAAACCTACGAGAGCTTTTATCGGTCATGGAAATTGGCAGCATTAGTTTAGACACAAAAAATAAAACTCAAAATATTTGTATTATTTTTCGAAATGAGGTTTTCTGTCAAACATTTTGTATGGTGCAATTATCTGATACCTGAAAATCAGAACTTAAGACTAAGACACTTTGACTTTTAATAAAAAGATATCTATTTTATATTTATTTTAGGTGAGACAAATTATACCATGTATGCTAAATGTTTTTCCTTCAAAATTGTGGAAGTTATAACGAAACTCCCTCCCCACCAAAAAATGCAATACTTGAAGGATTACCTTTGTACAATAAAGTCTAAGTCATTTCCTGCTCTGAGTATTTCCATCTTGGCTTGTCTGTGGTCGATTCCCATGGTGGGCTGGGACCCTATCTGCAGTATGCCATCTCCGGGGCGAAGACCTACTCGGTGCGCTATGCTGTTTGCTGTCACCTGCAATAATAACAACGCACTGAGTGCTCAAGAGACAAAAGTGGAGCGGCCAACTTATCAAATCAAATCAAATCATATACAATGTCACCGTATTATTGAAGCAACTAACAATTGTGTTAACTTTAAATCTCGTGTCTCACTGGGCACAATGAGCTCTGGTTCAGATTTCACTGAATTATTCAGTGTTGAATTGTCAATGCTATTTTCAGTTGACCAGTGTCATTTTGCTACTTGTCATCTCTTCTCTGAAACGGAAGTTTTCTGATGCCATCTAAAGGTTTTAGGTTAATCTGGGTTCCATTCATGGGATAATCACCTTACATTCCCCAACTTTTTAAAACCATCTAATTGCTTTTTTTCTGAGATAATGTTTGGACGATAAAAAGTGAAATTCACAAGGAAAAAGTCTTCAAATGAATTTGTACTCAATTGGTAAAACGTTTCCCATTGTCAAAGGTCAGAGGTTCGAATCCCGATTGGGGCAAGTACCTCTGTCATGCTTGACATCTCAAACACAGACCTCTATCTGGCCTGAGAAAGCCAACATGTGCAGGAGGAGTTCACCTAAAATCCTATCACATTAAGAGCAATATCTCTGACTAATTGAAGCTAGGTCAGGTCACCTCAAGTGAGGTTCAAGCCTTCGTGACAAATATGAACTATTTCTAAGAAAATATTTGTTGTTTTAAAGAGTGTTTGATAAGGAATTCACAGATAATTGAATTACTCTACGGACTGACGGTGGCCTTTTACAGTCATACCGATTGGGAGAACTATGCTAGATTGGACTAAATGAATGTTTTGATATTGAATTCGATGCAGAAAGCCTTATCATGTTGATATGACACTTTGATCTACAGAGTGATAAGACACCTAGATCTGTTGCAGGTTATCAGTATCACTCGGCTGAGAGCTCTCCAGAATGTCTTGTGACATAAACAAATTGAAACATTCTACTGGGAAGGGAGTCAACTCTCATCACTGAGCAATGTTTGTTTTAAGCAATCAACTTTTATATTATAAGGTAAAATATAATAATTAAACTGCTCTGTACCCTGAATAAAAAGGCCGACTTTATGTTATTGCTCCCTTATTGTATTTCCTTGCATTATTGGCAAAGTATGTTGTATTTCCTTGCATTATTGGCAAAGTATGTTGTATTTCCTTGCATTATTGGCTAAGTATGTTGTATTTCCTTGCATTATTGGCAAAGTATGTTGTATTTCCTTGCATTATTGGCAAAGTATGTTGTATTTCCTTGCATTATTAGCAAAGTATGTTGTATTTCCTTGCATTATTAGCAAAGTATGTTGTATTTCCTTGCATTATTGGCAAAGTATGTTGTATTTCCTTGCATTATTGGCAAAGTATATCTGCAGACACCAATATGTCCTATGTGGAATATTATCTGACATTGTATGACCAAGTTTAAAATTCCAAGATAATATATCCAGATGCAGTATATATTCATTATTGAGCCTTGGGTCGAAGTAATTAAAATGGTTAAGAGGTTATACTGTAAAAGAGGTGACTGTCGTGGGGGTGATTCCCTATAATCTGTTGGTGCAGGATGGTTATTAGTATCTGATATTTGATTTGTATCATATATTTGATTTGTTTCACATATTTGATTTGTATATTATATTTGATTTGCATATTATATTTGATTTGTATCATATATTTGATTTGTATCATATATTTGATTTGTATCATATATTTGATTTGTATCATATATTTGATTTGTATCACATATTTGATTTGTATATTATATTTGATTTGTATCTTATATTTGATTTGTATCACATATTTGATTTGTATCACATATTTGATTTGTATCATATATTTGATTTGTATCATATATTTGATTTGTATCATATATTTGATTTGTATCATATATTTGATTTGTATCATATATTTGATTTGTATATTATATTTGATTTGTATCTTATATTTGATTTGTATCATATATTTGATTTGTATCATATATTTGATTTGTATCTTATATTTGATTTGTATCATATATTTGATTTGTATCACATATTTGATTTGTATCATATATTTGATTTGTATCATATATTTGATTTGTATCACATATTTGATTTGTATCTTATATTTGATTTGTATCTAATATTTGATTTGTATCATATATTTGATTTGTATCTTATATTTGATTTGTATCATATATTTGATTTGTATCACATATTTGATTTGTATCATATATTTGATTTGTATCATATATTTGATTTGTATCTTATATTTGATTTGTATCACATATTTGATTTGTATCACATATTTGATTTGTATCATATATTTGATTTGTATCTTATAATGGATTTGTATCTTATATTTGATTTGTACCATATATTTGATTTGTATCTTGTATTTGATTTGTATCATATATTTGATTTGTATCTTATATTTGATTTGTTTCACATATTTGATTTGTATCACATATTTGATTTGTATCATATATTTGATTTGTATCATATATTTGATTTGTATCTTATATTTGATTTGTATCACATATTTGATTTGTATCTTATATTTGATTTGTATCATATATTTGATTTGTATCACATATTTGATTTGTATCATATATTTGATTTGTATCATATATTTGATTTGTATCACATATTTGATTTGTACCTTATATTGGACTTATATCATTTGTTCTGAATAAGGCATCATGCACCCAAGTTGACAATCAGCAATGTTCTTGTGCATCGTAATATTAGTGCGATCCTAGTTGAGGATATAATACAATAATGAGGATAATTTGTTTCATTTTGGACCAAACATAATTTAGAAGTAAGTATTTGTGACAAAGTGAAATATACATTAATTAATTGGCGATTTAAAATGCATGTACAAAGAGGAAATATAAATTGCAAAAATGCAAAAAATAAAATAAATAAACAAATATTTAAAAAAAAGAAATAATTGTGAAGCTTTCAAAATTGGATTAGCCTACATCTATTGATCAATTCGTGTAATATTTCACACTCTTTACATGTTAATATAAGACATTAATGTTGAAGAATGCATGTTAGGATCTTTTATATAAGGCATGTGGCAAGTGGGATTTCACTGAATCAGCAAGCAGCTTCAGATGGACGGCGATAGGACAACACACTGATGACCTATTTCAGTGTTTACCTCACATATTAGTGTCATTTAAAATTACCAAATAGCATTATTGGGGGAATTTGATATGTGAATATGCTGCATAGAAGCTAGTGGAATGTCTGATGGCAGTTTACCAGACCCATGGAGAGAACTGACCTTCTCATAATACAAATATCTCTATTGCCACGGACTAGAGGCAATGTTCCCAAACCCCACTTACACCAAGTTATTCAATATTAACTTAATGTATATCAAAATTTAGAGATGTGATTATGTATTAATTTGGAAACACGTTTGTTTTTCCTAAGATAAGGATATGAGACATATTACACATATATTCATATGAATATAAATTATTGCCAATATAATTGTACAATTTAATGGTTTGTAATCGGCTATTATTATCCCAAATTATTTGAACATTACTATATCCACGCTATTTCCAATTAACCTATCCTTAATGTTGCTATATTGAGTAATTTATCATTCATTTTTCTCTGGGATGCAGCGGCTACATCCTCTATATGTCACTGTCAACACGAATATCTTGACCACATCTTAGTTGCTGCTGCGGCATATTGTGGAAATCGTCTTGACATCTTTGTACTTGTTCATAATGGCATTTGTTTTATGTGTGTGGAAGATCAAGTGCTGCATGTCAAGATGGAAACCTTATCAACCCATTAACCCAGGTCTATTATCGCATTTGGTTGTTTTAAAGATCAATGGCTATCTTAATCAACAGCGGCTCATCATTTGACTGACCCCAACATTCCTGGTCCCTCGCTTATGCTACATTTCCCACTTTTCTACGCTTTTTTGATAACTCACAGTTGAACCTGTCCGATGAAAAAATATTGTAGGTTAAACAACATAAAGCACATAGGGTGTGAAGAGAAGGCTGGTAGGAGGGGGCGTGGCGAGGCAGAGGTATCTAGATCAGACCAGATACACCTGGTCCTGCCGCGGGAGGTCCATGAACTACTCACAAACACGTTTTGTTTAATTTATTTGGTAAGCATTTGGTATTTGTGAAGAGCGTATAAAAAGTGTCATGGCGCCTGCAAGGTTTTCCTGCAGTCATATACTATAAGTTTATATGATAAGCTGAAGGTATACTGCAAAGATATGTCGCTATGGGTCTATTTTGGGTTGGGGGGCAAGCTGGCCTGAAACCTGATCTGGCCGCGATGTGGCAGCCAGTGTTTACGCCAGGCATCTTACCACACTTGATCCTACATCGCCGCTTCATAAGAAAGTTCATTCAAGGATAAAAACTTGCTGTCACGGCAACTCACCTTCTGAATATAGAGCGGTTGTCCGATGTCAGCGCCGCCGTTGAGACGGAATCCCCATGCCGTGCCGGTGTCGTACCTCCTCAGGCGGACCAGGTTACTCATCGTGCGGGTTGTGACGGTGCCGGGACCAAGGCCTCTGCTCCGGCTAACTGTAGCTGCTGCTGCTGCACGGCGGACTAACCCATCCACACCGGGCCACGGAAAACCACAAGTTTCCGCGCGCAATGTAAACCTGGATATTTGCCAACCAATAAAATCAACTGAGTTATATTTTTCACTTTCATTATCATCTGTGTATGGCTCTGTCACTTATTACTGTCACATGGAGTTTGTTTTCATGTAGCTTATCTGTGTGATGCCGAGTTGTCTGCTGGTGTTATTATAGTTGTACGGTGATCGAGATTACGTGTCAGGATTGTACATCTCCATCCTCTATCACCTTACACTGCCTCGCATAACTACAGACTCAAGCAACCACGACTATTGCAAGATTTAATAATAATAATAAAATTATATAGCGCTGATACCAGAGACAAGTCTGTTCATAGCGCTGTGTTCAGGTGAGACAACATTTCCCATTTTTATCTGGGACAATTTAGTTAAATTGAAATGTAGAATATTTTCTTGTATACGATGGGGAAAACATCGAGCATTCGCAAATGGGACATTTTTGGCCAAATTAAACAAATGGTTCTCATGGAATTGACGGAGACTGCGGTGATCTTTGTTTAAGTTCCTAATATTAACGGGTCATAAGAATCCTTTTAAGTCTTTTCATGTGGAATAGTTCACTTCTTTCTACAGCTGCATATTTTGCATATTGTTCAGCACATTACTTCCATTACTCTTGGAATAATGCCGGACTCTCTAAAAATGGCCATCATTAGGCCATTAATCAAAAAACTGGGACTAGAGTTAATTAAGAAGAACTATAGACCGGTATCAAACTTAGCATACCTATCAAAACTAATAGAAAGAGCAGTAGCTAAGCAGTTTATTGGCCATCTAGTAGCTAACAACATCACCAGCATCTTCCAATCCGCATATAAAGAATACCATAGTACAGAAACGGCCTTGATTAAGGTCCAAAATGATATGCTCAGGGACATTGACAATGGTAAGACAGTGATGTTAGTATTATTAGATCTATCAGCGGCCTTTGACACGATAGATCATGAAATTCTACTTAATAGACTCAAGATGAGATGTGGGATCACAGGCACCGCTTTGAAATGGTTCAGATCATACCTGACAAAAAGGCAACAATGTGTTACAATTCAGGGTAAGAAATCAAATAATATTGAAATTCAGTACGGAGTACCCCAAGGGTCAGTTTTGGGCCCTTTGCTCTTTACCTCATACATGGAACCACTCTCTGACATCATATCACCATATGGATTAAAACATCACATATATGCCGATGATACCCAGCTATACATTAGCTTTAATCCTATGCTTGCCTCCGATGCGTCAAAATCCGTAAATGAAATGGAGGAATGTATCAAGAAGATTAAAACCTTTCTCATTGAAAATAAAATGAAAATTAATGATGGCAAAACAGAAATGATTATTTGTGGCAAATTATCACAACTTAAGAAGGACCACATCCCCACAAAAATCACAGTAGGTGAATCAACTATTGATAGATCTGAAAATGTAAAGGATCTTGGTGTAATAATCGATAATAAATTATCTATGAAACCACAAATTAGGAAAATGTGTAAAAATGGTTATTTCCACGTAAAAAATCTGTCTCAGGTGAGAGACTGCATTGATGAGAAAACTGCCAATACCTTAGCGCACTCCTTCATCACAACAACTCTAGATTATGGAAATTCATTACTGGCTGGAATACCCAAATGTGAAATAGCTAAACTGCAAAAACTGCAAAACGCTGCAGCAAGAGTAGTAGGAAAAATAAAAAAGTTTGATCACATAAGTCAAAAACTGAAGGAACTTCACTGGCTGCCAGTCGCAGCCAGAATAGACTTTAAGATAGCACTCCTAACCTGGAAGGTGCAAAATGGCTTTGCCCCAAAATACCTATCTGACCTATTGACACCTAAAGACACTGCTAGGTCACTAAGGTCAAACTCCAATAATGAATATATGGTACCTATGACAAACAACAAAAACTATGGTGATAGGGCTTTCTCTGTATACGCACCAAGAAAATGGAATACACTTCCATTAAATATTAAAAATTCAAAAACACTTAACTTGTTCAAAACAAGACTAAAAACTCATCTTTTCAAAGATTCCTACTTGAACAGCGCTATGAGCAGACCTGGTCTGGAATAGCGCTATACAAATGCTTTATTATTATTATTATTATTATAAAAGCAGAAATTGGTATAAAAAATCTGTGTATTTTGAGGAAGATTTGTTCCCCATCTTTCAGGCAGGGTTCGAAATATATTGTTCATTATAATGAAAACCTAGCACAAAATGGAAAGTTGCCATACGATTGATATAGAAGCTTTCATTTTGTTTGTGGAATAATATTTGCAACATTAGCATTTGGAATAATTCTAAAATACTGATAAAAACTGTGATAAATTGGAACAATAAGAGAGCATGGTGATCTACGAGTTTACTATTAACTACAAAAACACACACTAATCCTATATTCTTATCAAATTTCATCAAATCAGTTTAAGCAAAGACTATTCATAATACCACACTCAGTTTATGGAATGATAGAACTCTCGCTAATGTTATTTGCATACCATTAAGCACTATAGTATTGTAGACAGGCATTGTACATCTACTATGGGATGTCATCGTAGTCTCATTATGCGAGGATCTCGGCAGCCATATTAGATATAAGTCGATACACGAATGAATATTAAATACAAAGAAATGAGGCTTTTTCCACAAGCATATTTTTCTTTTGTAAAGTTCGTCTGTCATAAAAATACAATCATGTCTTCTCAAGGTTTTTCGTCATTCCTAACATTTCAGAGTTATTTCAAAGGTTCTTTGCAATAAATAATATAGGGATGAAATGATACCAACAAACTGGACGAATAGTGTTAGGTCTATAGATTATCTGTAGATATTCTTTCCTATAGACCTTACACTATCTGTTTACTCAAAGCATCGATTAGTTGCTTCCAGTTCAAGAACTCTTTGAAGGTATACATATTTGTTATATTTCTCCACCAGCTTCTTTATCAAAAATGGTCTTCATCATTATTCATCCTGATATTAAAAACACACCATTTTTCCTGTTGATTTTTCTTGTTGATTTTTCTTGTTGATTTTGCTTGTTGATTTTTCTTGTTGATTTTTCTTGTTGATTTTTCTTGTTGGTTTTTCTTGTTGATTTTTCTTGTTGATTTTTCATGTTGATTTTTCTTTCTTGGTGCAGATTGTTACACTCCAATGACTGTAGATCTACACAACCCGCCGGATTTTCCCAGAATGCAACGGATATTACCTTACCCAGAGCTTCATCATCTAGTTAGGATTTGAGACACCTTGAGATAACATACGGCCATTGAGAATTACAGGTGAAAACCTGACCTGTGAAATTAAAATGTGCGCTTTTAATCATAATGATTCTTATTCCCCCTAATATTATTCCCCTCTAATATGTAAATGCAATTCTTTTAAAATGTGTAAGTTGTAAAGAGACAACATGACGTGGAAAGTGAATAATAACATTTATATAGCGCTGAATACCAGAGTAGGAAGTTTAGGGCCTACAGACGAGAATGCCCTATCCCCAATCGTCCTCAGACGAGTGTAAGGAACACAGAGGTAGGTGCCATAGTTTGATCGGAGGCATCTATCCCCTGTCTTAACTTGTAGTAGGTCCTTTATGTAAGACGGCGCCTTACCATTTAACGCCTTCCACACAGTCAAGATGATTTTGAATTTTATTCTAGCAATGTAATTCCTTTAGTTTCTCTGATATATGATCAAATATTTTTATTTTTCCCACAACCCTGGCTGCTGAATTTTGTAGATATTTGAGTTTTTTAATTTCTGTAGTTGGGAGACCTGCCAGTAGGCCGTTTCCATAGTCTAGAGTTGAGGTTACAAAATGGGTTAAGGTTAGGGCTGTTTTCTCGTCTAGACATTGTCTGATGGATGACAGACTTCTAATGTGATAATATCCCTTCTTACACATTTTCCTTATTTGGGCCTTCATATCCATTTTCTCATCAAAAGTAATTCCCAGGTCAGTTATGGATGAGGAAGGGGATATAACTGAATCCCCAACCTTGATAGTGATTAAGTCCCCAGTCGGGGGAGCAATATGCCTTTCATAGCAGGCTAGCATCTCTGTTTTGCCGTCATTTATCTTCATCTTATTTGATATCAAGAAGGCCCTGACTTCATCTACACATTGCTCCAATTTAAGCTTGCTTCTGTCATAGTCTTCTCCAGAGGTGTGATCCACAGGTATGTAAATCTGGGTGTCGTCCGCGTATATATGGTATCCCAGATCATATCTCGCCAAAATATCAGTCAGGGGTGACATGTACAATGTAAAAAGGATTGGTTCCAGCACCGATCCTTGTGGGACCCCAGACTTAATTGGTCTGGCAGTAGACCTTTTGCTTCCCACTTTCACACATTGTCTTCTATTTTGTAGATATGATTTTATCCATGAGAGCGCTTGACCTTGGACTCAAGTGTAACATCAAGCATTCAGAAAAATCCCAACTTTTTTCACACGAGGAACCAATCTCAGTATTATTCCCAACCTATTATAAGCTGTCTATTTCTGAGGCCGAGTGCAGGAACCAAAGTTGACTGGAAGTCACAAAAGGTTCATAATGCATTGTCACTGGTATGTTTGGAACTATTATTTCGCTGATCCGATTATAATACTTTTGTTCATGTGTTAAGGATAATATAGATATATTTCAATTCATATTTCTTTGCTTTTGTTAGTGTGTGTAATCTGAGATTTAGCTTGAATTAATTGGCATCCTTACGAAGGCAATGCCCTTTAATAAATAAATTGTAATAGGGACACATTTACATGATCACGATGCTTAACTAGAATGCCCTGATTTATGGTATAGCCTGTACATGCATCCTGTAAGGTTTTATGCTGAACTTCCTGCTACACCAATATAGGAAGAATAACATTAAAACTCATACATTATTTAAGATTATATCAAAATAAATGCACAGACAATTGAATCATTCATCTCCTTCATCATGGAGGCTATCAATGGTTTTCTTACCGATATTCTCCACCAAACTGAATGATTTGCGGCCCGCAGACAAGGCTCATGTCGTCTGGTATAATAGTCTGCCGCCAGATGTCACATGATGAAGAGACGCTAGCGTCTCATGATAAAGGTTATTACCACTTTATGTGAAACAGTGAATGTTTTTTGTTTTTCAAAAAGAAAACATGTAATATATTGAGTGTTAAAGCTTCAAAATAAAGATATCAACCTATTTTTTCTACCAGGTTATTCAAAGTAAACTATAGTTTGCGATGAGGTTTAATGTATGAGGCCCCTCGTGTGATATCAATGATAAATGGATTAATGACGATGCCAACCCGGAAGCGGCATAATGAATGATGTGATTGTCTGGTACTACCATTAGATACGGAAGGGGTGAGTTTACATGTGATTCTCTGGTGGGGCTACCATTAGATACGGAAGGCGTGAGTTTACATGTGATTGTCTCGTGGTGCTACCATTAGATACGGAAGGGGTGAGTCTACATGTGATTCTCTGGTGCTACCATTAGATACGGAAGGGGTGAGTTTACATGTGATTCTCTGGTGATGCTACCATTAGATACGGAAGGGGTGAGTTTACATGTGATTCTCTGGTGGTGCTACCATAAGATACGGAAGGGGTGAGTTTACATGTGATTCTCTGGTGGTGCTACCATTAGATACGGAAGGGGTGAGTTTACATGTGATTGTCTCGTGGTGCTACCATTAGATACGGAAGGGGTGAGTCTACATGTGATTGTCTCGTGGTGCTACCATTAGATACGGAAGGGGTGAGTCTACATGTGATTCTCTGGTGCTACCATTAGATACGGAAGGGGTGAGTTTACATGTGATTCTCTGGTGATGCTACCATTAGATACGGAAGGGGTGAGTTTACATGTGATTCTCTGGTGGTGCTACCATTAGATATGGAAGGGGTGAGTTTACATGTGATTGTCTGTTACTACCATTAGATACGGAAGGGGTGAGTCTACATGTGATTCTCTGGTGCTACCATTAGATACGGAAGGGGTGAGTTTACATGTGATTCTCTGGTGGTGCTACCATTAGATACGGAAGGGGTGAGTTTACATGTGATTCTCTGGTGGTGCTACCATTAGATACGGAAGGGGTGAGTTTACATGTGATTGTCTCGTGGTGCTACCATTAGATATGGAAGGGGTGAGTTTACATGTGATTGTCTGTTACTACCATTAGATACGGAAGGGGTGAGTTTACATGTGATTCTCTGGTGGTGCTACCATTAGATACGGAAGGGGTGAGTCTACATGTGATTCTCTGGTGCTACCATTAGATACGGAAGGGGTGAGTTTACATGTGATTCTCTGGTGATGCTACCATTAGATACGGAAGGGGTGAGTTTACATGTGATTCTCTGGTGGTGCTACCATTAGATACGGAAGGGGTGAGTTTACATGTGATTGTCTCGTGGTGCTACCATTAGATATGGAAGGGGTGAGTTTACATGTGATTGTCTGTTACTACCATTAGATACGGAAGGGGTGAGTTTACATGTGATTCTCTGGTGGTGCTACCATTAGATACGGAAGAGGTGAGTCTACATGTGATTCTCTGGTGCTACCATTAGATACGGAAGGGGTGAGTTTACATGTGATTCTCTGGTGATGCTACCATTAGATACGGAAGGGGTGAGTTTACATGTGATTCTCTGGTGGTGCTACCATTAGATACGGAAGGGGTGAGTTTACATGTGATTCTCTGGTGATGCTACCATTAGATATGGAAGGGGTGAGTTTACATGTGATTGTCTAGTGGTGCTACCATTAGATATGGAAGGGGTGAGTTTACATGTGATTGTCTGTTACTACCATTAGATACGGAAGGGGTGAGTTTACATGTGATTCTCTGGTGGTGCTACCATTAGATACGGAAGGGGTGAGTTTACATGTGATTGTCTAGTGGTGCTACCATTAGATACGGAAGGGGTGAGTTTACATGTGATTGTCTAGTGGTGCTACCATTAGATATGGAAGGGGTGAGTTTACATGTGATTGTCTGTTACTACCATTAGATACGGAAGGGGTGAGTTTACATGTGATTCTCTGGTGGTGCTACCATTAGATACGGAAGGGGTGAGTTTACATGTGATTGTCTGGTGGTACTACCATTAGATACGGAAGGGGTGAGTTTACATGTGATTCTCTGGTGGTACTACCATTAGATACGGAAGGGGTGAGTTTACATGTGATTCTCTGGTGGTGCTACCATTAGATACGGAAGGGGTGAGTTTACATGTGATTCTCTGGTGGTGCTACCATTAGATATGGAAGGGGTGAGTTTACATGTGATTGTCTGTTACTACCATTAGATACGGAAGGGGTGAGTTTACATGTGATTCTCTGGTGGTGCTACCATTAGATACGGAAGGGGTGAGTTTACATGTGATTGTCTGGTGGTGCTACCATTAGATACGGAAGGGGTGAGTTTACATGTGATTCTCTGGTGGTGCTACCATTAGATACGGAAGAGGTGAATTAGAATTTGATTCACGAAGAGACTAAAATATGAATGCCTTTCATTTTATTTGACATACATATTTGCTATATCTTGGTCAGAATATATATTTATATGTGGCCAGGGATGTATACAATAACCTCGGTATAGAAATAACCTTCATATCAGTCATAAAGAAAAGAAGTAACATTTGAAACTTCATCTGTTGAGGTTCTGCAAAATTGTCATTTCTTGATTAATGCATTTAAAATCATCAGACTTTCCACAATTTCACAGATTTCACAGGCATATATGGTTGGAAAAGAAAGTGATTCAATTATTATACTATGAATCCCCCCTAAAATAGGATGAACTAATAATTAACTGATGTTCCAATTAAAAAAGATTGAGGTTAATGGAATATCAGGATGACTTTATTCACTTCAGAAATTCAGAGCTCCTGGTTAGATGTGATAAGTAGACTGATGAAAAAGTAAAACCACGATGTTATATCTCTTGATGTTATATCTTTTGATGATAGTGGTATGGATCGATTATGGTTTAAGTCAGCAATGCTCAGTTCCTGCTCCAGAGAAAGTTCTCAGCGAATACCACGGAGGCTGTAATACCAACCATAAGAGTCGCAACCCGGACTGTGTGGCTGCCATCCACCGCTACTGTAACCAGGCATGTTGTAGTGATATTGTAGGATACAGATTGCCCATATACTATATATATATATATAGTATATGGGCAATCTGTATCCTACAATATCACTACCTCAATATATATATATTGATATATATCTATATATCTATATCAGCACAATAATCAGGCATGTCCTATCTAATGTTTACATGAGTACTGTAATCAGGCATGTCCTATCTAATGTTTCCATGAGTACTGTAATCAGGCATGTTCTATCTAATGTTTAATATTTACATCAGAAATATTATCAGACATATTATAAATATTCAATACAGTTATCAAAACTATTTCATTTAATAATTATTGATAATAAATGTGGGCATGAAATATCATGCTTACCTGAAATCACATTCCAATCTGATTTCATAATTCCATGTGGGTCTATTTTAGGAATTGGGGTGTAAAAAGTAGGTCAGTTTCAGGAGATCCTTAAAAGTAGGTCAATCTTGCACACATCAGCAGAGGCTGGTACATATTTTACAAATAGTATATCAGGCATTGTGGTCATGTCGATCATACACAAAGACAAAAAAAATAATGATTGAATAAGTGCAGAGAAAAAACGTACCTTCATTGTAAAATTTAGAACTTTTTTTCTATTCATCTAATTCATATTCTGATTGAAGTTTTAGATTCTAAAATGTATTCAAAAAATTTAATTTAATGAACCAAAAAACATTTAAGCATTATTTTATGTTACTAAGTTCAATATTTCAAAACAAACATGAAAGTAAATTTCATTTATTTATGAAAATGGTAAAAGCAAAAGATCAAATGTGCATGGCATGTCTTTATTATCATTAAATAATTGTTAGAGGATAATAATTACATTTAATCAGAATAGAAATATCTCAAATATTAAACAAGTTATGAATTTTTCCCTGAGGGTACTTCAGATTGAGAAAGTGTAAAAGTATAGGTGGCGCCCCCAGCCACCAGGGGCGCTACCAAAGTGTTTCTATATCCAGAATGATTTGCAATGATCCAATGTATAACTGTGCCGAATTTGGTGCTTGTTTCCAAAAGTGCACAAACATGGTCTTTTTATGGACTTATCTACTTGACCATATGTATCTAACCAATCTGAGTATGCTTTAGATACATATGTTATAGAGATTTTGATTAATTGATCTTCATATCATTAAATTGTCTACATTTTAACAACGTCTAATTATGAAGTGTTCCATACCAGATTGGCTTAAATGGCCAGCAGATGGGGACATCCCGTGAGACTATTCATGAGAAGATTGGGATATCCTGTGTGAAGACTGTGTGGAAAGGTCCCATACTGTTCTCGCAGCTGCGGCAGGAGCACGGGTCCTGTGACCACCACGCCCGTTCCCAGACTAACTGCATCTCGGCGGCGCACCGCTTCTGCCGGAGACACCATGGCACCGGGACCTCGGGCTTCCCCCAGGAAGTCAGCACGCGGGAAATCGTTGTGGCCTGCTTCAGGTGCACATTTTAACCTCTATATTCTAATACAAGATTTATTTCTTCAGAATATGACCTTTTGATCAATAAACGTGAAACCATGGATATTTCTTTTATAAATATAATACGACACAATGACCAAACAAGTACGGAAATCTAAAAATTCAGAAAGACCAGTCCTAATTGTATGTGAAATGTTGTGTGAAATTGTATCATATTGAAAGTATTTCACACTTCAGATTTCAAAATGACCACACCATAAGTATAATTTTCATGGGGTTGTTGCAGGGCTGAGGTATACACGGTGCCTGTGTCCACCCTGCAGACCTACCACGGGCACTGCAACTCTGTGCACAGGGCCCCCAGTGCCGACTGCTTCTCCGCCTCCAGCCGCTACTGCCGTCAGGTTCACGGCCTGACCGGAGGAGTCAACGTGGAGTGGGCTAACGGCATCATCGTGACGGCCTGCTATTCGGCGGACTTCTCTCTTGATGTGTTCACCAAGAGGACCTCTGAGTACCACAGCCGGGCGGCCACTGTGAGCGGCATGTGCTCTGTCAGCTTCAACACTCAGCAAGCCAAGGTTCTTCACTCAGTGCCACAGCTCCTAGCTACTCAGACACTGGATAACTCCTGCTCCCAGGACTCTTCCAATGCAGCAACCTTTAAGGTGAGATCTATTGCTCGATGAAATGCCCATATAAAGGTGTCGATTTGTTTTTGCGCCATGAGATGTCCTTATGAAGGTGCTGGCCAATCAGATGTTAAAAAAAAGAAGATGTTGTATTCGATTTGTAATGTTGTCCTTGAACCAGAAGTTGTTACTTCAATTTAGGAATACTTAAAGCCACGGTCTCACTGTAGCGGAGAGGCAAAGCGGATGAAAGCGCTTTCTCTGTATCACATTCTAAAGTCATGCGTTTAGAGTTCGGATCAGTACGCGTATGTACGCTTCGGTCCGCCAAACCTTTTTAACATGTTGAAAATTTTGTTCAGAAGAGATGTGGATGGCCAGTTGACACTGGCTTCATTACACATACTGAATGTGTCCGGAATGCAAACGCTTTCTTCATATCTCATGCTGAATGGGTTCGGAAGGTGTGCATTGTTGTCCACAAGGTGGTATCAAAGCGGAAAAGGGGTTAATAAAAAACGAAAAATTAATGAAAAATAGAGGCAGTCAGGATTGAATGCGAACAGTAAGCCGAACAAATACGAATGAACACGAATATAAAGTTGATGACTTGCAGATGCGTTGTGAACAGTAAATGGACAGACATGGCGTAAACGGAAGGAGAGTGCATGGAAACATAGTCATTGCGGCCAACATCAGCACAAGGAAAGGACGTACTGTGGAGAAGAGTGGACACTGGCGATGACGTCATAGATGAGATATTAAAAGGCCGTCATGCACCTTTGCCATCATTAGCACAAGGTACTTTCAAGCGGAAAGATGCAGTGTGCTGTCAGAGCTGGAGTTGAATACAGAAATGCCATACTTAGGACACAGTTGGGGTTTAAATTTGCACAACTTCAATAACAAGTTATTGCCAACCAAAGAAGAAGGGCCAGAAGAAAGGCCAGAAGAAGAAGAAGGTTTTGGACCGGACCTTGGCTTTCTGCTCAGAGGAGAAAAGTTTGGGTTATTTAACCAACTCATGCAGGAACTGAGAAATGAGGACCTAACTTCTTTTACTGAGTTCCTGAGGATGCCTCCACAAATGTTTGATGAGATTCTGGCCAGAATCCTCCACAGAATTTACAAGAATACAACCTGGTACAGAGACCCCTTGGACCCTAGGATGAAACTTGCCATTACACTCACCTTGCCTCAGGGACCAAGTAAAGATGTATGCAATATGGTTGGAGAGTAGCCCACAACACCATCTCTGTGTTTGTCTGAGAGGTAAATATGAAAACCAATTGGATTTAATTTATGTTCTTTGCAGCTTTCCTGAGACAAAACTGAGATATTGTTTATTACTAACATGTACTTATGAATGTTTTCCATTTTGTCCTTTCAGGTGTGTCAAGCCATCATTGACGAATGCAAGGGGGAACTGATGACAATGCCTGTAACATCACAAGAGTGGCAGGACATAGATGATGGATTTTGGGCCCCGGGAGAAATGGAACTTTCTACATACACTTGGTGCCATAGATGGGAAGCACATCGCCTGTAAATGCTCCCCTGGTTCTGGTTCCACATACTACAACTACAAAAAGTTTTACTTGGTGGTGCTTCTTGCTATGGTGGACAGTGAATACAAGTTCATATGGGCAGACCTTGGAACCAAAGGAGCAACCTCTGATGCCCAGATATGGAATACAAGTGACCTCCATACAGCCCTTGAGAACAATGACCTCCACTTGCCTCAGCCTTCTTCACTTCCCAATGACACTCAGCCTGTACCTTACTTCATCATAGGTGATGATGCTTTTGCCTTAATGCCCTGCATGATCAAACCTTTTGGACACAGGGGTTTATCACGTGAAGAAAGGATACACAATAACAGACTGTTTAGGACTAGAAGGGTAGTGGAGAATGCATTTGGTATCTTGGCCAACATATTTCAAGTCCTGATGAGCACCATGCAACACACCCCAGGTACCATCCGACTGATTGTCACAACATGTATGATACTTTACAATTTGATGAGAACCAGGTATCCCAGGATGCAGAACAACCTTCTAGACTGTGAGGACAGGAACATGAACCTTGTGCTAGGCAGTTGGAGACAGGGCAGAAATCATGGGGACACTGTCATTGTTCAAGGGCACAACAGGTCCAACAGAGAGGGCAAACTACTCCGCAACTTCCTGAAACATTGGGTCAATTCCACAGCTGGTTCTGTCCCATGGCAGGATAGAATAGTGAGAAGATATCAAAGACTGTACATATTCAGAGTCTTTACATGTGATAGCTTGGCTTTGAATAGATTTTATTAATGTATATTGGACATTTATACTTGATTAAAATGTTCAAGAAAAAAATAATATTGTGTTCTGTTTCCTTATCTTTATTTAAAATTATTTTAAAAAAGGTAACTTGTCCCCTCAACAAAAGGAAAGCTTTTAAATTACTAGCCCTTTAATAATGATGCCCACTTCCCTGACATGTTAGGAAAAAAGTGATAAGTAACAAGAAGGAGTTATAGAAATGAAAAGTTTTTTTTTTTTTCAAAGATGGCCACTTCCCAGATGTAGTGTCTTGTTTAAAGTATTTTAATATGATTTTTTCTTTACTACAGATTTTTCACTGCCCAACCTTTTTAATATGGGTTGTTTATTTTAAGATTTTAGTGAAAATGAAAGAAGCTCAACTAAAAATATGTTGCCTGAGGGTCAACAAGCAACCAATCTTTATTACTGATAAAATCATTCAAGTTTTTATACAAAATTGTGACTACTGTCACCAACTTCCATGCTATATAAGAAAATTCACAAAGCTAAAATTGCACACAACAGTCTCTGCACTTATATAGATACATAGTTTATTTTTTCGGTGTGGCTCGGCTGTTGGTCCCTGATTGCACAAAATCTGATAGATTGAGTGAAGAATCCTGAGATCCTGGCAATAACTCTATCAATCTGCCCACAACAGGAACAGTGGATGATGAAGTGGATGCCTGTGACTGCTGTCACTGCTGTCACTGCTGAGATGGCTGTGTTGAGGTTGAAGGCTGGGACATGTAATCTGCAACATATGACAGTGTAGCAGACCCCCAGGCAGACCCTCCAATGGGAGGTCTGTCCCAAGCCTCAGGTTGGGGCTGGTACAAGGAAGAAGGACCTGATGTCTGCTGCTTGAAGACTGCTGATGGTGCAGAGCTTGGCCTGGGTGGGTAATGTGACTGGAAAGGCTGCTGGGTAAACTGCTGCCTTGGAACAGAAGGTGACACAGGCTGGTAGAAGTGTTGTTGTGGCTGCACAAATTGAGGAAGAGAAAATGTAGAACTTGAGGCTTATCCAATTGGAGCCAAAGAGAGCTCTCTTCTGGATCTGGCCCACCTGGCCGGCATGTCTCAAAAACAGATTGGAACTCTCCAAACTGAGCATGTGACGAAGCCTTGATAATACTTGTGCAGTATGACATAAAGGTGCCCCTCACTGATGTGTCTGGCTCAATGGTGGGAACAGCTGCAGCAGTCTTCTTCATATCTTCAAGGCTCTTCTTAATGGTTTCCTGCAGAGCTAATGTAGCTTCATCCTCAGCAGCAGTTGCAGCAGCACCCCTCTTCTTTGGCTTGTTCTGCTTCTTAGAAGCATCTGTATCATACTCATCATCATCAACAGTAATGAGGGAGTCTTGTTCTCTGCAAAAATCCTCTCTGCCGTGGCCAAATCCCCACCAGACCTTGCCAAAGCTTCTTGGACCTGCAAGTACACAATAAAAGAAAAACTCACTAACATGGTACAAATGTAAAGAGACTATGTGCACATACTTAACACCATTAAATTACATGATGGCTAATCAAACATTTTTACACATTGCACATTACACATATATATTTGCATTTACATGTTGTTGAAAAGCATACAAAGTTACAATCATAATAATTTGTACTTACACTGGTGATGGGGACTGGCCGATGAGTGGTGAGATGCTTCTTAAATTCCAATTTGTTTCAGACCCAGGTCTCCCTCTCTGTCGTGTCCCTTACTCCAGATCCTGAGACATCTTCAGTTTTGTGAAGTTTTGTGTACCAGTCCCCAATGTCCTCCCACCAGCATTCTTCTTCTCCCTGTTCCTAAATTCCACGACCTTCCTATTTCACAGACAGGGGTTATCTTTGATGAACTTTATAACATTATCCTCATGTGCCTGATCCCTCAGACGGTGGGACTCTCTTGTCTTCTTTGCCATGTCATCTTTCTTGGACCCTTTCTTGGCGGGAGGTGCTTTGGAACCAGTCTGTATCTCAACCTCACTGTGCCTTGACCCATCCTCACTGTGCCTCGACCCACCATGCTCAGTGTCACTCTGTTTTGACCCCAACTGCTCTGGCTCACTTGTATTGGCAGCAACAACTACCTCTGCAAATACAGAAAAGGGAAAATATTGTTCAAAACTTTGTTCTCACGTGAAAAGGTCAATTGTCATTGGCATTGTGAAAACAAAACAGATCTTATTCTGTCTCCTCATAAATGACTCCTACATATTTAACTTGACACTACTTTTCACCATAACATCATTCCATGTACATCACAATAAAACATTCTTGTTTTCTTACCTTGTGTTTCTGGCATCCCTGCTTCACTTTCTGATGTGTGTCTGTAGTTTCCCCCTTCTCCAATGCAACCAACTTTGCAAGTTGTTTGGGCCTCGGGAGACCACGTTTCCCCCGGCCTCACCATTTTGCAGGGGGATCCTCTCCCTTGTGCCCTTGGTCCAGGCATTGTAATTAATTTCCAAAAGTTAAAAAAACTCCAGATTAAAAGTAAATCCGTTGCAAAAATTGTGTAACCTTGTTATACACTTCTCCGGTTGTGAGTGCGTAACGGTTGGGCAACGCCTCAGCTTTTATGTGTTTGCCCTCCGTCACGTGACCATGAATTCACAGATAAAAAATATCCACACATCAAGATCATAACTCCTCCGTTTGGCCTGTCCGCTACAGTGAGACCATGCCTTTAAATATAGTTATGAGATCAACAAGAAGATCGAGGTGATTCTTGATCGCTCACGTTTAAAATGAAGCATTATAAGGATGTTATTTGAGTGTAGCTTTCAGGAAGCGTACAGACCACGAGTTCTTTCACTCTGTCTCCCTCTCATCTGACCATACCGCCTGGTCTGCGAGTGACCACCTCTCTACCCCGGCTGTCTTCATCGCTACAACTGACCACCGGCCACGACCCCAGCACGCTGAACGTCCTCACTGAGTCTACCATCCCCGTCCACTACAGCAAACAGCTCCACCTGGAGGCGGGTCCCCTGAACGCCATCCAAGGCAAGGTCATGGTGAACACAGCCTCAGTACAAATGCCGTTCAGTTTCACAGTGGTGACCCAGCTGGGCTCGGTGAAGTCCATGACCGGTATCTGGCGCGGGGAAGTCAGCGGCGACAGTGTCCTCGTGTCACAGGAACAAGTACAGGGAACTTGCTCTGGTGAGTCGGAAATTAAGCACTCCTAACTGAAGAAACTCAAGTGCTGGTAATAGTTGTTTCAGCATCAGCGAGAATGAGTGACATAGCGCATGTAACGGGTTTATAGCAGTGGGAGGAGCGGACGTGCAGAAAACACCCTGCAGAGCACTTTCAGTGACATGTATTACTGGCCTTGTTCGACTTCCATTCACCAAATCAACAACACAGAATGCCATTTTTTCAAAAATTATAAAAAAAATAGTATTTAAAAGGAAATGGGCATGAAATTATTCAAATAGTAAAAGGGGTCATAGGCCATTTTAATGATTAGACACTTTTATTTATTTTGTTTCATAGACATATTCATAAAAGGATTTCACTAACTTCCTCATATTGTTGGAAAAAATTAAAAACATGAATTAAATGTTATAACCCAATTGACTCTATATTCAATATATTTTTTATTATATTTTTTTCAATAATTTCTATTCATACTAATTTTCTCATATTTTCTCATATTTGTCTTCTTTTTAGGGATTACTATGATAAGAGCAACCTATTGCTGATTATTTTCTGAAATTAGATTAATATTTAATTTATCTAATACCTCAAAAATAAATGTGAGGTCAAATTAAAGTCCGTCAAATTGTC
Organism: Amphiduros pacificus; assembly: GCA_949316495.1. Classification (NCBI taxonomy): domain Eukaryota; kingdom Metazoa; phylum Annelida; class Polychaeta; order Phyllodocida; family Hesionidae; genus Amphiduros; species Amphiduros pacificus. Next base: position 1,402,713 of record OX439002.1, read on the forward strand.
ACTTTTGTTACCCTACCGATTTAAGCTATTTTTAATCATTTTAGCTTCATAATAAATCTTGAAATTGATGGACTTTTTTTTCAATTTCTTTTTAGTATTATTGTGTTTTTCTGTGCAGTATTCTGTATATTTTCATAAACTAACCCCAAATAAGCTGGCATTTTTATATTATTTCAAAAAAACTTAGTATTATAGTATTTTCCTCTGTTTTCCCTTATAGATTGACCACAAAGCTATAAATTGCTCTCAAATTGTTAATTATGAACAGATTTTGATGAATAAGGACTCTACGAGCTCGTATTTGAAAGATGTAGATGATAGGATAATAAAACATGTAGATAATTTCGTGGAAATAGGCTTTCTATTTTCAAGGTCATGAAAGGTCACTTCAAGGTCACTGGCAATATTTGATCAAAATAGCCTAAGAAGGTTGACATTCGATCACATATCATTTGTAGATGTATACTGAGTAGTAAAAAAGTTATATCCCTATGTCTGCCATTTCTAGTGATGGAATATGAATTATTAAATACTGAGCCATTTTGACAAAATGTTATTTTCTTAACCTCAATCATATGTTTACATATCTATGACAAAAAACCACTTATCCTGATTTTCAGTTTCATGTTAGAGTGATATCTTAAGATTGTTAAGATAGTTAAGATTGGTTTAATTTGGCAGACATCCGGTGTATAGCTCCAGAGAATCCAGCCAATGGGGTCAGGCTGGGCACATCCTTCCGGTTTGGCAGTCAGGTGACCTTCCGGTGCGATCCAGGGTACCGTCGCGCTGGTCCTGCAGTGCTGAGATGCCTAGAAGATGGCCACTGGGATGGCATCACACCCACATGTCAAGGTATATCGGAATAAACAAGTCATAAAACCCCAACTTGTAAATTACATAACAGTGTATATGAGCACTTTAAACCCACTTGATTAGATCTGAATGTTCAGAGATACTTATTTGAGAGTTTAGAATTGGTGTTATGCATTGAAATCTTTAAAATATGTTGAAAATTTAGGCTTTTCCCCGTTTTGTAGATATGGTATTTTGGGTCAAAATGTGACGCACTGAAAAGATAAATCAAATTCGGATGAGTCAGATTTGTCTTAAATTTCATCTAACTCATCTAACAGCTTTCGAAATGATTGGGTATAAATCCAGAGACTGCAGGATATATTAGTACTAATTACGATTGAACCATTCACAACTGAATAGCTGACATAAAAATGACTTGCCATTGACACATAGTGGCTATAGTGCAATTGCGGGTTACCATCTTTTTTTCTTTTTAATAATATGATTTTAAAGAGTATTTTGTGCACTTCCGGTTTTGTTTATGCACTTCCGGTGTGCTATTTTCAATGGGGCAATATGGCAAACAGCAATCGGCCTACTGATGTACTCACTGAAAGGAGGTTAAGTTCAGGCTATTTGAGACATTGTAATTATGTGACTTATCCATGTAATATATACGCAGCCAGTATGTTTCACAATATCATTCTACAGTGTGACATTTATACTTTTTCTTACAGGTGCCAACTTTATACATACATATCTAAAAGAGATATCACTACCAAAAATAATTATAAGAATTAATATGAATATGATTTCAGCAATTGAATGTGCAGTTTTGACCAGTCCAGACCACGGTGTGGTGGACACGGATGGTAGGACCTATGGCAGTTCAGCACAGTATTCCTGCAATGCTGGCTATCTCCTGCAGGGCCCGGAAACACGGCTGTGTCAGACAGGGGGTCGCTGGACAGCAAACACGCCAACATGTCATGGTAACTACTCATAGCATAGAACCGCTTGATCGCTGTTTTAAGTGATCTTTTGTCAACTTTACACAGATTTGGAATAACATATTCTGTACCGATTTATACTTTTTTACATTTATGTAATGTTAAAACGTTGTTCACATTGGCCTTTGTGAGGCTCGTCACAACCCTTGACGTAATATAAAGCTGTTTTCAATTTGATGATCCTTTCTACTTCAATACTTCTAAGTTCCATGTAGCCGTTTTTTTCTTTGTAAATGTACTGATACTTACCAGCTGAAGGAAGTGATAATTGTGCATTACGTATCATTTCTATTGTCTATTGCCTTAGAAGGATTATGTTCTATAGGAGAGCACACCCCACTTTACTGATAATATTCTGCAAAGTAGTAAAGCGAGACTATCCAGGGTGGTGTTTGTAGTGAGACTATCCAGGGTGGTGTTTGTAGCGAGACTATCCAGGGTGGTGTTTGTAGTGAGACTATCCAGGGTGGTGTCTGTAGCGAGACTATCCAGGGTGGTGTCTGTAGCGAGACTATCCAGGGTGGTGTTTGTAGCGAGACTATCCAGGGTGGTGTCTGTAGTGAGACTATCCAGGGTGATGTTTGTAGCGAGACTATCCAGGGTGGTGTCTGTAGCGAGACTATCCAGGGTGGTGTTTGTAGCGAGACTATCCAGGGTGGTGTTTGTAGCGAGACTATCCAGGGTGGTGTCTGTAGCGAGACTATCCAGGGTGGTGTCTGTAGTGAGACTATCCAGGGTGGTGTCTGTAGTGAGACTATCCAGGGTGGTGTCTGTAGCGAGACTATCCAGGGTGATGTTTGTAGCGAGACTTTCCAGGGTGGTGTCTGTAGTGAGACTATCCAGGGTGGTGTTTGTAGCGAGACTATCCAGGGTGGTGTTTGTAGCGAGACTTTCCAGGGTGGTGTCTGTAGTGAGACTATCCAGGGTGGTGTTTGTAGCGAGACTATCCAGGTTGGTGTCTGTAGCGAGACTATCCAGGGTGGTGTTTGTAGCGAGACTTTCCAGGGTGGTGTCTGTAGTGAGACTATCCAGGGTGGTGTTTGTAGCGAGACTATCCAGGGTGGTGTCTGTAGCGAGACTATCCAGGGTGGTGTCTGTAGTGAGACTATCCAGGGTGGTGTCTGTAGTGAGACTATCCAGGGTGGTGTCTGTAGCGAGACTATCCAGGGTGATGTTTGTAGCGAGACTTTCCAGGGTGGTGTCTGTAGTGAGACTATCCAGGGTCGTGTTTGTAGTGAGACTATCCAGGGTGGTGTTTGTAGCGAGACTATCCAGGGTAGTGTCTGTAGCGAGACTATCCAGGGTGGTGTTTGTAGTGAGACTATCCAGGGTGGTGTTTGTCGTGAGACTATCCAGGGTGGTGTTTGTAGTGAGACTATCCAGGGTGGTGTCTGTAGCGAGACTCAGTAGTGTGGTGTTTGTAGTGAGACTATCCAGGGTGGTGTTTGTAGTGAAACTATCCAGGGTGGTGTTTGTAGTGAGACTATCCAGGGTGGTGTCTGTAGCGAGACTATCCAGGGTGGTGTTTGTAGTGAGACTATCCAGGGGGGTGTTTGTAGTGAGACTATCCAGGGTGGTGTCTGTAGCGAGACTATCCAGGGTGGTGTTTGTAGTGAGACTATCCAGGGTGGTGTCTGTAGCGAGGCTATCCAGGGTGGTGTTTGTAGTGAGACTATCCAGGGGGGTGTTTGTAGCGAGACTATCCAGGGTGGTGTCTGTAGCGAGACTATCCAGGGTGGTGTTTGTAGTGAGACTATCCAGGGTGGTGTCTGTAGCGAGGCTATCCAGGGTGGTGTCTGTAGCGAGACTATCCAGGGTGATGTTTGTAGTGAGGCTATCCAGGGTGGTGTTTGTAGCGAGACTATCCAGGGTGGTGTCTGTAGCGAGACTATCCAGGGTGGTGTTTGTAGCGAGACTATCCAGGGTGGTGTTTGTAGCGAGACTATCCAGGGTGGTGTTTGTAGCGAGACTATCCAGGGTGGTGTCTGTAGCGAGACTATCCAGGGTGGTGTCTGTAGCGAGACTATCCAGGGTGGTGTTTGTAGCGAGACTATCCAGGGTGGTGTTTGTAGCGAGACTATCCAGGGTGGTGTTTGTAGCGAGACTATCCAGGGTGGTGTTTGTAGTTGGACTATCCAGGGTGGTGTTTGTAGTGAGACTATCCAGGGTGGTGTTTGTAGAAGACTATCCAGTGTGGTGTTTGTAGCGAGGCTATCCAGGGTGGTGTCTGTAGCGAGACTATCCAGGGTGGTGTTTGTAGTGAGACTATCCAGGGTCGTGTTTGTAGTGAGACTATCCAGGGTGGTGTCTGTAGCGAGACTATCCGGGGTGGTGTTTGTAGTGAGACTATCCAGTGTGGTGTTAGTAGTGAGACTATCCATGGTGGTGTCTGTAGCGAGACTATCCAGGGTGGTGTTTGTAGTGAGACTATCCAGGGTCGTGTTTGTAGTGAGACTATCCAGGGTGGTGTCTGTAGCGAGACTATCCGGGGTGGTGTTTGTAGTGAGACTATCCAGTGTGGTGTTAGTAGTGAGACTATCCAGGGTGGTGTTTGTAGCGAGGCTATCCAGGGTGGTGTCTGTAGCGAGACTATCCAGGGTGGTGTTTGTAGTGAGACTATCCAGGGTCGTGTTTGTAGTGAGACTATCCAGGGTGGTGTTTGTAGCGAGGCTATCCAGGGTGGTGTCTGTAGCGAGGCTATCCAGGGTGGTGTTTGTAGCGAGACTATCCAGGGGGGTGTTTGTAGTGAGACTATCCAGGGTGGTGTCTGTAGCGGGACTATCCAGGGTGGTGTCTGTAGCGAGACTATCCAGGGTGGTGTTTGTAGCGAGACTATCCAGGGTGGTGTCTGTAGTGAGACTATCCAGGGTGGTGTTTGTAGCGAGGCTATCCAGGGTGGTGTCTGTAGCGAGACTATCCAGGGTGGTGTTTGTAGTGAGACTATCCAGGGTCGTGTTTGTAGTGAGACTATCCAGGGTGGTGTTTGTAGCGAGGCTATCCAGGGTGGTGTCTGTAGCGAGGCTATCCAGGGTGGTGTTTGTAGCGAGACTATCCAGGGTGGTGTTTGTAGTGAGACTATCCAGGGTGGTGTCTGTAGCGGGACTATCCAGGGTGGTGTCTGTAGCGAGACTATCCAGGGTGGTGTTTGTAGCGAGACTATCCAGGGTGGTGTCTGTAGTGAGACTATCCAGGGTGGTGTTTGTAGCGAGACTATCCAGGGGGGTGTTTGTAGCGAGACTATCCAGGGTGGTGTCTGTAGCGAGACTATCCAGGGTGGTGTCTGTAGCGAGACTATCCAGGGTGGTGTCTGTAGTGAGACTATCCAGGGTGGTGTCTGTAGTGAGACTATCCAGGGTGGTGTCTGTAGCGAGACTATCCAGGGTGGTGTTTGTAGTGAGACTCAGTAGTGTGGTGTTTGTAGTGAGACTATCCCCGGTGGTGTCTGTAGCGAGACTATCCGGGGTGGTGTTTGTAGTGAGACTATCCAGGGTGGTGTCTGTAGCGAGACTCAGTAGTGTGGTGTTTGTAGTGAGACTATCCCGGGTGGTGTCTGTAGCGAGACTATCCGGGGTGGTGTTTGTAGTGAGACTATCCAGGGTGGTGTCTGTAGCAAGACTATCCAGGGTGGTGTCTGTAGCGAGACTATCCAGGGTGGTGTCTGTAGTGAGACTATCCAGGGTGGTGTCTGTAGTGAGACTATCCAGGGTGGTGTCTGTAGCGGGACTATCCAGGGTGGTGTCTGTAGTGAGACTATCCAGGGTGGTGTCTGTAGCGAGACTATCCAGGGTGGTGTCTGTAGCGAGACTATCCAGGGTGGTGTCTGTAGCGGGACTATCCAGGGTAGTGTCTGTAGCGAGACTCAGTAGTGTGGTGTTTGAAGCGAGACTATCCAGGGTGGTGTTTGTAGCGAGACTATCCAGGGTGTTGTTTGTAGTGAGACTATCCAGGGTGGTGTTTGTAGTGAGGCTATCCAGGGTGGTGTCTGTAGTGAGACTATCCAGGGTCGTGTTTGTAGTGAGACTATCCAGGGTGGTGTTTGTAGCGAGACTATCCAGGGTGGTGTCTGTAGCGAGACTATCCAGGGTGGTGTTTGTAGCGAGACTATCCGGGGTGGTGTTTGTAGCGAGACTATCCAGGGTGGTGTCTGTAGCGAGACTATCCAGGGTGGTGTTTGTAGCGAGACTATCCAGGGTGGTGTTTGTAGCGAGACTATCCAGGGTGGTGTTTGTAGCGAGACTATCCAGGGTGGTGTTTGTAGCGAGACTATCCAGGGTGGTGTCTGTAGCGAGACTATCCAGGGTGGTGTTTGTAGCGAGACTATCCAGGGTCGTGTTTGTAGTGAGACTATCCAGGGTGGTGTTTGTAGCGAGACTATCCAGGGTGGTGTCTGTAGCAACGCTATCCAGGGTGGTGTCTGTAGCGAGACTATCCAGGGTGGTGTCTGTAGCGAGACTATCCAGGGTGGTGTCTGTAGCGAGACCATCCAGGGTGGTGTCTGTTTCGAGACTATCCAGAGTGAAGTCTGTAGCGAGACTATCCACGGTGGTGTTTGTAGCGAGACTATCCAGGGTGGTGTTTGTAGCGAGACTATCCAGGGTGGTGTTTGTAGCGAGACTATCCAGGGTGGTGTCTGTAGCGAGACTATCCAGGGTGGTGTCTGTAGCGAGACTATCCAGGGTGGTGTCTGTAGCGAGACTATCCAGGGTGGTGTCTGTAGTGAGACTATCCAGGGTGGTGTTTGTAGCGAGACTATCCAGGGTGGTGTCTGTAGCAAGGCTATCCAGGGTGGTGTTTGTAGTGAGACTATCCAGGGTGGTGTTTGTAGCGAGGCTATCCAGGGTGATGTTTGTAGCGAGGCTATCCAGGGTGATGTTTGTAGCGAGACTATCCAGGGTGGTGTCTGTAGCGAGACTATCCAGGGTGATGTTTGTAGTGAGACTATCCAGGGTGGTGTTTGCAGCGAGACTATCCAGGGTGGTGTTTGTAGCAAGGCTATCCAGGGTGGTGTCTGTAGTGAGACTATCCAGGGTGTTGTTTGTAGTGAGACTATCCAGGGTGGTGTTTGTAGCGAGGCTATCCAGGGTGGTGTCTGTAGCGAGACTATCCAGGGTGGTGTCTGTAGCAAGGCTATCCAGGGTGGTGTTTGTAGCGAGACTATCCAGGGTGGTGTTTGTAGCGAGACTATCCAGGGGGGTGTCTGCTATGATCTGTGGTTGTGTTTTTCAGCTATTCCTTGCCAGACGATGACGTCACCGCAGAATGGGTATGTCTCATTTAGTGATGGCGGTGACACTGCTTCCTTTACATGTAAGAAAGGGTACGAGCTTCATGGCTCCCCACAGACATCATGCTCACTGGGAAAATGGACTGCTCCCAAACCAACCTGCAAAGGTCATACTGCGTTCTCATTCATATTATCAATCAGAAAAATAAATACTTTAATCATGAAATGTGCTTATGATTTCCATTTCCATTTTACTTAAATTTTAAATTTAAATTTAAATTTAAATTACATAGTGCCTTAATAATTGCTTTTAATTACATCACGTTGACACAATGAGGTCATTTAGTCCTTAAAACAGCAAAAAAATAAAAAAATAAAAATAAAATTGCCATTTGGAATAAACAAAAGTAGAATTATATTTCTCAGATATATGTTTTAATTTCTGCCCTGCCCTTCTTGGACATGTCGGAAGATCCTGTAAATCAATTATCTAAATCAATATGTCTATTTTTGCATTAACTGTATTTTTATTCCTCCTTGCAGTCCGATCGTGTGGCGATCCAGGAACTCCAGTTCATGGTATTAACTCAAGAGGCAACCATACCTATCTGGGTCAGGTCACATTTAAATGTAATCCCGGATATCATTTGTCAGGAGAACACACTATTACCTGTCAATCTAATGGTCAGTGGAGCGGAACCCCGCCTCAGTGTCACGGTCAGTTACGTCATTATATCTGAGTATTATGATTGGCTTAATGAGAAACCAAAACAAAGGTCATGTGGCAGAGAAGGGAGCGTTAATTGATAAGGGCTATTGATAAGGCCTAAACATGCATTTTCACAATAATGTCCTTCTGTCTGTCCCTTAGGTCCAAAGAATATGATTAATTTGAAAGATACTCACATCCACCCCATGTTGCAGAGTAATCTAAGATCTTTAGTCATTACCTAGCTGCATTGTATTAACCAAACGTTAAACATGATAGGAAAGTCTATAATGTTAAAATTACAGTGTGTGTGGCTCTCGAAGGGTGAGGATGTGCAATTAAGGAGCTCCTGCAGATTATCAAGTTTTCCTAAGTTTTCCTAAGTTTTCCTAAGTTTTCTCTTGGATAATTACATCAAATGTACATCATATGTGAATATATGAATACATGAACTTATTAACACATATTAAATGGATTTTTATGTGCTTTACATGTATTAGTAACTGAAAAACGGACTTGAAAAGTGGTTCCAAGTACTAATCCTTTGTCCAGGAAGCCAGGAAGTCAAAGTCAAATATGGCTGGAACAGAGGGGAATGGAACAGACAAAAACAATGAAGGACAAGTGTGTCTTACTGAAGGATGTACTTTTAGTTGCAAGGATGTTGGAGCTACAAAAGGCCCATCTTTACAATGCATGTTCTGTATGGAATGGTTCCACCTGACATGTGTAGGGGTTAAGAAGGAGCACCATCAGGCAACTTTCAGCTGCCCATCATGCCGCACCTGTACTAGCCAAATCACAAACATCCAGAAAGAAGTAAGTAATATTCAAGATAATAATAATAATAATAATAATAAAAATTTATATAGCGCTGTATCAGACTAAGTCTGCTCTAAGCGCGTCCCGAGATAGTGTTTCCTAAACAAATGAGTCTTCAGCCTTTTCTTGAAAGTCTCTATACTTTTGCAATTTTTCACTTCAAGGGGCAGGGCATTCCAGTTTTTTGGAGCATATACCATGAAAGCCCTGTCACCATACGTTTTCATATTCGTCTTGGGTACCATATATTCATTTTTGTCATTGGATCTTAGTCCCAGATCAGATTTCTTATCAGTTAATAGTTGGGCTAGGTATTCTGGGGCAAAGCCATTTTGCACCTTCCATGTCAATAGAGAAATTTTAAAGTCAATTCTAGCCTCAACTGGCAACCAATGAAGGTCCATAAGCTTTTGTGTAATGTGATCCCTCTTTTTGAGTTTACCTACTACTCTTGCTGCAGAATTCTGTAATTTTTGCAGTTTGGCAATTTCACACTTTGGTAGTCCTGCTAAAAGTGAATTCCCGTAGTCAAGGGTAGAGGTGACAAAAGAGTGAGCAAGAGTGTTTGCTGTTTTCTCATCTAAACAGTTTCTAATGCTGGCTAAGTTTTTTACATGAAAATAACCATTTTTGCACATTTTTTTGATTTGCGATTTCATTGATAACTCCTGATCTATAATAACTCCAAGATCCTTAACTGTTTTTGATCTAGAGATATTAGTCTCACCTACTAGAATTTCATTTGGTAGATTGTCATTTCTGAAATCACAGCTTTTACCACATAAAAGCATTTCTGTTTTCTCATCATTTATCTTCATTTTATTTTCTATCAAAAATTTCCTTATCAATTTAATACATTTTTCCATTTCTATACAGGACCTATTTCTATCTACTTCAGATTTTGGATCTATTGTAATATATAATTGCGTATCATCAGCGTAGATGTGATGTTTGAGACCAAAATTACCAACAATGTCAGACAGAGGCTCCATGTATGCTGTGAACAGCAGTGGTCCTAACACAGAGCCCTGAGGAACACCATAACTAATATTCTTATTCTCAGATCTTTTACCTTCAATTGTCACACATTGTTTCCTGTTTGCTAGATATGACCGGAACCACTGTAAGGCAGTGCCCCTAATACCACATCTTTTTTCCAGCCTATTCAATAATATGTTATGGTCAATAGTGTCAAATGCCGCTGACAGATCAAGTAGCACTAGCATTACCGTTTTACCATTATCAATATCCATTAAAATGTCATTCTGTACCTTCAGCAGTGCAGTCTCAGTGCTATGAAACTCCTTATAAGCAGATTGAAATATACTTTGAATATCATTTTTTATAAGGTGACCAACAAATTGTGCAGCAATAGCCCTTTCTATTAATTTAGATAAATAGGCAAGATTAGATACTGGTCTATAATTTTTCTTAATCAATTCCAGTCCCAGTTTCTTAATTAATGGTCTAATGATAGCCATTTTTAAGTCATCAGGCATGCTACCCATTGAAATAGATTTATTTATAATAGCCTTTATTAGCGGTAATAGGGGACCCATACACTCAGCCAGAAGCCAGGTTGGAATGGGATCTAGTTCACACGACTTCTTTGCTGATTCTTTGATTAACTTTGATACATCTGCATCATCTAATAGTGCAAATTTGTCCAGGTGAGTACTGAATTTACATGTCTCAGTCATCAGTGATGATGTTTTATCATTTTTATCCATATTTTCCCTCAAATTCGAGATTTTGTCAAGAAAAAAATTATTAAATTCAGATGCCAACTCTTTACTATCACTATGTTTGGGGAAGGGAGTGTCCTCTTTAGTATGTAATAGTTTGTTTAGTATTTTGAACAGCCTTTTTGGATCCGATTTATTAGTATTAATTATTTCTGCATAATAACTATTTCTAGAATCCTTAACCATATTGTTATATTTATTTCTCTGTTGTTGATATTGAATTTTGTCAGCCTCAAGTCGACTTTTATCGTGTTTTCTTTCAAGTTTCCTTTTTTTTCTTTTTTCGTTTTTAATCTCATCAGATAACCACGGAGCTGGTTTCCTATTGGTTATGGTTTTTTCTATGATTGGGGCATGTTTATCAAGTATACTTGTTAATTTGCTATATTCAGTTAGTAATTCATTAAGGTCCTTTTCATCATACGATTTATTATCACCAAATTTCTCTTCAACATCATCTATAAAACTTTTTATGTTCATTTTTTTGTAACTTCTGTATGATACCTTTTTCTTATTTTTTATTCTGGTTTGAAGGTTTAAAGTGAGTTTAATAATACTATGATCAGATATCTTCTCCTCTACCTTGTGTTCTTGTATTAAGTTACTATTAATATTTGTGATTAGCAGATCCAGTGTATTACCTAATATGTGTGTAGGTTCAGTCACATGGTTATGCAAATTGTATAAATCTAAGATGTCATTAAATTTAATTACATTTGGCCTTTCTGGTCTGTTTATATGAAAATTATAATCACCAACAAAAAGGACTTCATGTGTGTATGTAGAATAATAACTTAGCAGATCACTAAATTCCTCAAAGAACTCTGTATAAGTGTATTTGTTTTTTCCTGAGGGTTCTGGTCTATAAATGGTAATAATAGTGCATAATTTGTTTTTGGTTTTGATATTAATTTCCATCATTTCCATAGTTGATAAGTTATGACTGTTATTAATTTTCTTTATGTCAATTTCAGGTCTGAAAATAACAGCCAAGCCGCCGCCAGATCTTAATGTACGTGGTAAGTGTTCAATATCATAATTATTTTCTTTGATTTTACCTTTAATTATTTTTTCATTCGCCTCGTTCATCCAGGTTTCAGTAACAAAAAATAAATCAACGTTATTTTCATTTATGTATACATTTAGAAGTTCTACTTTGTTTCCTATGCTTTGTACATTTGCTGTAGCAATTGTTAGTTGCTTGTTTGATTCATAGCGCATGTTATTTCTAATCGTTTTATTATTAATTATGTTATTATTTGCATTGATTCCATCCATGTTATCTTGATTAATGCAACCTTCTGCCAGCACTCCGGTCGTTGACCCCATGACGTCATTTTGTCGGATTCCCCACTCACCCCCAGCAGATTGCCCCCCATGGCGGCCAATCAGATTAAGGGAGGGCGGAGCCAATGTCCGATCGCTTCGGAACTTTGAGAGACAATTATTAATTTCATAACCTTCTACAGTTCGATTAAAGTTTTGAGTTACACTTTTGTTACTGTCAGAAAGATAACTAAATCGATTTGAAAGCGATATTGAGTTTATTGATGAGGTAAGACCCGTTTTACTTTTACGTATCGTCCTATTTTGGGCGTGGCTATTTTGACCACGTGACCTTGGCAATGCCCATATTTGGGACACATTTTTTGGTTGCCGTTTTCCATTAAGAGTGTCCGATTGGGAAATACCTTTTGTATATTTGACATGATTAACTGTTTGATTTAATGTTTTACATGATATATGATTTTGATTATTGCATTTTACAACTTCACTGTAGAGTCTCTTATTTTTATCAGGATAGAACCGTGTATTCTGTTTGCCCATTTTTTGACTATGGAGGTAAGGGATAGGCATGCGATTAATTCCTTTGTTAGTGGTTCTCATATAAATAATGTCATTTTTTGATTTGTTAAAAACATTTATTTTAAAATCTCGACATGCTTGTCCATAATTAAAATTTTTCATGCGATCATTATAGACATTATACATTGTTCTAGCTCCATGCATGCTACAGATATCACAATTTTTGTGATGACATAAATGTTTAACAGCAGGTATTTTATCACAGTACATATGTATATTATTTTTATCACAAAATAGACCATCTCCTAAATGACTAAAGCCATTAGTTTTAATGCAACCTTCTGTAATATAATACTGATTAGATTTTAACACATTTTGACATTTAAAATTTTGACCCTTACCCCCTAAACACCATCATTCATTAAATTTCATCTTTTTACTCCCTGGCACGTGCTCAAAAATGCATCTTACACCGTAGCTGCACTGACCTGTTTTGGCGAAATTATTGCATATGCCCCTTGTCTCATGTCTAATTGGTGCAATCTTAGTTGTGCTATCAGTAATGATGCAGTCAATAGCCTCTAATGCCATGGTCATTTGTAGGGGACTACCCATAATAACCATACCCTGACCCATATCATCTGGGTTCTGAGACTTAATGTTCTCAGAGTGGTTCCACGTGATTTTCCTCAGTTTTGCTGAGGAATGATGCTGTATGTTCTTAACAGTTGAACCCTTATTACCAATTATAACCCCCATCTTTTCAGATGGAATTTCTTTCACTAAATTTACATCGGACTTTAAAAGTTCAGATATGATTTTGGACTCTATTTCACCCAGCTCTGAAGAAGTAGAGTGGGACTCAGGCGGAAAGTCGTTCAGATCCTGAGTGATGTCAACGTATATCATTGGCATTATGAAGTCAACGAACGCCTTTGCACCGATGTCAGTCATCAGATAGCCATCGTCAATCATGGTGTATGCCCTTAGAAAACGTTCGAAAGATTTTCTAAAAGTTGTAACCTGCAATTTGCCTTTGTTTTGTTCTGTTATCTTAAAGTTTTGTATTTTCTTGTTAAGTTGGGTAAATTCATTAGATTTGACCCTGCTAGGAGGAGTGGTACATAGTATAACCTGTGCATGAGTTTCATCCAGTAGTACTTTCATTACTGACAATATACCTTCATATACTTCAGATGCACTTGCCCCATCTACAAGGTCCTGCGACCCAAGAATTACAATAATACAATGAAACTCCCTTAGTCGGGTTATTGTCTCTTTACTAGAGATTGTGTGTTTTAAATGAATAGCAGATGTATTTTCACCAACATCAGGTACAAAAATATGGACATCACTGTACTCACTAGCCATTTTCTTAATTTTAGTACCATTTGCACTTTCAGTCAAAAATAGAATCTTGGGCTTTGTCCTTTTGTGTCCGGTGGCGTCACCTCTTGGAGAATCCTGACTTAAGGTCAGTAGTCTGTTTTCAGCCCTTTCATCTTCAAGTTTTTCAGATAGAACTTCGATATTGACTTCTTTAATGTTCAACTCTTCTTTTAACTCATTCAATTTCAGTGTTGTAAAATTTAGTTCATCCAGTGCATCATTTAACTTGGCCTTATAGTTATTCAGTTTATTTTTCAACTCATCATTCTCACTCTTGATTTTGTCCATTTGCTTATCCTTCTTGCCCTGAGTAGCCGACGCTGTACTACTACCACTTGCAGGACCTGCGGGCGCATTGTTGCTGGTACTTCTTGTGACTGTACCCCTTTGTGGTTTGGTGGGGTTTTCAATAACCGTTATGTCAAGCTCCCCACCAGGGTCCGCCACTGTTGGATCTGCTGTAGCCATGCTGTGCTTAAATGATAAAAGTATACCAAATTTTGTATGATGTGTTTTTATGAATATATGCTTTTATTTCCTGTATATATTCCTCTGTATGTGGACAAACTAATATTGTAGTATATTTTTAATAAACTATGATATACCACGATTTGCTTTCAATGACTTATGTATTGTAAATAATTATGCAACTTGTACAGCCCCTATGTGAAGGAGTTGCTACAAACAATATTTATTTATTTAGCGTTTATAATGAACCTGACTTTTCACCCCTATAAGTAAGAGTGAGAAGTTAATCCTATTTGACTTTCTATATGGAGAAAATCAATGAAACAATGAGACTTATACACAAATCCTATATGGAGGATATACAAGTATTATTTATGGATTCTCTGTATGGAGAGAAATTAACACAATTTATCAAATTCCTATATGAAAGAATATGACACACAATCGAAATACAGTTCTCTATATGGAGAGAAATATATTTTTGTACTTTAACCTTGTCTAAATTCTTATATGGAAGAATAAGACACACAAATATTTAGTTGTTTGCTATACCCTTCAAATTTTCTATATGGAGAAAATTTGCAAGTTTTTTGTACTTTAACCTTGCCTAAATTCTTATATGGAAGAATAAGACACACCAGTTCTCTATATGGAGAGAAATATATAGTTGTTTGCTATACCCTTCAAATTTTCTATATGGAGAAAATTTGCAAGTTTATTGTACCTTAACCTTGCCTAAATTCTTATATGGAAGAATAAGACACACCAATTCTCTATATGGAGAGAAATATATAATTGTTTGCTATACCCTACAAATTTTCTATATGGAGAAAATTTGCAAATTATTTTTATGTACTTTAGCGTTGCCTCAATTCTTATATGGAAGAATAAGACACACTAATTCTCTGTATGGAGAAATAAGCCTACCAATATTTGGTATAATAATGTAATAATTATGTTGTGTTACTTACTTGTCTGATCGCAGAGACACGATAATCGTCACCCGGCTTTCACTTGCTCCCGAGTAACGACGCTTGCATAAAAATAAGTATTAAAAACAATTTGTGTATATAAAAATCCGATTAAAACCACAAAACGTGCTACTGTTCCCCAGGTTTGGTGAAATGATAACTGGAACCTCCTGCTTCTACTGCTACCGGGTGACGATGATTGCCACACAGTAGTCAGGGTTTATATACTGTAGCTGTATACCTAATATGGTCACGAGAAATGTCAGAATTGATAAACTCACCTTGACCACCTTTATCAGTTCTGGCGTGTCCAGGAATAATCGAACTCAAAATATTTATTTTATTTATAACCCTGTTGCAATATTTTCTAGTTTGTGTATTATTGGTCTCTCCTTGATACGCTATTCTAATTTGTAGAAACGTAGGCGCAGTCAGAGAGGAACACTTAATGCGGGTTCTTTGTGTACACTGTAGTTTTAGCGGGAGGAAATACTTAATACCTGTTTATTTATGTTTCGACTTGAACCTTCCAGGAAACACAATTATATAACAGAAAATTGATCTATCGGGACCACCACTTGTTATATTGAGACCGACGATTGTGTTATGATAAGTCCTAGAAAGTTTTATACGTGCCCGGTATATATAGGTTTATATATACAATCCCACACTGTCGTTGTTTTCGTCCTGTTCACGTTGATTTCTTGCTTTAAAGTCCAACAAAAAAATCCTAATTTTCACGAAAAGGTATATTTAGGTTGGTACTTCAGAGATTTGGTATGATTTTCTTGAGAGAAGGTATTTTTTAAAAGGATGAACGGTGATTTAAATTCCTAGAAAACGCAGCTCCTAGAAAACGCGTCCGCTCCTCCCCGCTACCCGCATATAAGATACTTTCAATCGACAAGTTACCTATCTGGAAAAAGCCCTCTCTGACAAAGAAAAAGCCCTGTCCGACAAAGATGAACAATGTAAGAGGCTAACAGAAGAGAACTCTAAACTATGTGCTAAAGTTGCAGAGCTCAATGCTTAGTTGAACTCACAGACATGGCAGAAATATAGGAGAGGCAAGGATGAACTTATTGTAGGGGATTCTGTCATAAAGGACATTGATGAGGATAAACTAGTGAGCACTAAGGTTCACAGTCACAGTGGAGCTAAGGTCACTGACATTATCAATGATTTAGACAAGTTTGCTCCTAATGCACCCTATAAGAACATTACCCTAATGGTGGGTACAAATGATATTGCAAATGAACAATCTCAAAACATGGATGGAGTGGTGGAAAGGTACAAGAATCTTCTAGAGAAGGCTATTTCAATAGCAGAGAAGGTGAAAGTGTCTAGTGTTCTTCCACGCAAAGATGAACACAGTGACAAAGTAGGACTTCTAAATGCTGGACTAGTTTCTTTATGCAGTGAACTACCTGAAGTTGAGTACATTGACAATGATACCTCATTCAAGCTACAGAATGGGGATGTCAATGATGGGTATCTGATAGGCAAAGGTCCACACATCACAAAGAGTGGGTCCAATAAACTTGTCAGAAACCTTAAACTTAATATCAAAGACAATGTACAGGATATTACAAAGAATCCACAGACCAAACCCAATAGACAACAAAGCAAAGGGCAGCAAAAACAGGCCTTTGTTAGGCCACAACAGAGGCAGCAAAATGTCTACCAGGGAGCTGGTGTTAGATCCCAAAACAACATTCCTAACAATAGACCTGGAATGCAGAGACAACAGCAGCAGTCTGGATCACAGGGAAGGCCAGGAAGTTTAAACAGCAATAGACCTAGAGGTCCACAAGGAGGGCATTCAGGGCAACAGCAACGTTTAAACAGCAATCAGATGAATAACACCTACAACAACAGACAACTGGATTACCTCAATCAAATGAATTATAAAGGCAGATGTCATTTCTGCTTTGAAGAAGGCCATGATAAAAGGCTGTGTAGACATGGTTCACCTGTCCAATGTAACTCATGTTTAGGCTATGGACATAAAGCTAAACACTGTGGCTACTAGGACAGTGGCAATGAAGGGGAAGCCGTGTCAATTGAAACAGCTAATCCTCATAGTGTAAGTGTTGATGAAACTAGCAATGAATACAGGACAATGAGCAGATTTAGTGATTACAACATATATGAACATCTTATTGAAATAGATACTGTGTGTACATATGATAATGAGGAGGAGGTGTCAGAGAGTGAGAGTGACATGTCACTACAGGGTAGCAATGTAGAGTGTGTGAGTAGTGACATAGATAGTGAGGCCACACCCCCATGTCAAACCTCTGATAGGACATGGTGTATTGATACAAACTTATGGGAAACTCATGATACAAATATAGACAATGCCACTGAAATGAATCATGTGCATAACTCTATGTGTACAAATATCATAAGTAACAATGACTCTGTAAACAATTCAACCATTTCCAATGCAAATGGCCAGGTTCTATTCCCAATACTAAAAGACTTTAGAAATAAGTATGCCAAAAACTTGATATTTGCTCATCTAAACATAAACTGGCTTAACACTAAGTTTGTCGTAGTTGAAGGTATTCTCAAACATAGGTATTTTGATCTATTTGCAATCACTGAGACTAAGTTAAACCCTAGTTTCCCTAAGGCACAGTTTAGAGTAGAAGGATATAGTCATCATAGATTAGATAGACCAGATAATAATGGAGGTGGTGGTATTGTGTGTTATGTAAATGAAGCCATACCTCATAAACCAAGACCTGAACTTGCTTACAATCAAGATGGTGTCGAGTCAATGGTACTAGAATTAACTATGAAAAGAGAAAAATGGTTCTATATTATTGTATACCGGCCTGGTTCAGTAGGCATAACACATCTGAGAAGTGCAATTGAGTACATGTGCCTAAGATGTAATGCTGAAGGCAAAGCAACTTTTCTTATGGGGGATATAAATATAGATTTTCTTCAATCAGTCAACCCACTACAAAGTACTCTTGATGTCTATAATCTAACTAATGTGGTCAAAGGGCCCACATGTTTTAAGAGTAGAGAGTCACCATCATCTGTAGATGTGATACTTACTGATAGTCCAAAGAGGTTATCTAGCTGTTTAAACACAGGCATAGGTGTGAGTGACCATCATAATATCACAGTGGCATCAAGTAGGCTACATGCACCAGTCCAACCCCCTAGACAAATCACATACAGATCATACAAAAAGTTTAATGAAGATGACTACATTTCAGATTTAGAGCATACACCATTCCAAGTATCACTCATATTTAATGATGTTGAAGATCAACTTTGGTTTCACAATAAGTTACTAGATCAAGTCATAAATACTCATGCTCCAATGAAAAAGAGAACAATAAAGTCAAAACAATTGCCTTACATGAATGGTGAACTGAGAAAAGCAATAAATGTAAAAGGAATGTTATGGAGAAAATTCAGCAAATATCGGTCGTCAAGAAATTTTGAGGCTTTTCGATTACAGAGAAATAGAGTGATAGCTTTAAAGAGACAAGCAAAAAATCAATATTTCAGAAAAAATTGTGACGAAAATGAAAAAGGAAAAGACCATTTCTGGAATACAGTTAGGCCTTTTATGACAGAGAAATGTTTCTCCAGTGAAAATATTACCCTTAAAGAGGGAGATGAAGTTATTGTGAACAAAAAGGAAATTTGTGATATTTTTAATGAGCACTTTGTGAACATAGCAGAAGGAATAGGAAACCCTGAAACAATAGATAGAATGGCAAGTATACAAGAAATTTGTACTGCATATGAGAATCATCCCAGCATCAAAATGATTAAAGAAAAGAGAGGAGTAATTGATTTAGACTCTGAATTTTCATTCCAAACAGTATCTCAGAAAGACTTGTTTGATAATTTAAAATGCCTCAAAACAAACAAGTCAAGTGGTTATGATGGTCAGCCCCCTAAGCTTATTAAAGCTGGAGCATCAGTGTTAAGTACTACTCTGTTACCAATTGTAAATGAATGTATAGAGAAAAGTGTTTTTCCAAATGACCTTAAACATGCAGAAGTATCTCCACTTTTTAAGAAAGATGATAACATGTCAAAGAAAAACTTTAGGCCTGTAAGTGTACTTGTATGTCTGTCAAAATTGTATGAAGGCTTGATATGTGATCAATTAATGGGGTACTTCTATGAGATTTTGTCTGTGTATCTGGCAGCATATCGTAAGGGCTATAGCACTCAACATGTGCTGATTAGAGCAATTGAGAACTGGAAAAGGGCCATAGATAATGGCAATCATGTTGGCAGTGTCTTAATGGATCTCAGTAAAGCATTTGATGCTCTACCACATGGTCTACTTATTGCAAAGCTCAGAGCCTATGGGGTCTCTGAGAGTGCATGTCAGTTTATCAGAAGTTACCTGTGCGATAGGAAGCAAAGAGTAAAGCTAGGTAAAGAAAGGAGTGATTGGATGTATTTAAAAAGAGGTGTGCCACAGGGGTCAATAACTGGTCCCCGATTGTTCAATATATTTCTGAATGACATGTTTTACTTTTTGATAGGTCTCTGTGATGATCCATACAACTATGCTGATGATAATTCCTTATCAGTTATAAGTCCTCTTATTCCAGTTGTAAAAGAAAAATTGGAGATAGCCACGTGTACTGCAATAACATGGTTTGATGATAACTGCATGCAGGCTAATGCTACTAAATTTCAATTAATACTTATCACAAGGGACCAAACCATTGTTGACTTTAAGATACATATTGGTGATGTCACTCTTGAGAGCACAGATATTGTCAAATTACTAGGAATCTTAATAGACAATAAACTCACATTTAATGAACATGTATCAGCATTATGTAGAAGGGCTAGTTACCAGTTAAATGCCATGTTTAGATTCTCAGATGACTTAAATGAAATAAGCAGGCTTAGGATTTTCAATGCATTCATACTTGCAAACTTCTTGTATTGTCCAATAGTTTGGCACTTTTGTGGAGCAATTGAATCTAGGAAAATGGAAAAAATACAGGAAAGAGGACTAAGATATATAAAAAATGACTATGATTCAAATTACCCATCTCTTTTGGCAAATGCATCAAAATCCAGTTTATATGTATCAAGATTAAGATGTATAGCAACAGAAGTATTTAAAGCTTTAAACAACATTTCTCCACCTTTTATGAAAGATATTTTTGTAAAGAAAAATATGATATACAACTTGCGTGATAACAATGTTTTAGAATTGCCTAGATTTAAAACAGTAAAATATGGGTACAATACAATTAGGTATCAAGGTGCCAAGATATGGGGTGAAATAGATACTAATGTTAAAAGTGTAAATACTTTATGTGAGTTTAAATCATTAATTAGCAGATGGGAAGGACCAGCATGTAAATGTGGCATGTGTTTACTTTGTAGCTTTAGACTTAATTGATATTAGTGTTGCTTTTCATTGTCATTTGTAAATACTTTCATCCTTTCATTTCATATCATTTTCATCGAATAATAGCATTTGATGCTAATGTTTTTTGTATTCACACCGATGTAAAATAAAGTTTATCTTATCTTATCTTATCTTATCTTAAAAGCACAAACAATCCTCGTTTCTTATAGGTAAGAATGAAATATATGTTGTGGGATACTTCAGGTAAATCAATGTATTTGTTTTGAGCTCTTTGTGGGTTGAGCTCTTTGTAGTGGAAATCCCTGACATGGACGTTTCTAAAACGTTGTAGAATTATTTACACTTGGGATAGAGAAATAAAATTTATATCTCCATAATCAGTGAAAGAGAAATCAGAGAAAGTCGAACATTTCACTCGCGATATGTTTTGGTCTAAGTACTGTTTATGCTGAGTCAAAAAAGTTGAATAACGTCAGATTCTTCAAGTTTTCGGCTCATATGGTGTCATTAGACACAATGGTTTGGCGGTAACGCACATAGCACATTTGATCTTATGGCGTCACAACTCCATTCATTATACTCGGCCATGGTGAAAACTAGATTTGTATCTAATCTGTGTTACCGAGGATAAATAAAGGAATTTATTATTTATTTATTATTTATTATTATACTCCAAGATTGTATTAACCAAACGTTGAACATTACAGGAAAGTCTATAATGTAAAGGGCACAAACAATCCATTTTTTAATGTTGTTAATTTGGACATTAATGATTCCCTGACTTCTGGTGTTTGTAGAATGTGCAGTGAACACATATAAATCAGGAACCAGTTCAGACAAGGCGTGTGTACAGTGTCCAGTCCACACAGTGACCTTGACCGCAGGCAGCAGCACCTCTAACCAGTGTATATGTGACCAAGACAATGGTTATGCTGCCACTCCACCTGGCGGACAGTGTCAAAGTAACTCTCTTACGGTGTCTTAATCTAAACTAAAGATTCATATTAATTAATGTATTCTATGCATATTTTGGATGTTTATTATCAACATATTGCACTGTTTATTTATCAATATATCGTGATGTTCTTTTCATGATAGAAGTGCGCTGTGAGTTACCAGAATCCAATCAGACACATATAAAGCCAGGAGCCTGCCAGCCAACCTCCCACTATAAAGATATATGCCAGTGGACATGTGTTGGTCGAGGACACATTGTAATCTCAGGATATCTGGTCAGAACCTGCCAGATTGATGGATCATGGTCCGGAGAGACTGCAGTGTGCACACGTTAGTATACACATTAAATCATATTATTCCCATTAAGTCATATTATAACAGGGTCTTTAGTCTTCACAATTCAAGATATTGAGAATGCCAACAAACTCTATTTGTTTTTAGAATAAATGTATGAATGATTGGTGTTTTTAAAAAATATTATTCATAATGTATCTCTTGTTAGCCTGCCCTGCAAACACATACAAAGCTGGTGATAGTGTGTGTGAACGATGCCCCAATAATTCACACACAGATGGCGCTGGACATACCCTGGCAGGGTGTGTATGTAACACTGGATACCAGGATACACCACCTCGTGGATGCCAAGGTAAATACCTCGCCCAGTAAAATGAATATATTATCAGTCAAATGAAAGAATGTTGCAAAAGTCGCTAGCTTTATCTTACAACTGTCTCATGTTCTTGACATCATATATATAAAATCCTTAAATCTACTAATATTATAATGAATCTGAAAGCCAATCGCTCTCTTCTTTGTTATTACAATCAGTTAATACTGAGCACATAATTATTGACACACCCAGTTCTGATGTTACTATGATTTCATATTATGCTTCCTATATATGAGTTGTGTTTATTGGGCAGGGCATCTGAATGTATAGGTCATCCTGGTGGGATATTTCACGGACAATCTTTGTGTGCAACACTATCCATTATAATGTACAAATTACTGCAAAATTCAGTTGCGTACACCAGTACTGAAAACCATTAACCATTAATTTATTTGACAAACAACTTTAATGTGAAACACTGGCAATGATGAAAAAAATACATTATATACATTCTGAGCCCTTAATGTCACTTTGTAAAGTGCTTAATTAATTGCTTAGTCTTATGTCATTGTATTATCGGTAGATAAGAATGAGTGTGAAGATGGGAATGGCGGATGTGAGCAGGAATGTGTCAATACTGCCGGAAGTTACAGATGCGCATGTCCCAGGCCAGGGTACGTGTCTGACGTCACTGATCCCACGAGATGTGTGGGTAAGTATCTTCGTGACAGATCAAAATATCACTCTCCCTAAAAACGTTGCAAGTGCATCATTCTTATTCATTGATAAAACTGATCGCAGAGACGATTTAGGTACAAGTCTACCCGGCACACATGTGTCTAGGAAACTGTATCTGTATTAGTCTAACTGTACATTTCACATGTAAAATTCTAAGGACATCAAACACTTGGTACATTGTGTCAAGAATATGATTAATAGATTTGTTTATCTATGTCTGAAAGAAATACGTTATGCCAATTGAGAATGAATGATCTTTGATGAGCTTTATTATTGTTGCCTGCATCTCGCCATCCAGTGTTGACAATAATGGTGTGTATTTATCCAGAGGAGAGGATGTGTGATGAGTTCAGTGTGCCTGATCATGGAGGGGCAGTGTGTGTGAGACAACCCAGGACCGGTACAAGGAGGTGTGAGGTGAAATGCAATGCTGGTTATGAGCACGTCAGCACGCCGAACGCCTTTGAGGAGTGCGGACCATCTACCAACTGGCTGTGGTCCTATGTGCTCCGAGAGGAACCTATTCTGCCGTGTATGGGTAGGCTATATCACACACTTGGATACGTGAATATCATATGAAGTGCCCCCCCCCGTTTATATCTTATGTAGCGCTCATAATATGTCCAATAGTACTCTTTGTATGTTTAGAGCAAAGGTTTGAGGAGGTAGGGTATATCATACGCTTCACACGTGAATATTATATGAAGTGTCCCCCCCGTTTATATCTTATGTAGCGGACATACTGTGTTTTATATTTCTCTTCGTATGTTTAGAGCAATGGTTTGAGGAGGTACATGTTGAAATGGAGGTTTTCTACTTCGTGGGCGACTGTACCTCGCTTACTCCCGACCAAGAGGACAAGGTCATAGGAGAGTTTCTTGGTTTCCTCAGTGACAAAGGTTTGTGTACAGACATGGGACGCCAGAGCTGTTCTATAGATCACGTGACTGTACAGTGTGGACGTAACACTGATGAGAACCGGAAGCGCAGAGCTAGTCCGTTCACTAACCGGAAGCGCAGAACAATAGACGATGATTCTCAACTCTCAATCAAATTAGATATGATGACGCGTCAGATTTTAGCCCAAGATGTTAATTGTACAGCGTTCTGCCCTTCTTTGGTGATAAATAGTACGCAATGTCAGCGGAAATGTAAAGATGGCTACGTGAAGGTCAGCGAGGAGGTCCTGGGTCTCGCCGCCCAGAAGCTGGTCCGGGAATTGAGTGAACCCTCGGTTGAGGCTGCGTCTCTGCATGTCCCCGGTATGGACCTGCTACCAACTGGACTCGTCAAGGTCAGCCAGATCCAAACAAGGTGTACTGCTGGCATGGGCAAGACGGCTGAAGGTTGTGGTGAGTACGATTGGGGAGTCCTGCCTACGACCTGTCATTTGTCAGCAAAGATATCTCAAACATGTAAAATAGGCGTAAACACAAGTACAGGGAAATGTATACACGTGTGAATATTGCAGACACATGAACACACACATGTACCCGGATGCCCGCACATTCACACAGGTGACAAAATGGACTCAAGCACATATGCACGCACATGCACGCACATACACGCACTAGCTTGCACATCTTCTGCCTTGAAAATCCATTCATCGTTTTAACGTTTCTATTGTGAGAAAATATCATCATTTATTTTCGTCTTATCATAATGTTATTTGTGGTTCATTTAGAATGATCAATAATTTGCCATTTTTTAACCTGTGAGAAGTCAGTTTGTCCTGGGTTGATATCTTGGGCATGGCTCGGAGAGGTATGAGTTTTCAGTCATTCTGTTTGACGGTGAGACTTGATCTCCTGCTGTGAACTTACTTGGTTGATCTGTTTGTCGGAGGAGAGCAATCCACAGCTATTCTAAATGAGGGTCAGATTTAAAAAAATGGTGGACAATGAATTGTTTCTCACATGAATTGAAACATGCAACATCCAACATCCGCAATGCATGATCTGCTGGATTTGTGTAAAGTGGGGTGATGGATCAGCCTGCCATACCGTGTGCAATGCATGACCTGCTGGATTAAAGTGTAAAGTGGGGGTGATGGATCAGCCTGCCATACCGTGTGCAATGCATGATCTGCTGGATTTGTGTAAAGTGGGGGTGATGGATCAGCCTGCCATACCGTGTGCAATGCATGACCTGCTGGATTAAAGTGTAAAGTGGGGGTGATGGATCAGCCTGCCATACCGTGTGCAATGCATGACCTGCTGGATTAAAGTGTAAAGTGGGGGTGATGGATCAGCCTGCCATACCGTGTGCAATGCATGACCTGCTGGATTAAAGTGTAAAGTGGGGGTGATGGATCAGCCTGCCATACCGTGTGCAATGCATGACCTGCTGGATTAAAGTGTAAAGTGGGGGTGATGGATCAGCCTGCCATACCGTGTGCAATGCATGACCTGCTGGATTAGTGTAAAGTGGGGGTGATGGATCAGCCTGCCATACCGTGTGCAATGCATGACCTGCTGGATTAAAGTGTAAAGTGGGGGTGATGGATCAGCCTGCCATACCGTGTGCAATGCATGACCTGCTGGATTAAAGTGTAAAGTGGGGATGATGGATCAGCCTGCCATACCGTGTGCAATGCATGACCTGCTGGATTAAAGTGTAAAGTGGGGGTGATGGATCAGCCTGCCATACCGTGTGCAATGCATGATCTGCTGGATTTGTGTAAAGTGGGGGTGATGGATCAGCCTGCCATACCGTGTGCAATGCATGACCTGCTGGATTAAAGTGTAAAGTAGGGGTGATGGATCAGCCTGCCATACCATGTGCAATGCATGATCTGCTGGATTTGTGTAAAGTGGGGGTGATGGATCAGCCTGCCATACCGTGTGCAATGCATGACCTGCTGGATTTGTGTAAAGTGGGGGTGATGGATCAGCCTGCCATACCGTGTGCAATGCATGACCTGCTGGATTTGTGTAAAGTGGGGGTGATGGATCAGCCTGCCAAACCGTGTGCAATACTATACATAACTGTGCTACAATGACTGTTTCAGACCCACACAGTATCATTATTATTAGAGCAATTTGCAGCCATTTCCAGGGAATGTTCACAAACAACAATGCATTGATCAGCACAGCTCTTTTGGTCTATATATAAATATAAATTTCAACCTGTTTGCATGATATAGTTGACATGTTGCATGACATGGTTGACATGTTGTAATCTTTCTGTTGTCAGTGGCGTGCCCTGGAGGGACGTATGCCGCTGGTGAGGAGTGCATCCTGTGTGGGGAGGGCCAGTACCAACCCTCGGAGCAGCAGTCAGGGTGCCTGCCATGTATGACTGCCCAGACCCGGGGGATGACCACTTGCCCTCGGCTGACTGTTGCCACGCCCACTGCCATGCCCACTGCCACGCCCACCACACGTGACGACGCCTCCCCCTGGAATATACTTATCCAACTCCTCTTGGAGGTCAACCGTAAAATACAAAAAGATTAGCTGGTCTTTGGACAGGATTATTTGAAATATATGAGTATGTATTTTTCAAAGAGGGGTTTATGTTTTACAATATTCATTGGGGGGATACTGGATTTGGTAACTGCAGTAACTGGTAAAACAGAACTAAATATAGTCCACCATGCTAAATCCAGCAATCAGAATATGCCTTTTAGCATTCAGAAAGAAGAATTAGATGAAATCACTGGAACCAAAATATATAGATCTGTTCACTTTGGCCAAACAATCAATGCCATAATCAATAAATATGGGCAGAACTGTGAACCCAATATTGAAACAAATGGTAAAAAAAATATTCTGAAGATCAAGAGAAAACAAGTTGTTAGTTTTGAACAAACTGTTGATAATGCACCTGAAAAAGAAAAAGGACAAAAGGTATATTCCTGAACAGGGGATTAATGTGAAAGAGTCTTACAAATATATGACTGACAAATCAATGAAAGTCCTTGATCTTATGGATCAGCAGGGTAGAAAGGAGGACTTAATGTGTGTTATCCAGTCCATTGCTTGTGGAGTTTTATCCATCAAAAATATATGTCTTCACCTTACTTTGGATATTGGCCAGTTTCTGAGACAACCAAAAGGTTATTAAAAATGGCACTTTATCAACAAAGAAATAGTAATGTATGTTATGGTCAAGTTAGAATTCATTTACATTTATTCAGTCATTGTGTTTCCTCATATGGCGATTTAAATTGCTTTTGTATTTGAAATTTGTCTTGGAGATGACACAGGTAAATAAGAACCCTGACTTGTGAATTTTTAAATCTAGTTTGCTCAGAAAAGAATTGTTATGCATGTCACACTTCAGCTGGCTCTTTTCACTATGCTTTGCCGCCATATGGCGGACAAGATCCTTCTTGTGGACATAAGATTTGTCAAGCAGGGTCTTTGACATGAACCCCTTGTCACAAACACTGCATTTATATCTTGGGGTGTTTTTGAATACTTTCTGCACATGGTCCTTTAGACCTGTAAGGGACCTAAACAATTTCCCACATGTGTCACACACGTTATGCATAATAGCAGTCACTGTGAAATAAGAATATGAATGAAAATTAATGTAGATATGCTAATGAGCAAGGGTGTCCTACTGACAGTAATTTCATAACAAATAATTAGACAAATACTTTGCCTGCAGAAGATAAACTCAATTTAGATCACTGAACCAGTATCAATAAAGTGTTATATATTATAATTATAGTGTAGATAAATACCAGTTTCCGGTTTCTATAGTATACTATGGGTAAATGCTATCAGAGAACCATCAAATCCCTCTATAGTGGATTCTACAATTAACAAATTAAGAATGTTCCACTGCTGAGTGTTGTAAAGAGTAGCTGCACATTTTCTGAGAAATAAATTTATTATAACTTTACTTCTGTTATCAATGAAAAAATGAATAAATAAAGAACTGTAGATTTTTACTGCATGGAAAGAAACCCCATGAGAAATAATAATCTATTTGTAAAATCCATATGTCCAAGTTACATAGAATATCACAGTTCATCAAACACATGTAAACATATGACACCAAATGTATAGGTTTTCATGGTTAGGTATTATTCAAGAAGTCAAGATGTTTCACAATTAATATTCCTTGTCAAAAGTCTGTTTCAATGCTGAAATTGAATACACAAGGTTTAGTCTCAAGTTGATTAATCCCATACAGCCCCACCTGGGGCTATCTTAGGAGTATCTACATGTATACATACCATCTACTTTGCAAGGATTCCATGGTACTATGAAAGTAATATGAAAGCATCAAAGCTTGTGACAACATACAGCAAGTGATCATTCAAATCCAACTTTATTGAAATGGTGTGGTACGGGATATAATAGATTAAATTATCGAGATTTATTTAAATACTTACTAAATTTGCTTCTCTAGCATCCATGTTTTCAGCTACTGAAATATGTGTCAAATGAAACAGAATAAACCAGTGAACCATGTGTTATATGTTGTACACTTCTCTAGCTGACCCACAATTTAATGACATGTATATCCGTAAAGCTGAATGCATGAACCTGCTGATTGATAGATCTATATACAATCTAATAACCTGAAATTATTTTGGGATAGTAAAGTGCTCATGTGTTTAAAGTAAAATAACAATCCAAGAAAATGGGATGCTCAGAATTGGAGTAAGCACATATTCTAAGATCAACCTGATAAACAATGATGATTGTATTCAATAAGCATCTGATAAGTGAGGACCCACAGCGCAGTTACCGAATCCAGTATCCCCCTAGTGATATTGTACTTAAAATGCTTTGTGGTATCAAAGTAGGAATTAGAAATTTAAGCCCAATGACAAAACGTGCAGTGTAAATTAAGGTTCACTTCAAAGGTGTTTAATTTGATATATATGATCATGAGGATATTTGACAAATAAACATAACTTGAACTTATATATATTAGTTTGACTTATATTTTAGTTTCACCTTTCCACAATATGTTCTCTTAGGTGGGTATCACTCGATATTTGAAATTTACAATTTACCTTTTTAAACAAATTAGCCTCCATGTGAGGAAAAATTTGCCATTTTCCGTTTGACATCTGGCAAGTTGCCATTTGACATCTTGCAAGAACTTTACCATTTGACATTTGACAAGTTGCCATTTGACATCCAACAGGTTGCCGTTTAACATATGACACATTACTATTTGACATCTGACAAGTTGCCATTTGACATTTGACAAGTTGCCATTTGACATCTGACAATTTGCCATAATTTTAAACACATGGACCGACATGCAAAACACACTAATGCATTAATAACGTGTGTTGAGAATCCTGCTTTTAACATATTAGGAGTGTTCATCTGTCTGACAATGTATAAGAGAATTATGCTTTCCTTTATCTGCCTCGATTTCAGCCAAAAGTTTTGATTGGAAGGAACAGAGCCTTGTAATAAACATCACATATTCCTTTGTGAATTTATCTCACATCCTAATCTGTACTGTTATAGACTGCGCTCAACATCGACATTTGATGATGAGATCTACTCATACCAGATACTGTGTTACCTCTCTGACATTGTGCTTCATGATGAGATCTACTCATACCAGATACCGTGTTACCCCGCTGACATTGTGCTTCATGATAAGATCTACTCATACCAGATACCGTGTTACCTCACTGACCTGGTGCTTCATGATGAGATCTACTCATACCAGATACCATTTTACCTCTCTGACGTGGTGCTTCATGATGAGATCTACTCATACCAGATACCGTGTTACCTCGCTGACATGGTGCTTCATGATGAGATCTACTCATACCAGATACCGTGTTACCTCTCTGACATTGTGCTTCATGATGAGATCTACTCATACCAGATACCGTGTTACCTCTCTGACGTGGTGCTTCATGATGAGATCTACTCATACCAGATACCGTGTTACCTCGCTGACATGGTGCTTCATGATGAGATCTACTCATACCAGATACCGTGTTACCTCGCTGACATGGTGCTTCATGATGAGATCTACTCATACCAGATACCGTGTTACCTCGCAAACATGGTGCTTCATGATGAGATCTACTCATACCAGATACCGTGTTACCTCGCTGACATGGTACTTCATGATGAGATCTACTCATACCAGATACCGTGTTACCTCTCTGACATGGTGCTTCATGATGAGATCTACTCATACCAGATACCGTGTTACCTCGCTGACGTGGTGCTTCATGATGAGATCTACTCATACCAGATACGGTGTTACCTCGCTGACGTGGTGCTTCATGATGAAATCTACTCATACCAGATACCGTGTTACCTCGCAAACATTGTGCTTCATGATGAGATCTACTCATACCAGATACCGTGTTACCTCGCTGACGTGGTGCTTCATGATGAAATATACTCATACCAGATACCATGTTACCTCGCTGACATGGTACTTCATGATGAGATCTACTCATACCAGATACCGTGTTACCTCTCTGACATGGTACTTCATGATGAGATCTACTCATACCAGATACCGTGTTACCTCTCTGACATGGTGCTTCATGATGAGATCTACTCATACCAGATACTGTGTTACCTCTCTGACATGGTGCTTCATGATGAGATCTACTCATACCAGATACCGTGTTACCTCGCTGACGTGGTGCTTCATGATGAGACCTACTCATACCAGATACCGTGTTACCTCTCTGACATGGTGCTTCATGATGAAATCTACTCATACCAGATACCGTGTTACCTCGCTGACATTGTGCTTCATGATGAGATCTACTCATACCAGATACCGTGTTACCTCTCTGACGTGGTACTTCATGATGAGATCTACTCATACCAGATACCGTGTTACCTCGCTGACGTGGTGCTTCATGATGAGATCTACTCATACCAGATACCGTGTTACCTCGCTGACGTGGTGCTTCATGATGAGATCTACTCATACCAGATACCGTGTTACCTCGCTGACGTGGTGCTTCATGATGAAATCTACTCATACCAGATACCGTGTTACCTCGCTGACATTGTGCTTCATGATGAGATCTACTCATACCAGATACCGTGTTACCTCGCTGACGTGGTGCTTCATGATGAAATCTACTCATACCAGATACCGTGTTACCTCGCTGACGTGGTGCTTCATGATGAGATCTACTCATACCAGATACCGTGTTACCTCTCTGACATGGTACTTCATGATGAGATCTACTCATACCAGATACCGTGTTACCTCGCTGACATTGTGCTTCATGATGAGATCTACTCATACCAGATACCATGTTACCTCGCTAACATGGTACTTCATGATGAGATCTACTCATACCAGATACCGTGTTACCTCGCTGACCTGGTGCTTCATGATGAGATCTACTCATACCAGATACCGTGTTACCTCACTGACATTGTGCTTCATGATGAGATCTACTCATACCAGATACCGTGTTACCTCGCTAAAGTGGTGCTTCATGATGAGATCTACTCATACCAGATACCGTGTTACCTCGATAACATGGTACTTCATGATGAGATCTAATCATACCAGATACCGTGTAAATTCGCAAACATGGTACTTCATGATGAGATCTACTCATACCAGATTCCGTGTTACCTCGCTAACATGGTACTTCATGATGAGACCTACTCATACCAGATACCGTGTTACCCCGCTGACATGGTGCTTCATGATGAGATCTACTCACACCAGATACTGTGTTACCTCGCTAACATGGTACTTCATGATGAGATCTACTCATACCAGATACCGTGTTGCCTCGCTAACATGGTACTTCATGATGAGATCTAATCATACCAGATACCGTGTTACCTCGCTAACATGGTACTTCATGATGAGACCTACTCATACCAGATACCGTGTTACCTCTCTGACGTGGTGCTTCATGATGAGATCTACTCATACCAGATACCGTGTTACCTCTCTGACGTGGTGCTTCATGATGAGATCTACTCATACCAGATACCGTGTTACCTCTCTGAGGTGGTGCTTCATGATGAAATCTACTCATACCAGATACCATGTTACCTCTCTGACTTTGTGCTTCATGATGAGATCTACTCATACCAGATACCGTGTTACCTCGCTGACATGGTGCTTCATGATGAGATCTACTCATACCAGATACCGTGTTACCTCGCTGACGTGGTGCTTCATGATGAGATCTACTCATACCAGATACTGTGTTACCTCTCTGACATTGTGCTTCATGATGAGATCTACTCATACCAGATACCATGTTACCTCGCTGACGTGGTACTTCATGATGAGATCTACTCATACCAGATACCATGTTACCTTTCTGACATTGTGCTTCATGATGAGATCTACTCATACCAGATACCGTGTTACCTCGCTGACGTGGTGCTTCATGATGAGATCTACTCATACCAGATACCGTGTTACCTCGCTGACGTGGTGCTTCATGATGTGATCTACTCATACCAGATACCGTGTTACCTCTCTGACGTGGTGCTTCATGATGAGATCTACTCATACCAGATACCGTGTTACCTCGCTGACGTGGTGCTTCATGATGAGATCTACTCATACCAGATACCGTGTTACCTCGCTGACGTGGTGCTTCATGATGTGATCTACTCATACCAGATACCTTGTTACCTCGCTGACGTGGTGCTTCATGATGTGATCTACTCATACCAGATACCGTGTTACCTCGCTGACGTGGTGCTTCATGATGAGATCTACTCATACCAGATACCGTGTTACCTCTCTGACGTGGTGCTTCATGATGAGATCTACTCATACCAGATACCGTGTTACCTCGCTGACCTGGTGCTTCATGATGAGATCTACTCTGAGATCTACTCATACCAGATACCGTGTTACCTCTCTGACATGGTGCTTCATGATGAGATCTACTCATACCAGATACCGTGTTACCTCGCTGACATGGTACTTCATGATGAGATCTACTCATACCAGATACCGTGTTACCTCGCTGACATGGTACTTCATGATGAGATCTACTCATACCAGATACCGTGTTACCTCACTGACATGGTACTTCATGATGAGATCTACTCATACCAGATACCGTGTTACCTCGCTGAAGTGGTGCTTCATGATGAGATCTACTCATACCAGATACCGTGTTACCTCGCTGACGTGGTGCTTCATGATGAGATCTACTCTGAGATCTACTCATACCAGATACTGTGTTACCTCTCTGACATTGTGCTTCATGATGAGATCTACTCATACCAGATACCGTGTTACCTCGCTGACATGGTACTTCATGATGAGATCTACTCATACCAGATACCGTGTTACCTCGCTGACCTGGTGCTTCATGATGAGATCTACTCTGAGATCTACTCATACCAGATACCGTGTTACCTCTCTGACATTGTGCTTCATGATGAGATCTACTCATACCAGATACCGTGTTACCTCCCTGACATGGTACTTCATGATGAGACCTACTCATACCAGATACCGTGTTACCTCTCTGACGTGGTGCTTCATGATGAGATCTACTCATACCAGATACCGTGTTACCTCGCTGACCTGGTGCTTCATGATGAGATCTACTCTGAGATCTACTCATACCAGATACCGTGTTACCTCTCTGACATTGTGCTTCATGATGAGATCTACTCATACTAGATACCGTGTTACCTCTCTGACATTGTGCTTCATGATGAGATCTACTCATACCAGATACCGTGTTACCTCTCTGACATGGTACTTCATGATGAGACCTACTCATACCAGATACCGTGTTACCTCTCTGAAATTGTGCTTCATGATGAGATCTACTCATACCAGATACCGTGTTACCTCTCTGACATTGTGCTTCATGATGAGATCTACTCATACCAGATACCGTGTTACCTCGCTGACGTGGTGCTTCATGATGAGATCTACTCTGAGATCTACTCATACCAGATACCGTGTTACCTCGCTGACATGGTACTTCATGATGAGATCTACTCATACCAGATACCGTGTTACCTCTCTGACGTGGTGCTTCATGATGAGATCTACTCATACCAGATACCGTGTTACCTCTCTGACGTGGTGCTTCATGATGAGATCTACTCATACCAGATACTGTGTTACCTCTCTGACGTGGTGCTTCATGATGAGATCTACTCATACCAGATACCGTGTTACCTCGCTGACATTGTGCTTCATGATGAGATCTACTCTGAGATCTACTCATACCAGATACCGTGTTACCTCTCTGACCTGGTGCTTCATGATGAGATCTACTCTGAGATCTACTCATACCAGATACCGTGTTACCTCGCTGACCTGGTGCTTCATGATGAGATCTACTCTGAGATCTACTCATACCAGATACCGTGTTACCTGTCTGACATTGTGCTTCATGATGAGATCTACTCATACCAGATACCGTGTTACCTCGCTGACCTGGTGCTTCATGATGAGATCTACTCTGAGATCTACTCATACCAGATACCGTGTTACCTGTCTGACATTGTGCTTCATGATGAGATCTACTCATACCAGATACCGTGTTACCTCGCTGACGTGGTGCTTCATGATGAGATCTACTCTGAGATCTACTCATACCAGATACCGTGTTACCTCGCTGACATGGTACTTCATGATGAGATCTACTCATACCAGATACCGTGTTACCTCACTGACATGGTACTTCATGATGAGATCTACTCATACCAGATACCGTGTTACCTCGCTGACATGGTACTTCATGATGAGATCTACTCTGAGATCTACTCATACCAGATACCGTGTTACCTCGCTGACATGGTACTTCATGATGAGATCTACTCATACCAGATACCGTGTTACCTCGCTGACGTGGTGCTGGTCTTTGACATGACAGCCCGCCCAGTCACAGCGGGTGAACCCGACGGGAACGGGTTTCAACAAATATATGCAAAGTAGCAACTTTTACAATCTCGGCATGGCCTGATACTATTTAACAGTACAGGTGTGGTCTTTACTGTTATATGATTAAATTGGTTAGATTCTTAGGCATACACAGACATTAAAGTATTTAGATTGTTAGGTATAAACAGATATAAAAGTGCTTAGAGTGGCAGATCTATTGAGAAATCACACCCGTTTCATTTGTTAATTCATATAAGATGCAAAGATCTGTTCGCATTAAAGTATTAAATGTCTGCTTATTTTGGGATATAACTTATCAGTGCGCTGCCAGATTCATGTTTACTCTTAGTTAACACAAACAGCTGAGCGTCAAGTTTAGAACAATTGATTTCAAGACAGAAATACTTTTCCTTATATTTATAGACCAATTAGCTCAAGTACTTTTTCTCAAGCCCTGTTTATGCCAAGACTTGTTTTTCATGCCAAGATTTGTTTTATGCCAATCACATAAAAACAAATATAAATTTAATGTGGACTTTCAACAGGTATTATATCTATCAATAAATCACGGATCAGGATGTAGTATTACACATTTAGACAATAATTTGAAAATGATTCTCTTAGTCAAAATAAAACGTTATTTTCATATATGTCGCTTTCAAAACACAAACCCATCCTGAAATGAAAATATCTTGTGGATCGTCTTTGTGGGGATGTAGGTGGCAGCACTGAGGATGGTCTCTCAGTGTCCGCCTTTGCTTCTCCTTCATCCCAATGCTCCGTGGCTTCCGCCAGCTTGTGGGCTTGAATATTCAGTGGTATGATTTGAGATTCAGTATAGTTATTCAGTGTAAACACAAAGGCTTTATTTTATATTGATATTATTTTATTTGTATTTGTCTCATATTATGAACGACAATAAATAAATCGATAAGAAATCGATATGGCATAAATAAGATGAATTATCTTTCCATCCTTTACTAGGGTACAAACTTCACTTCTGTTTTTAGCTGTGCGTAGCATAGCTTCTGCAGTGATTTCAGACTAGGTCTGCTCACTTTTCGATATAGTGCTTTATGTATATATGTGTTTTGAGTTTAGATTTGAAAATGGTTAGTGTTTTACACCTCAAAAGCCCTATCCCCATATGCTATGTTTAACAACTGGAATGACTAACAGAAACAAATTTAACAAGACTAGTATGATAACATGAGAATGTGTAAGCATACAATGGAAGTAAATAAAACTGTATGAAAATGAACCAAACAGATGAATATAACTAGCAGGGTGTAGGCTTCATGTACCAACACATGATCTGAAAACACAGATCAATGGCATGCATGCTGGAACATTACTCGTACACCTTCATAGTAGGAAACTACGCCCCCTCGCGATCTTAAGCAGGATTCCACTAGTGATAAAATGAAGGGATGAAAATGAAGGAATACAGTGAGATGAGTATCAGCGTAATGTAACATGCCGTTGATTTGAGATGTTGATGGGCAAAGGAACTTCAATGACTGACTGGTATTTAGCAAAGAGATCTCTGTGTTTATGCTTAGTTTTGTGTAGCTGTTTCACTAATGATTTATAATGAAAGCCCTGTCTCATCAGCTTCAAACACAGAAATTCATGTCTATCCTTAAAGTCTTTGAATGAGTCACATGCGCGAGCAATGCTGATGAGTCTAGAGACATAAACTCCATAGGCAGGCTTTTCTGGAATGTTTGAATATGTTTTCAGGTTTGTTCTGAGGACAATATATTCATTGTTCTCAAATGATCTGGGAGCTTTTTTTTAAAAACTAATTTAGGTATTTAAAGTCGAGATAGGTATTCAGTTGCTTTGCCATTCTCTACCTTCCACGGAAGTAATGCAATCTTAAAATCTATTCTGGCCTCCACAGGCAGCCAGTGCAGCCCCATTAATTTTCCTGTTATATGGTCATTCTTTATTTTACATATAACTCTGGCTGCAGCATTCTGTAACTTTTGTAACTTTGCTATTTCACATTGAAGTAACCTGGCGAGTAGAGAGTTACCATAATCTAGAGTATATGTGACAAATTCATGTGCTGGAGTATCAGTTTCTGATGCTGGACATATTTCTAACATGGAAATTTTTTGCATATTTGTTTAATTTGTTGTTTCATGCTAAGTTCCTGATCAAGAATTACACCAAGATCCTTGTGTGATCTTTGGATATTTGCCTCTCCTCTAACCAATATTCCAGATAGGATCCCATTATTTTTTTCACACATCAATAATTCAAGTAGGACAGAGGTATTTGGACCAATTCTATCTATTTTCTTTAGGGCCAAGATCTGTTTCCATTTTGTTTTGATTTGTTTTCTTCAAAACTCTAATAGCTATCATTGAGTTATCAAAAAGGCTACCATTTTGAAGAACATCATCAATATTCGCCAAAGAGAATCGAGACAACACGTTGGGGCCAAATTCAATATACAACATGTATTTTGATTGGTCATCTGCAGAGGTCTGCTCTGGGAAATGATTTAAAACATCAATTAGGAAGCAATTTTCAAGAAATGTTCCCAAACATTACAAAAAAGCAATGATCAGCACAGCGCTAAGGCCATTGGCTTATATTTGTAAACTAGGCCAATGTAATTTGACACCTTTGGATGATATTAATAGATGTTTGTGACTTTCCATTACAGAATGATTGACTCAACACAAGACAGAATAACTCGACACCAGTAATTTTACACCAGACGGAGTGAGTCTACACTAGACCAAGTGACTCTACACCAGACCGAGTAAGTCTACACCAGACTGAGTGAGTCTACACCAGACTGAGTGACTCTACACCAGACTGAGTGAGTCTACACCAGACTGAGTGAGTCTACACCAGACCGAGTGAGTCTACACCAGACCGAGTGAGTCTACACCAGACTGAGTGACTCTACACCAGACTGACTCTACACCAGACTGAGTGAGTCTACACCAGACCGAGTGAGTCTACACCAGACCGAGCGACTCTACACCAGACTGAGTGAGTCTACACCAGACTGAGTGAGTCTACACCAAACTGAGTGAGTCTACACCAGACCGAGTGACTCTACACCAGACTGAGTGAGTCTACACCAGACCGAGTGACCCTACACCAGACCAAGTGAGTCTACACCAGACTGAGTGACTCTACACCAGACTGAGTGACTCTACACCAGACCGAGTGAGTCTACACTAGACCAAGTGAGTCTACACCAGACTGAGTGACTCTACACCAGACTTTGTTACTTTACACCAGACCGAGTGACTCTATACCAGACCGAGTGAGTCTACACCAGACCGAGTGACTCTACACCAGACTGAGTGACTCTACACCAGACTGAGTGACTCTACACTAGACCGAGTGAGTCTAAACCAGACCGAGTGACTCTACACCAGACTGAATGACTCTACACCAGACTGAGTGAGTCTCCACCAGACTGAGTGACTCTTCACCAGACTGAGTGACTCTACACCAGACCGAGTGAGTCTACACCAGACTGAGTGAGTCTACACCAGACTGAATGACTCTACACCAGACCGAGTGAGTCTACACCAGACTGAGTGACTCTACACCAGACCGAGTCAGTCTACACCGGACTGAGTGACTCTACACCAGACTGAGTGACTCTACACCAGACTGAGTGACTCTACACCAGACCGAGTGACGTTTGCATGTATTGAATGCTGTGTTGTCATCATCAAGTCCATGTTTGTAGTGAAATATTGATTCAGGCGAAATATGGAGTGAAGTAATGCATATAATTAGACCCAGGTTTTCACAATTTGACATTGTGCATGTATTTACTTTGTGTGAGGTTCTGCGTCACTTTTAACATTAATTCGTTTATTTCATAATCAAACTGATGGAGTGCAGATTCTTCTGCGGAGGTATTATGATAATGGATGAAATCAATGATGTAATGCACTTCAATTTCCCCCACATAAACCCATTACATAACAGAATTGAATGATAATTTAATGATATTTATATAATAATTGAATAATAATTGTGTCTTCGGTCAATATTGCAATACTTCAAACAATTAAAGAAATATATTCTAATTTACAAATTTTCATAAAACATGAAATGGCAGATTGAAACAAACTGAGACAGTGGACGTCTGACGCTGCAGCTGACCTTTTAGTATGTTCTTAAATGGAACTCTTGTGTTTTCGTCGCACCAGAGGAAAAAACCATCACCATATTTTGTGGCATCCCAGGTGAAATATTAATCTGAGAATTCTAAGAGAGCACATTTATTAAATTTATTCTCAATTCTGTAGGCCAATTCTCTAAGCCTATTTGATTTGCTTCATATATACATGACTTGCGTACAGTGGCAAGACGATATAGCGCTATTTCAGACTAGGTCTGCTCATGGCGCTTTTCTATGTAATATTGTTTAAATAAAAAGGTTTGTAATTGTTTTTTGAAACTTTCTATTTTCACGCAGTTTTTTATATTCAGCGGAAGTTTGTTCCAGTTCCTGGGCGCATATACAGAGAAAGTCCTATCGCCGAATGTCCTTGAATTTGTTCTTGGTACAATATATTCGTTATTTTTATGCGACCTCAGAGATTTTTCCCCATGCTTCAGGACCAGTAAAATCTTTTGGGGCCAGATTATTTTGGGTTTTCCATGTTAGTAACGTTATCTTATAATCAATTCTGGCTTCTACTGGCAGCCAGTGCAGGTCCATTAATTTTTGCGTTATATGACCGTTTGCCTGACCAGGTTACAATGGCCCGATGTAGGACAATACCCAGCCCTCTCATATGTCACTTATGTGCTGGAACATTAATGGATGGACTCAGGAAAATAGCATACTCAGGACCAAAATTATTCAGCATTTGAAACCAGATATACTTTGTCTTAGTGAAACACATCTTGAAAGTGACCAGTCAATAGAGATTGAAGGTTATTCATTTATTCCACATAATAGACAGTACAAGCATATCAAAGCGCCCAAAATTCATGGAGGTGTTGGAACGCTCATTAAAAAAGACCTCTATAGGACGTACAAAGTTGTTGTTATAGATAAATGTATTGATGGGATATTAGGCATCAAATTTACAAACAAGGAAACTGAACATAATTTTGTTGTATATTCTTGCTACCTTGCTCCTATCAGTTCACCATATGGTAAAAATCAGACAGAATATTTTGGGCATCTTACAGCACAGTTGTACTTATATGCAGAATGTGATGAAATTTATTTATGTGGGGACTTTAATGGTAGAATTGGACAGAATAATGATACAATTGAAGGTATAGATAACCTGCCTAGAAGAAATGTTATTGATAAGGTTGTTGAAGGCCATGGGGATGCATTTCTTGATTTCATGACTGATTCAAAATTGTGTGTACTAAATGGCAGATTTGAACCTGAACAGGATAACTTTACTTGTATTTCAACTAAAGGTTGCTCTGTTGTTGACTATTTTCTAGTGCCACATGATGTATTTGATAAATGTGTGAACTTTAAGGTGTTAACTATGAATGGTTTATGTGATGATATTGATTTGGCATGTCATATTGGAGAGAGATGCCGTTTGCCTGATCATTCAATACTGTCTGTTGATATAAATGTGCCAATATCTAGAGATGCAAATGTTGAGTCTGGGCCAGATGATAACAATAGTAATATATTGAACAGGCGTAGATACAGATTTGACAATGTTTCTGATTTATTTATGGCATCTGAGAGTTGGAAAACTGGTATGAAAGAGTTAATTGATGTATTCATTTCTTGTCAAAAAGAGCAAAAAGCAATGGACGATGCTTATGAGGCATTCTGTAAGCGGCTAACGGATGAAATGGATGCACATCTGAAATACTCAGACTCCAGCAAAAACAGTAGAAAGCGGTATAAAAACCACAAGCCATACTGGGATGAGAGATTGCACCAACTATGGAAACAGATGAGTGATAGTGAGAGGTTATACACAAAATGTAGAGATGTGAGACATAGAAAAGAATATCTTCGGAGACAATTTGTTTTAAATAGACAGATTTTTGACAAGGCACTTAGGAAAGCTGAAAGGAATTCTAAGAAAAACAAACTGGTAGAAATTGAAGACAGTTGTGTAAATAACCCTAGAGAATTTTGGGAGCACATTTCTAAGATTGGTCCACGAAAGGAGAGAACCATTCCAATGAAGGTGTATGATGAAACAAATACTGTGACAGATAATATTGTGCATGTGTTAAACAAGTGGAAGAGTGAATTTTATACTCTGTATAATAAATCAGGAGATAATAATGATGACCCTAACCCCTTCCATGCTAGAACATTTGATATTAAGAACAGAAGAGAAAATGAGATGGAAAATGATGATTATGAGTCTAATCCTGAGCTCAATCGGCCACTGTCATATGATGAACTGCAGAAGGTTGTTTTTAAGTTAAAAGCAAAAAAGTCATCAGGTTTTGATTCAATACCAAATGACGTACTCAAAAAGAATGATGTTTTGCTGCTGTTGTATAATTTGTATGTTAAATGTTTTGGTTTTTGTATTTTGCCATCTACCTGGTTGAAAGCCATAATTGTGCCTGTACCAAAAAGTTCCACTAAAGATCCATATGTTCCTCTTAACTATAG
Source organism: Amphiduros pacificus (assembly GCA_949316495.1). Taxonomy (NCBI): domain Eukaryota; kingdom Metazoa; phylum Annelida; class Polychaeta; order Phyllodocida; family Hesionidae; genus Amphiduros; species Amphiduros pacificus. The sequence goes on from OX439002.1 coordinate 1,443,767, forward strand.
GGGAATCAGCCTACTATCCTGTGTGTGTAAAGTCTTCTCTGGTATAGTAAACAAACGTATAATTAGTTATTGTGAAATGATGGACCTCCTAGCTGATGAACAAAATGGTTTCAGAAAAGGCAGATCCTGTATTGACCACATATTTACATTGACTTCTCTTGTCAACAATAGATTATCACAGAAACAGAGCACATTTGCATGCTTCATAGACATGCAAAAGGCCTTTGACTGGGTTGACCGAGATCTCCTTTTATATAAGTTACTGACATATAATATCGATGGTAATATCTATAAATGTATTAAGGCATTGTACAATCATCCAGTGAGCTGTGTACAGTTAAATGGGTATAGTACAGAATGGTTTCCCACTGAAAGTGGTGTTCGCCAAGGAGATAGCTTATCACCAACCCTCTTTGCAATTTACATTAATGACTTGGTGGATGATCTCAAGCGAAATAATCTAGGAGTGTGTTTTGAAGGAGAAAAAGTATGTATATTGTTATTTGCTGATGACATTGTGATATTTGGAGAAAACGAAAATGAACTACAGACCTTATTGAACACTGTGAATGAATGGTGTGTGAACTGGAAAATGAGAATAAATATTGATAAAACAAAGGTTGTCCATTTTAGAAGGAAAAGAGCCAGGAAAACTGACTTCGCTTTTCATATTGGTATGAATGAGATAGAGATAGTTGATAAATATAAATATTTAGGAATATATGTAAATGAGCATATGGATTACACTGAGACTGCAAGTTGTCTGGCAAGTGCAGCAGGAAGAGCACTTGGTGGAGTCATAGCCAAATTTAGAAACTTTAGAAATGTTGGTTTTAACAGTTATACCAGATTATATCAGAGTGGAGTTGTGCCTATTATGGACTATTGTTCAGGTATATGGGGTTTTGCGGATTATAAATGTAGTGATAAGATTCAACAAAGAGCTCTAAGATACTATTTGGGTGTTCACCAAAAAACCCCAATTTTAGCAATAGAGGGTGATACAGGTTGGTTGTCATGTCAGGTTAGAAGACACAAGGAAATGATGAGATTTTGGAACCGTGTGTTGTTGATGGATGAATCGAGACTTACCAGGAAAGTGTTTGAGTATGATTATAAAAAATGTAAGGATAATTGGTCTTCCCAAATGAAGAGTATATTCAGTAGGGTAGATGACATTGTTAGTTTCGAGAATAAAACAATCTGCGATATTGAACATCTCACTGGGGCTAATCATGACTTGAAGAAAAATGAATGGAAAGTATCACTAAATGATAAGCCTAAACTAAGAACATATATCTTATTTAAAGAAGACTATTCTACTGAAGACTATGCAAAATACTGTTTTTCTCGAAGACAAAGGAGTTTATTATCTCAGCTTAGGTGTGGGGTGTTACCCCTTCATATTGAGACTGGCAGATTTAGAAATAAGAGAAAAGAAGATCGTTTATGTCAAATGTGTGATCTGTCTGAAGTGGAGGATGAGATGCATTTTGTCTGCCTTTGTAAACTATATGATGAGAACAGAGAAGATATGTATAGTAAAGTGTATGCTAAAAATAATATGTTTATGGATTACAATGTAAATGAAAAATTTGTTTATATTATGAAGTGTGAATGGAAAATACTAAGTATATATGTTGAGAATGCATGGAACAAACGCAGTGACACAATGTATATTAACTTGAATGTTTTAGGGTGAATGTCTTAAACATGATGACCATAGAAGCCAGTGTGGGTATATATGTTGTGATATAAAGTCAAAAGTTTAAACTGACAGAAAAGTCCTCAGGGGCTGGGAAATTACATACAAAAGTTTTTACCATAAGTGTAACTGTATATATATGTTCCTGTCAGTATAATAAAATATATCAATCAATCAATCAAATATGATCCCGTTTTTTCAATTTCCCCACTACTCTAGCATTTTGTAGTTTTTATAATTTAATTAGTTCACACTTGGGTAGGCCTGCCAGTAGGGAGTTACCATAGTCCAGTGTTGTCTTAATTGGCTTTTTAAATTGCCTCTGCACGCCTAGGAGGTTGCCACATGTTTTCAGCTGCTGATGGGTCGTATCCTATCTGTGACAATGACATATAGATTATTGTAACCTTTTACTGAAACAATATTTAAACAATCTATATGTGACAATTCTCTGCAACAGAATTAGTCAATCTTAGTCTTACATGCTACCAGTTTGTTTTGGTCTTATAATCAAAGGGTTGAGCAATGTCTTTGTAATACTGCTCAGGGCTGAGGCAGGTGTCTTTATGCCACCAGTCCACTATGTTGTCGTAGGTTTTTACAGGTGCCATATTGGGATCGTGCAGTTTCTCACACAGCCGACACAGCTGGGACAGCTTCCAGTCATCCTCAACTGGCTGTCTGTATATCTGCCTCCACGCAAAATAACGGTTATACAAATCATCATTTTTGTCCAATAGCTTAATATGTTCAGCAAGTTTTTGTGGAGAGGAGAAATTTTTAACATCCAAGTAAGAATTAGGCGGCAGGATATTTGCGTATTCGCCTCCACCAAGGACGATAGGAACCAGGCCATTCTGGTAAGCCAGCTTGAGCTTCTCAGTGCTGTAATCCTGGCAGATGCTGTTCTCCAGTGCCAGAGTGAACTTGGAGGAGGCCACGGCCTGCACTGAGCAGTCTCTATGGCATGGCCTGTGGTTACACGCCCCATACTGGACTATCTGGATGTACTTCCTGAGCTGCTCAACGTAATCCTCACGTCTACTTGGCGTCCGGCAGTTACTCGTGAACCAAATTATTGTAATGTTCTTCCCTTTAGCATAATTATGATCTAAGCTTGGCTTCTCACTGTCATCAGAAATCGTTTTGAAAAACAGATACGGCATTGGCACATCTGAGTCGAGTCTGTACGTGGCTGTCCAGTTGAAGAGACCATTGAAGAATGGTTGTATGTTTGAGTTGAGTGGGCTCTCCTGGAGGAAGAATACCCATCTGTGGTGAGGGAGGCGGTAGCTGGGAACCTTCCAGGATGCCTCGCCTTGATTCATATGGACCACCACCGCATCGCTGTCATTGTAGCGGGACCTATCCACCGTCAGATCACAGCCAGTCACCGGACACCCGTTCCTCTCAAACACCTCGTGACCCAGACCAAACCAGTAGTCCTCGCGGTGGAAAAACTTGGTCCACAGTAATATCACTTTATTGTCATTGCATTTTGGCAATGAGGTATTTGTTGACATATTGTTTATTGCGGTGTCATCTTTGCTGTCTGTAGTGATATCTGCAGCTAGTTCAAACATATCCAAATCTGGAGGATGTAGAATAAGTACCAAGCCCAGGAATAATCCCAGAGTCAGCAGCAAGATTCGTCCTCTTAGGTTCTGTATCATCCTGTGTCAACCCAACATATAATTATAGGAACAGATAACAAGTCAAATGGAAAATAAATCAAAAAGCATCCAGTGTGTTGTTTTGAGAAGTGCAGTGAGGTGCAAGTGTGGTTTCAGCACAAACTGTTTCAAAGTCAAGGACATAGGCCAGAAGAATTTATTTGTTTCCTGACACACATTTGGTCTCGTCTTAGATGACTTTAAGGTATATATTAAATCGAAATTTCAAATTTGCAGTCCACATAGAGTTGAAATTGTAGCACCTGTCTTGTAACGTTTACATAGAGGTACACCCTAACTAGTGTGGATTGATCTGAGAGGAATTTGGAAACTCTGGAAATACATCTAATAAAAAACAAATGATTAATGTTGGCCTTACACGTCACCTAATGACAGCTACCAGGTGTTATAGATGCGCCGAATTGCCATATGGAATACACACATTTCTACTGTCTATTGTTGCATAATAGTCAACCTGTAAAATGGATGGCCACGTATTGATCATCTGTATCACATTGTTGAAGTGTTTCTCAATTCGAATATCACACTTTATGGGCTATAGATATTAATAACTGTTGAACTGAAAACCCAGAACAATAGACCGATATTGGCCTTGCCTTATGCTTTAATTGAAAATTGTTGTTATTAATACAATCATACCCATAAGAAGAGTAGTAACAAATTTGCTTTCTCTGTTTATAGTGACATTTCTATGATATTTCATTACGTGTGTGTTACATACATGAATAACTATGGACAAACATGAACAATGCAACGATAAATATGTGACGATAATAGGCTTCAATAAAAATTAAAACCTGCATGTCAAATGATCACACAATACGATTTTACAATTCCTCTGAATGTTACTGCTGATATGATAATGTTTAACATGATTATATATTAAGTTTTCGGTCACGCTTTGAGTGGCCAGCAGCAAAGTATATAGCAGGAGGATAATGTGCATCCATCCTTTCTGATGATTTGGGTCTACTTATTTGACATATTCCTTGATCTTTGGTTCCCTTTTTGTCAGATCTTATTACTCCTGTTTTATGGTTGAGAGTTTATGGTTGACACTGTGGCCAATATGTGGCATCTTATGAGATTGTTTGCTTGGTTTTTCTGCTCCATCTCAATCAATAAATTAATTCCCTTTCTTCTACTGTTTTTGGGACTCTGGCAATGGGTTGAGTCCCATTTCCAATTGCAAAGGGGGGCATCTTTGCTAGGGTTTGTTCAGAACTGAGGTATGGCGTCAAACACCAAACACAACAAACTGAAACAGGTGTGTCGCCCATGAAACATTATTATTACCTCTAAAACATCCCAGCAAACAACTGAAATTATAATGTTATTGCAAGGATACACTACTTGTGATTGATCTTAATACCTCTCCCCTGTACGCTACCTAAAGATGTCTTGCGATATGGGTTGGGGGGGGGGGGTGGGTTGGAGGTTGGGGGGTTGGGATCGGATACTATATGTTTAATAAGTGTTGCATTGCATGTTGGACATGATTCCCCGACACTTGACATATGGCATTAATATATGTCTCACTCAAAATAGCACACCTACCAATATCTGATCATCAATGTAACAATATCTAGATCTAGATAGCTGGTGGCCATAAGTGATGAGTGTGTATCCTTTGATGTATAGTTGCAATCTTCAGCTATTCCCTGCAAAAGGATGGAACCACTGCAAGAAAGGCATTTGATTATTTGTGCCTGTGACTAGCATTGATCATTATAAATCTAGCATGAAAATAATTGATCGCAATTCTATATTTGAATAGCCTTTTTCATGCTCTGGCTATCTTGTTTTAGGGCTGGATGTTCAAACCTTCACTGATTCTAGTCTGAAGCATACACTGTGCGATATACTACAGTGCTTGTATATCACCTGCATCATTCTACAGTGTACACAGCACATTACTCTTTAATTTTGAAAGAAATTTGTTTATAGATCCTTCTCTCTCGATCCTGGGGTGATCCAATAACTGGTTCATGGAATTCAATGAAGTGGTAGAGCTTACCAACCTCCAATCAGGCCAGGTACAGATGGGAGCTTCAGGGTCGAAGGTCTTTTAAGTTAAAATCATTTCGGTTGGTTTATCTCACTGAATTTCCTGACTGGTTAATCTATTGATATATTGGTGAAAGCCCTCTCCTGTATGACTAGACTATTAATAGATTGGTGGAATCCCTTTAGTAGGGCATGCTGGAGTATCCATTTTTTGTTTTATATATCCACTCAGCGGAAAACATTTAATTATAAGTTTTTATTAACATTTCAAATTTTTAATATAAGGATAAAGTATGCATTTGGTCAGGTTTTAAAAAATGACATCATGAAAAAATGATATCATGAAAAAAATGACATCATGAAAAAATGACATCATGAAAAAATGACATCATGAAAAAATGACATCATGAAAAAATGACATCATGAAAAAATGACATCATGAAAAAATGACATCATGAAAAAATGACATCATGAAAAAATGACATCATGAAAAAATGACATCATGAAAAAATGACATCATTGGCCGCTGACCCTTATAATTCCTACTGGATCACACAGATTTATCTGCCGCTATACCCAAAGACATCGTCAAAAAAGACTTGAAATCCACTGTTTCCAGAAACATCACACACTGCCCATCCAATTTAAGTCCTGACTATGTAAGAACTTGACTTCCGGCGACTAACAATCAAAGAATTATGTACTGTTTAAATCAACTTAAGATGTCAGCCCTGTTTGAAAATATTTCTTTGTTTTTTCTTGATCTCAGCATCGTTTCGCCATTGTTTACGAGTTTGCACAATCAGGTGAAAGTGGGTCAGTTTATTCACGGGAGTGACAGCAACAATCTGGAAACTCCACAACGTTATGGTCCTTCTGTCGTCATATGAAGATTCTCCCTTTGCGTTTCCATGACGTCATCACTTGGACTCTTCTAAATGTCCTTTCATGTCGTCAGGTTTAATATCGGGTAAAAAACTGGAGAAAAAACAGTACAGAATGCTCATGGATTTGCATTTTTAGAAATTATGACTGGGAAAGATAGTGACATGGGTCAGAACTGCAACAGTCAATCACCGGAGGTCGAGTTTATTAACTGGGGAAACTTCAATATGCTGGACAGTGTGTGGTGTTTCTAGAAATAGTGGGTTTCAAGTCTATTTTGCCGATGTCTTTGGGTATAGATGGAGTTGGCTGGTAGATCGACCAAATGAAGCGCACCTTTCTGGTTCAGAGTTAAATGTAATCCTGGGGAGCTTCCAAATGATACCGTCCATAGCAAGACATCTCTATCATATCAGTCCCTGCCTCCCCTCCATAGCAGGACTTCTCTATCACATCAGTCCCTGCCTACCCTCCATAGCAGGACTTCTCTATCATATCAGTCCCTGCCTACCCTCCATAGCAGGACTTCTCTATCATATGAGTCCCTGCCTCCCCTCCATAGCAGGACCTCTCTCTCATATCAGTCCCTGCCTACCCTCCATTACAGGACTTCTCTGTCATATCAGTCCCTGCCTACCCTCCATAGCAGGACTTCTCTATCATATGAGTCCCTGCCTACCCTCCATAGCAGGACTTCTCTATCATATGAGTCCCTGCCTCCCCTCCATAGCAGAACTTCTCTATCACATCAGTCCCTGCCATCCCTCCACAACAGGACTTCCCTATCACATCAGTCCCTGCCTACCCTCCATAGCAGAACTTCTCTATCACATCAGTCCCTGCCATCCCTCCACAACAGGACTTCCCTATCACATCAGTCCCTGCCAACCCTCCATAGCAGAACTTCTCTATCACATCAGTCCCTGCCTCCCCTCCATAGCAGAACTTCTCTATCATATCAGTCCCTGCCATCCCTCCACAACAGGACTTCCCTATCACATCAGTCCCTGCCATCCCTCCACAACAGGACTTCCCTATCACATCAGTCCCTGCCTACCCTCCACAACAGGACTTCTCTATCATATCAGTCCCTGCCTCCCCTCCATAGCAGAACTTCTCTATCATATCAGTCCCTGCCTACCCTCCATAGCAGGACTTCTCTATCACATCAGTCCCTGCCTACCCTCCATAGCAGGACTTCTCTATCATATCAGTCCCTGTCACCAAAGGAGTTGATGTGCGCCCAGAATTTACAGCAGGTCATCAGTATCACAAACAGGGTAATAATAAATGTAATGCAAATGTAATGCAGGGTAGGGCAATGGCTGCAGAGGTAGTAACTGAATACTACCTTGTAATGCAGGGTAGGGCAATGACTGCAGAGGTAGTAACTGAATACTACCTGTGTAATGCAGGGTAGGGCAATGGCTGCAGAGGTAGTAACTGAATACTACCTATGTAATGCAGAGTAGGGCAATGACTGCAGAGGTAGTAACTGAATACTACCTGTGTAATGCAGGGTAGGGCAATGGCTGCAGAGGTAGTAACTGAATACTACCTTGTAATGCAGGGTAGGGCAATGGCTGCAGAGGTAGTAACTGAATACTACCTGCGTAATGCAGGGTAGGGCAATGACTGCAGAGGTAGTAACTGAATACTACCTTGTAATGCAGGGTAGGGCAATGGCTGCAGAGGTAGTAACTGAATACTACCTGCGTAATGCAGGGTAGGGCAATGACTGCAGAGGTAGTAACTGAATACTACCTTGTAATGCAGAGTAGGGGTAGTGACTGAATACTTACGTATTGCCAAGCAATAGTATACAATCCTACAATATTATTTTTTTTTGTATGCAACTTGTATGAAATAATAAATATATGTAATAATATAAACTATATTATAACAAATTATATATAGCAATCGGAGACGAACTCGCCATGCAGAGTAGGTGTGTACATGTACACAGTGATTCATAGTCTTGCATAGATTTATGTAAATGAATCCTCATTCTAGTCATAGCAAGTTTAGGATGGTGCCGCTCCGAAGCATGCACGGTTCCTTCTTTTAGCAGTTTGCAAATCCCCTCGGGAACAAAGATTGCCTACGTCACATTAGATTTTGATGATCAAATGCATCTTTAGCAGACGACACATTTTCCAAAAGGAAATTGTATAATGTTTTTAAAAGGACTTTCTTGTAATAAAGAAAGGATGCCTATGTCTTAATTGGCAGTATTCATGTATGCACTGAAATGATCCTAGTTTTGATAATACAGGAGCACAACATGCAGGTGATCTCAAAAGAATTGGCTGGAAAATAAGTATGTCAACACCTGTATCAAATATCACACAGATCTGCTGGCAATACCAACAATTATGTCTCAAAGTAAGATTAACATTCATTTAAAATTTTACAGACATTTATGATTTACTAGACCAAAAATCTGCTCAGTGAACTTATTAAGAAATCGATTCTCTCATAACTTTAATCCATATAAACTATCATATTTTTGTTAAAACAGCAAATATTGCAATCATTATTTTAATTGTCAAATAAAACCTGTTGAATAAAGAAATATGTGTATTAATAATGCACTGATGTGTGTGCAGGGATTTGCCCACAATTTTAGACATGTGAAAGTGACCACACACCCCACTAATCTGAGCACTAATCTCAGCAAGCAAGTGTTCTCAGCAGGATGCCAATTCAACTTTGTTTATCTCTACTGGTGGTCCCCTGACCTGAGACTTTCCTCTTTGACAATTAAAATAATGATTGCAATATTTGAATTTTTTTTAATGTAGAAATAATATTGTTTAAACAACTGTGAAACTGTGAACTATTTTGGTGGAATTGACATCATTTCCTAGAGGTGACCTTTGCACATGTGAGCACATGCATTGTTGGCTGATCTCACTGGAAAAACAGATAAATGCACATACAGGGGACATGTGACCTGATGATTTCCATCATGACTGATATGGTCAAATACTGACAACTCCACATTTTGAAGATTTTAAATATTGTTTTGGAATAACGAATATACCAATCTGACGGAATGTATTTAATAATGAGCATTGTTTGCAGATATGTTTTGAGGGTTGATGACTTTGTAAAACACCTTGGACAGGTACAGTCATGTCTGTATTGAAATGTGGATCCAGTTAAAATGTTGAATAAGCAATCCAGTCATGAGACAAGCCCAAATCATATCATCAGACCTGTGAGACACATGCTAATACTGAAACATTTGGAACTATTGCATTGCACTGGATATATTCATACAAAAAAAGTAATTGAATACTTTTGACGTACATATTACTCAATTAGAACACCAATATCAGCATTTCATCTTTTTTTTTGGTATGAGTCATTTTAATTATTTTATATTCTTCTACATTTGCAATAAACAAATCAATATATGTTTCTGGAGTGCATATCACTCATACAGAACCCCACCTTCAGCATGAAAATAGTACTTTTCCCAGGAGGGATTCGAGCCTCAGACCTTAACTTCTGAGCCATGTATCACCCCATGGCAGATTTGTATAAACTTTGGGATCATAGCATTGTCTAAAAATTAGGTCAATAAAGTTCCAGTTTCTTTGCTAATGTGTCATTGCTCATAATAAACCTAAATATGTTAATGCCATCTTTGTTTCTGTATAAAGACATTTTTTTTTTTTTGGTATTTCCTCCATTTGCAAAATAATAAATAAATAAATATATCAAAAAATAAGAAAATAAAAAATATATAACGATTATATATTCTGACTTTCATATAACTCAAATCAGATCACAACATGACAATTTCACCTTTGTTTTTGGTATTAAGTTATTATTTTTTATACTTCTGATGTGCATACTTGTCCCAACAAGGAATTGTCCCAACTTATAATTGAATCCCAGACCCTTAGCATGGGAGACAGATGTCTTACCCACTGAGTTGGGTGGAAAAGTATAATTTGAGTTTCTCAATGGTAAATCACAGTCAACATCGTGACCAAGTTATTTTCTGAAAGATGATATTCAGTAATTTCACACAGTAGTCTAAGTTAAATTTATCGACTAAATTTTTCCAAAAATATGTTTGTCTAAGATGATATCAAAAGTAATGCAAATATATCAAGTAGATATCTATAACTAATGTCTAATTTATATCTAAGACATCATTTTTATCGATTCTCAGTCGGTAGGTATAAAAGGTTAGCATGTAGTTATTTACATTGAACAAGAGGTGTGTCATATAATGTCCAGACACATTTTATATATTTAACTTGAACTCATAAAACACAAAATTGTAATAAAACAAAAAAGGTCAGTGACTGGAGTGGTGCATATTTTTCTGGACATGTCATATGGAAAGTAGTCTGGAAGGATGTTATATAGTTTCATAGGGAGCTAATGTGTTGATATCTACTCAAGGAGTTCGCTTATAACAGAAATCAGGATGGACACATGCTGGTTGAGAATGTGCTTGATTCCTCTTAAGGGAAATACATGCCATGTATTGCATTACACAGGTTCTGTGAAGACGAATCTGTGGCATCCTTTGGAGGCAGGCATGAAATGGGAGGAAATCATTAATGCTGTGTCAGGAACAACCTACTCATTACCACAACATGTGTCATGTTTTTTATCTCATCTTGTCAATAATGGTATTAAGTGTAACGTAAGGCAACTTTAAGTACAACTAAATATTCGTTAGAATATCTTCACAATAACATAACCTATCATGATATTGATCATTGTTCAATCAGTTGCTATTTCTCACTGATAATTCAAAGGAAGGTCAGGAGGTCAATCAGCTGTTGTAGAGCAGACTTAACAAGGGCAGGGGCAGATATTCAGTATATTCAAGAAAAAATGGTGATTCACATGTAACAGCCAATAAACGCTTTGAAAGCATAACACCTCCATCAAGACTGAGCAGCCTTAGCACATGTGGACATGTGAACAATGAAACACAAATACAAACAATTAGGAACGCTCCTTTAATGCCACACATATCTGTAATGTTGCTTTGAAATATCAGTGCCTCTCTCAGCTTTCACCTATGCAGGAAGGGCAAAAATTATTCAAAATATGATCTTACAAAAAAATCTTGATTTTTTTTTCAAAGAGAAACAGCTAATTTATTTGCGGAGTTGGCGCATGGAAGATGAAAGGATGTGTTTGGTTCCAATATTGTCTCATTGAGTTCAATTCTCTGCATTCTTAAAGCACTATTCTAAACAGTGTTTAAAGCACTTTTTTGAATTATTATGTTCACTATCCTGATTACAAAGTTAGTGATCATAGTAATGGGGTTTGCTGATGTTATCAAAAATAATAAATAATAATAATAATAAAAAATATTAAAGATGAATTAAAAATAATAATAATAATAATAATAATAATAATAATAATAATAATAATAATAATAATAATAATAATAATAATAATAATAATAATAATAATAATAATAATAATAATAATAATAATAATAATAATAATAATAATAATAATAATAATAATAATAATAATAATAATAATAATAATAATAATAATAATAATAATAATAATAATAATAATAATAATAATAATAATAATAATAATAATAATAATAATAATAATCTACTCTTAAACAAGGTGACTGAGGTACTAGTCCTGATTAGTAGGCAAGGAATTCCAGAGTCTAGGGCCAACAGATGAAAAGGCCCTGTCCCCCACTGTCCTCGGCTTGGTCTTAGGAACTTGTAAGTGGGTGCCGTCGTTTGACCTTAGACAGCGTTCCCCTTGTTTAACTTGGAGTAGATCACGCCAGTAAGGCGGAGCCTCACCATTCAGGGCCTTCCAGGTCAAGAGAATGATTTTAAAGTCAATTCTCGCGCGAACTGGGAGCCAGTGCTAAATCCATGATTTCTGAAAAGATATGTTTTCAGTCTACCCTTGAAGGAGTTGACCGTACTAGTCCTAATGCCACAAGGGAGGGCATTCCATAAATTGGTTGGTCACAGCCCTCCCGGTGAGTTTGGAAATATAGGTCAGGTGAGAGACAGATCTGTATTTCTTCTCAATGAGTTCCAGACCCAATATCTTCAAGAGAGGCACTCTGATGGCAATTTTCATGTTTTCTGATGCTGCTGAATCTGTCAATTATTTGTTTATGATGGCAGTATGATACAGTTCCATTAGCCTTTTGCGAAGATGACCAAAATTCTAGCATAACTGTATGTGCTGCAGAGTTCTGCGGAAAGTGTAGTTTTTCAAGTTAGCCACAGGGAGTCCAGTAAAAAGGCCATTGTGATAATGTAGTGCAGATAATGTTGTCCGACTAAAGAGGTCAAATCCGATTGAAACCCTTGTTGGTATTGTCTAGGGACTATCATCGTCATCCAGCTTTTTCTTGAGGATACTTCATCACAACCCGACAACTATGAGCAGAATGGTTAGCATAATGACATCATCACAACCCGACCACTATGAGCAGAATGGTTAGCATAATGACATCATCACAACCCGACCACTATGAGCAGAATGGTTAGCATAATGACATCATCACAACCCGACCACTATGAGCAGAATGGTTAGCATAATGACATCATCACAACCCGACCACTATGAGCAGAATGGTTAGCATAATGACATCATCATAACCCAACCACTATGAGCAGAATGGTTAGCATAATGACATCATCACAACCCGACCACTATGAGCAGAATGGTTAGCATAATGACATCATCACAACCCGACCACTATGATCAGGATGGTAAACATAATGACATCATCACAACCCGACCACTATGGGCAGAATGGTAAACATAATGACATCATCACAACCCGACCACTATGAGCAGAATGGTTAGCATAATGACATCATCATAACCCAACCACTATGAGCAGAATGGTTAGCATAATGACATCATCATAACCCAACCACTATGAGCAGAATGGTTAGCATAATGACATCATCACAACCCGACCACTATGAGCAGAATGGTTAGCATAATGACATCATCACAACCCGACCACTATGAGCAGAATGGTAAACATAATGACATCATCACAACCCGACCACTATGAGCAGAATGGTAAACATAATGACATCATCACAACCCGACCACTATGAGCAGAATGGTAAACATAATGACATCATCACAAAACTACCCACTATGAGCAGGATGGTAAACATAATGACATCATCACAACCCGACCACTATGAGCAGGATGGTAAACATAATGACATCATCACAAAACTACCCACTATGAGCAGGATGGTAAACATAATGACATCATCACAACCCGACCACTATGAGCAGAATGGTAAACATAATCACATCATCACAACCCGACCACTATGAGCAGGATGGTAAACATAATGACATCATCATAACCCAACCACTTTGAGCAGAATGGTAAACATAATGACATCATCACAAAACTACCCACTATGAGCAGGATGGTAAACATAATGACATCATCACAACCCGACCACTATGAGCAGGATGGTAAACATAATGACATCATCACAACCCGACCACTATGGGCAGAATGGTAAACATAATGACATCACAAAACTACCCACCATGGGCAGAATGGTAAACATAATGACATCATCATAACCCGACCACTATGAGCAGAATGGTAAACATAATGACATCATCACAACCCGACCACTATGAGCAGAATGGTAAACATAATGACATCATCACAACCCGACCACTATGAGCAGAATGGTAAACATAATCACATCATCACAACCCGACCACTATGAGCAGAATGGTAAACATCATGACATCACCACAACCCGACCACTATGAGCAGAATGGTAAACATAATGACATCATCACAACCCGACCACTATGAGCAGAATGGTAAACATAATGACATCATCACAACCCGACCACTATGAGCAGAATGGTAAACATAATCACATCATCACAACCCGACCACTATGAGCAGAATGGTAAACATAATGACATCATCACAACCCGCCCACTATGAGCAGAATGGTAAACACAATGACATCACCACAACACGACCACTATGAGCAGAATGGTAAACATAATGACATCATCACAAAACTACCCACTATGAGCAGGATGGTAAACATAATGACATCATCACAACCCGACCACTATGAGCAGGATGGTAAACATAATGACATCATCACAACCCGACCACTATGAGCAGATAGGTAAACATAATGACATCATCACAACCCGACCACTATGAGCAGAATGGTAAACATAATGACATCATCACAACCCGACCACTATGAGCAGAATGGTAAACATAATGACATCATCACAACCCGACCACTATGAGCAGGATGGTCAACATAATGTCATCATCACAACCCGACCACTATGAGCAGAATGGTAAACATAATGACATCATCACAAAACTACCCACTATGAGCAGATTGGTAAACATAATCACATCATCACAACCCGAACACTATGATAAGGATGGTAAACATAATGACATCATCACAACCCGACCACTATGAGCAGAATGGTAAACATAATGACATCATCACAAAACTACCCACTATGAGCAGATTGGTAAACATAATCACATCATCACAACCCGAACACTATGATAAGGATGGTAAACATAATGACATCATCACAACCCGACCACTATGAGCAGATAGGTAAACATAATGACATCATCACAACCCGACCACTATGAGCAGAATGGTAAACATAATGACATCATCACAACCCGACCACTATGATAAGGATGGTAAACATAAAGACATCACCACAACCCGACCACTATGAGCAGATTGGTAAACATAATGACATCATCACAACCCGACCACTATGAGCAGAATGGTAAACATAATGACATCATCACAACCCGACCACTATGAGCAGAATGGTAAACATAATGACATCATCACAACCCGACCAATATGAGCAGATTGGTAAACATAATGACATCATCACAACCCGACCACTATGAGCAGAATGGTAAACATAATCACATCATCACAACCCGACCACTATGAGCAGAATGGTAAACATAATCACATCATCACAACCCGACCACTATGAGCAGAATGGTAAACATAATGACATCATCACAAAACTACCCCCTATGAGCAGAATGGTAAACATAATCACATCATCACAACCCGACCACTATGAGCAGAATGGTAAACATAATGACATCATCACAACCCGACCACTTTGAGCAGAATGGTAAACATAATGACATCATCACAACCCGACCATTATGATCAGGATGGTAAACATAATGACATCATCATAACCCGACCACTATGAGCAGAATGGTAAACATAATGACATCATCACAACCCGACCACTATGAGCAGAATGGTAAACATAATGACATCATCACAACCCGACCACTATGAACATAATGTTCTGACGTGATTTGTTTTTTTTCAGTGTCTGTTTAAAGAGCCTGAGGAGCAAGATGGTCAACATAAAGCTATTCACGCGATACTAATCACAGGTGGGAGAGTTTTCCCATCACATGAGTATGCCACTCAGTGTCAGACGTTTGTGACATCATCCCAAGCTTAAGACTGGCTGACACAGAATATGATGCGAGAACACGTGTACACATTGAGGCATATGTGTTCAACATCAGCAGCACAAATATACAAAGAGTCGGGTGTCTTGCCATGCCAGGTAGAATTATCTCAGAGTAGCCTTGAGTTAATATTGGATCAATAGTATGTGAAATGGCCTGAATATTTGAGTGACGATAGGTTGTTTGGTCATTGATACATTTATAAAGAAGATCTTTGAACAAAAAAACTAATAGGTTTTCATATGCTAAAAAAGAAATACAAAAACAAAACTCAAACACTGTTAGAATCAGATTATAATATGCAATGTTGTTTGACTGTGGAAAGTGGGTACACTATAGTCAAAATAAGAGGTGAAATATATGATAAGGAGGTGAAATATATGATAAGGAGATATGGCCATTACTCCCTGATAAAACATATTCCATTGCGAACCTTCTCGGTGTTGTGGAATCTGTGCACATTTTGGGGTACTAATGGCAGGTTAGACATACAAGTTAGACATACAAATTGTCTAAAACATTGCCTGTGGCATTACAATGCTAGGTAAATTATATGAGGGACATATGGCCCTTTTCCCCTGATAAAGTCAACATATTCCACTGTAAACATTCTAGGAGTGGCTATCTTCAGGTTAGACATACTTACTAGGGTGAGACATACTTACTAGGGTGAGACATACTTACTAGGGTTAGACATACTTACTAGGGTTAGACATACTTACTAGGGTTAGACATACTTACTAGGGTGAGACATACTTACTAGGGTTAGACATACTTACTAGGGTGAGACATACTTACTAGGGTTAGACATACTTACTAGGGTGAGACATACTTACTAGGGTTAGACATACTTACTAGGGTTAGACATACTTACTAGGGTTAGACATACTTACTAGGGTTAGACATACTTACTAGGGTTAGACATACTTACTAGGGTTAGACATACTTACTAGGGTTAGACATACTTACTAGGGTTAGACATACTTACTAGGGTTAGACATACTTACTAGGGTTAGACATACTAGGGTTAGACATACTAGGGTTAGACATACTTACTAGGGTTAGACATACTTACTAGGGTAAGACATACTTACTAGGGTTAGACATACTTACTAGGGTGAGACATACTTACTAGGGTTAGACATACTTACTAGGGTTAGACATACTTACTAGGGTTAGACATACTTACTAGGGTTAGACATACTTACTAGGGTTAGACATACTTACTAGGGTTAGACATACTTACTAGGGTTAGACATACTTACTAGGGTTAGACATACTAGGGTTAGACATACTAGGGTTAGACATACTTACTAGGGTTAGACATACTTACTAGGGTTAGACATACTTACTAGGGTTAGACATACTTACTAGGGTTAGACATACTTACTAGGGTTAGACATACTTACTAGGGTTAGACATACTTACTAGGGTTAGACATACTTACTAGGGTTAGACATACTTACTAGGGTTAGACATACTTACTAGGGTGAGACATACTTACTAGGGTTAGACATACTTACTAGGGTTAGACATACTTACTAGGGTTAGACATACTTACTAGGGTTAGACATACTTACTAGGGTTAGACATACTTACTAGGGTTAGACATACTTACTAGGGTGAGACATACTTACTAGGGTTAGACATACTTACTAGGGTTAGACATACTAACTAGGGTGAGACATACTTACTAGGGTGAGACATACTTACTAGGGTGAGACATACTTACTAGGGTTAGACATACTTACTAGGGTTAGACATACTTACTAGGGTTAGACATACTTACTAGTGTTAGACATACTTACTAGTGTTAGACATACTTACTAGGGTGAGACATACTTACTAGGGTTAGACATACTTACTAGGGTTAGACATACTTACTAGGGTTAGACATACTTACTAGGGTTAGACATACTTACTAGTGTTAGACATACTTACTAGTGTTAGACATACTTACTAGGGTGAGACATACTTACTAGGGTGAGACATACGTACTAGGGTTAGACATACTAGGGTTAGACATACTAGGGTTAGACATACTAGGGTTAGACATACTAGGGTTAGACATACTAGGGTTAGACATACTTACTAGGGTGAGACATACTTACTAGGGTGAGACATACTTGCTAGGGTTAGACATACTTACTAGGGTGAGACATACTTACTAGGGTGAGACATACTTACTAGGGTGAGACATACTTACTAGGGTTAGGCATACTTACTAGGGTTAGACATACTTACTAGGGTGAGACATACTTACTAGGGTGAGACATACTTACTAGGGTGAGACATACTTACTAGGGTGAGACATACTTACTAGGGTGAGACATACTTACTAGGGTGAGACATACTTACTAGGGTGAGACATACTTATTAGGGTTAGACATACTTACTAGGGTTAGACATACTTACTAGGGTTAGACATACTTACTAGTGTTAGACATACTTACTAGGGTTAGACATACTTACTAGTGTTAGACATACTTACTAGACAAATCTAGATTATGTTTGTCTAGTTTATGTCTAGACCTTTTAATATGAGGGCATATATCTGATTCCAATATATTCATTTATATTTTTTATTCTCTTTTCCAATGATATTTTCTTGTTAAAATTATTTTCATAAGTCCTGTCTGGAGTTTGTATATTTGATTCCCTCCCGCCTTATCTACCTATTTAGTTCATGTAAAGAATTAATTCAAATTGTTTGACTATTGCTAATTGGAATCGGGGTTGGAGCTTGAAGGTTTGTCATATCATATGTTGACGTTTGTTCAATGTAAAAAGCTTTTTATATCTATCATTTGTTTTTTTTTAGCAAATCCTTTAACAGCACAGTTCTTCATACATGCTTCCATTTAACCTTATATATTTGTGGACACCTTTTGAAAAAAAACTGTATTTATGGACACCTTTTGAAAAAAATAAAATATCCAATATCAAAAAAAACTTTATGCTACTAAAAAAGGTGATTTTTATGGTTTTCTTTTTTGTGTACCTGTTGTTTCTGGACCATATATATTTGCTTTATGTGGCAGGTATATGTATTTTAGCTATGATTTATACATGGCTCTCTGTATAAGGTGAATCTTAACTCCTTTCTCAGACATGATGACTATAAATTGCAAAATAAAAGATTCTGTGGAGTTGAAACTTTGATGTAAAAGCTGTTCTGTGTCTGACAGAAACTATGATATATATGTTATACACAATGCTTGTATGAAAATGGCATGAACTTTACTGAATATATATATATATATATATATATATATATATATATATATATATATATATATATATATATATATATATATATATATATATATATATATATATATATATATTTGTTTGTTTGTTTGGGGCTTTACATCACTTTCAACATTATTTCAGTCATTTCGTGATGAGACCTACTTGTAGCAGATATAGTGCTGCCTCACTGAATTGTCATGTCGCAGGTCCTTGACATGACAACCCACCCGGTCACAGATTTACAAGGACAACGGGTTAACCCTTTAGGCACGGACCTAAGCTCATGTGGGAAATTGTATCATGAGTTCAATCCCGGCACGGCTGCGGTTCGAACCCACGACCTTTGGATCACCACAGAGGAACTGGTGCCAGTAAGCTGGCGCTCTAACCAACTGCGCCACGGCCCGTGAGGAACTGGTGCTATATATATATATATATATATATATATATATATATATATATATATACCACCTCAATGTACCTCATTACTGACACACCACCTTAATGTACCTCATCACTGACACACCACCTTAATGTACCTAATTAGCCTAACTTTGCATAGTGGGTGTGCAAAGCCAAACTGTGTGATGATATTGTTAATACGGCCTATGGATTGACCCTTTCTGCTAAACATATCACTATCAAACTTTATACAACAGTCATCGTAGTGGCCTAGGTGTTGGATGCTGTATGACATTGTCTGTGTGTTTACCATTGTGAAACTTAATACACACTGTCTTTGTTGCATTAAATGTTAATCCAGTTCTTTCTGAGAAAGGTATTCATATATTGAGCACGTTTTGCAGGTCTCTCAGGCTTGGACACATTAATTTCAAATCATCAGCATATCCAACTACTCCATAAAACTTGTTACCAATCCAACAACGATCTCTGTTGTTTTCCAGTTCAACTAGAAGATCATCAAGACACAAAGTAAAATTGCTGATAACACTGAGCTTTGTTTAACACCATTACTGGCCCCACTTTTCCACTTGACACGAAGTTTACTATTCATATACATGAACACCAAGGCTCTGATGATAATTGTTGGAAGACCCACTGTCATTAACTTTTTCAGGAGCTTATCAGGGTTACATAATGCATTTTCAGTTATATTGTAGTCTACTTTCAGATCCATGTGAATCATACTATCAGTACTATGATTTGATGTATTGTCTATGTCATGAATTACACCACCATTTTTACACTTCATAGTAATATCATCACACACAAGGCCCCAGGCCGTGGGGCAGTTGGTTAGAGCACCACTTATGAACACCAGTTCCTCTGTGGTGATCCAAAGGTCGTGGGTTCGATCCCCGGCCATGCCGAGATTGAATTCATGATACAATTTCACACATGAGCTGAGGCCCGTGCCAAAGGGTTAACCCGTTATCCTTGTAAATCTGTGACCGGGTGGGATGTCATGTCAAGGACCTGCGACATGACAATTCAGTGAGGCAGCACTATATCTGCTACAAGTAGGTCTCATCACGAAATAACTGAAATAATATTGAAGGTGATGTTAAACCCCAAAAACTAAAATAAACAACATCATCACACACAGCAAAATGATCTATGTACTCACACCATCTGTGTGTATATGAGTGTAATCAACATGACATCTATTAAATATTCTATAGTGTATTAAGATTTCTGTTTGTCCATCTGTCCATCTATCAATCCATCCATTCCTTTTGTAGCTTGTCATCGTGGTGCTGAAGAGGTTAACCCCTGTATTAAATATAATTGTTTTACTGAACATGATATTTGTGATCTGTTGTTTAATATGTTAGAGATTGGTTGAAAAAGATAGACACATGGTAAAGTCAAACAAATATATAAATATTAGTTTATTACCACTGTATTGCAAACGTAGTGTCTGCAGTCATTCCTTTCTGCCTTGAATATTTGTGAAAAAAATTTCAAATTTCAGTAGAAGGCATACAGGTACACATGTCAACTGAGAGATGCTCAGTAGAAACCATACAGGTACACAAGTCAACTGAGATATGCTCAGTAGAAGGCATACAGGTACACATGTCAACTTAAAGATGCTCAGTAGAAGGTATACATGTGCACATGTCAACTCAGAGATGCTCAGTAGAAAGCATACAGGTACGCATGTCAACTGAGAGATGCTCAGTAGAAAGGATACAGGTACACATGTCAACTTAGAGATGCCCAGTAGAAGGCATACAGGTACACATGTCAACTGAGAGATGCTCAGTAGAAGGCATACAGGTATACATGTCAGCTCAGAGATGCTCAGTAGAAGGCATACAGGTACACATGTCAACTTAAAGATGCTCAGTAGAAGGCATACAGGTACACTTGTCAACTGAGAGATGCTCAATAGAAGGCATACAGGTACACATGTCACCTCAGAGATGCTCAGTAGAAGGCACACAGGTACACATGTCAACTGAGAGTTGCTCAGTAGAAGGCATACAGGTACACATGTCAACTTAAAGATGCTCAGTAGAAGGCATACAGGTACTCATGTCAGCTCATAGATGCTCAGTAGAAGGCATACAGGTACACATGTCAACTTAAAGTTGCTCAGTAGAAGGCATACAGGTACACATGTCAACTTAGAGATGCTCAGTAGAAGGCATACAGGCACACATGTCAGCTGAGAGGCGCTCAGTAGAAGGCATACAGGTACACATGTCAACTGAGAGATGCTCAGTAGAAGGCATACAGGTACACATGTCAACTGAGAGATGCTCAATAGAAGGCATACAGGTACACATGTCAACTGAGAGATGCTCAGTAGAATGCATACAGGTACACATGTCAGCTCATAGATGCTCAGTAGAAGGCATACAGGTACACATGTCAACTTAAAGATGCTCAGTAGAAGGCATACAGGTACACATGTCAACTGAGAGATGCTCAGTAGAAGGCATACAGGTACACATGTCAACTGAGAGATGCTCAGTAGAAGGCATACAGGTACACAAGTCAACTGAGAGATTCTCAGTAGAAGGCATACAGGTACACATGTCAACTGAGAGATGCTCAGTAGAAGGCATACAGGTACACATGTCAACTGAGAGATGCTCAGTAGAAGGCATACAGGTACACATGTCAACTTAGAGATGCTCAGTAGAAAGCATACAGGTACGCAAGTCAACTCAGAGATGCTCAGTAGAAAGCATACAGGTACGCAAGTCAACTCAGAGATGCTCAGTAGAAAGGATACAGGTACACATGTCAACTTAAAGATGCTCAGTAGAAGGCATACAGGTACTCATGTCAACTTAGAGATGCCCAGTAGAAGGCATACAGGTACACATGTCATCTAAGAGATGCTCAGTAGAAGGCATACAGGTACACATGTCAGCTCAGAGATGCTCAGTAGAAGGCATACAGGTACGCATGTCAACTGAGAGTTGCTCAGTAGAAGGCATACAGGAACACATCTCAGCTCATAGATGTTCAGTAGAAGGCATACAGGTACACATCTCAGCTCATAGATGCTCAGTAGAAGGCATACAGGTACACATGTCAACTGAGAGATGCTCAATAGAAGGCATACAGGTACACATGTCAACTGAGAGATGCTCAATAGAAGGCATACAGGTACACATGTCAGCTCAGAGATGCTCAGTAGAAGGCATACAGGTAAACATGTCAACTTAAAGATGCTCAGTAGAAGGCATACAGGTACACATGTCAACTGAAAGTTGCTCAATAGAAGGCATACAGGTACACATGTCAGCTCAGAGATGCTCAGTAGAAGGCATACAGGTAAACATGTCAACTAAGAGATGCTCAGTAGAAGGCATACAGGTACACATGTCAACTGAGAGATGCTCAATAGAAGGCATACAGGTACACATGTCAGCTCAGAGATGCTCAGTAGAAGGCATACAGGTACACATGTCAACTGAGAGATGCTCAATAGAAGGCATACAGGCACACATGTCAGCTCATAGATGCTCAGTAGAAGGCATACAGGTACACATGTCAACTTAAAGATGCTCAGTAGAAGGCATACAGGTACGCATGTCAACTGAGAGATGCTCAGTAGAAGGTATACAGGTACACATGTCAACTAAGAGATGCTCAGTAGAAGGCATACAGGTACGCATGTCAACTGAGAGATGCTCAGTAGAAGGCATACAGGTACACATGTCAGCTCATAGATGCTCAGTAGAAGGCATACAGGTACACATGTCAACTGAGAGATGCTCAGTAGAAGGCATACAAGTGCAGATGTCAACTGAGAGATGCTCAGTAGAAGGCATACAAGTACACATGTCAACTGAGAGATGCTCAATAGAAGGCATACAGGCACACATGTCAGCTCAGAGATGCTCAGTAGAAGGCATACAGGTACACATGTCAACTTAAAGATGCTCAGTAGAAGGCATACAGGTACACATGTCAACTGAGAGATGCTCAGTAGAAGGCATACAGGTACACATGTCAACTTAAAGATGCTCAGTAGAAGGCATACAGGTACGCATGTCAACTGAGAGATGCTCAGTAGAAGGTATACAGGTACACATGTCAACTTAAAGATGCTCAGTAGAAGGCATACAGGTACGCATGTCAACTGAGAGATGCTCAGTAGAAGGCATACAGGTACACAAGTCAACTGAGAGATGCTCAGTAGAAGGCATACAGGTACGCATGTCAACTGAGAGATGCTCAATAGAAGGCATACAGGCACACATGTCAGCTGAGAGGCGCTCAGTAGAAGGCATACAGGTACACATGTCAGCTCATAGATGCTCAGTAGAAGGCATACAGGTACACATGTCAACTTAAAGATGCTCAGTAGAAGGCATACAGGTACACATGTCAACTGAGAGATGCTCAATAGAAGGCATACAGGTACACATGTCAGCTCAGAGATGCTCAGTAGAAGGCATACAGGTAAACATGTCAACTAAGAGATGCTCAGTAGAAGGCATACAGGTACACATGTCAACTGAGAGATGCTCAGTAGAAGGCATACAGGTACACATGTCAACTTAAAGATGCTCAGTAGAAGGCATACAGGTACACATGTCAACTTAAAGATGCTCAGTAGAAGGCATACAGGTACACAAGTCAACTGAGAGATGCTCAGTAGAAGGCATACAGGTACACATGTCAACTGAGAGATGCTCAGTAGAAGGCATACAGGTACGCATGTCAACTGAGAGATGCTCAGTAGAAGGCATACAGGTACGCATGTCAACTTAAAGATGCTCAGTAGAAGGCATACAGGTACGCATGTCAACTAAGAGATGCTCAGTAGAAGGCATACAGGTACACATGTCAGCTTAGAGGCACTCAGTAGAAGGCATACAGGTACACATGTCAGCTCATAGATGCTCAGTAGAAGGCATACAGGTACACATGTCAACTAAGAGATGCTCAGTAGAAGGCATACAGGTACTCATGTCAACTGAGAGGCGCTTAGTTAAAGGCATACAGGTCACATGTTAACATCATACTCGCTAGAGTCTAAATTTAGTAGGTATGAAGTTCTGGAGGTATCATTCGTGCCTCGGACTTCGCTTTTCATCTGCGCTATATTCGTACTTCTACTTCACCATATTCGTACTTCTACTTCACCATATTCGCACTTCTACTATGCCATATTTGCACTTCTACTTCCCTATATTCGCACTTCTACTTTGCTTTGTCGCACTTCTACTTCGCTATTTTTGGCTAAATTTTGGGAATGATACTTCCAGAGCTTCATAAGTCAGTGAAGTGTGCAATATCTGAAATTCACAGTTACTCCCTTTGCACACACAGACCGGTACATTGACTTCCGGAAATGAACTTCCGGTTTTGCGAGCGAGGTATCAGAAAAATGGTGAAAGAGTTTCCTTTGCTTCTGAAATGTTATAAGTTTGTCACAATTCACAATCCAGTTTATTTAAATGTTTAATACTTATGGTATAGAACGGAAAACACTGGTGTTGTCTGGTGTTTTATATATGCTCAACATGTACAGAGTACTGTAAACAAAACAATGACGAATGATAGTGTGGTCGATGTAATGTATTCCATACATTGGGCCTTCAAATGTTTCAATATGTGATACATTTGCTGATCAACATTTAGCACAACAGACAGATAACAAACATTTGGTGAGTCAGTGGAATATGTGTATAAAATGACTGAGCAGGTTTAAAGTTAAGTTTTAACTGCATGTATTAATTTGTGTTTTCTTGTTATATCCAAAGAGATGCATGAATTATTTGTTCAAATAAGGGAAGGTTCCTTGTTACAAGCCAAGTTTTGTTAAGTTGGATCATGTTTATGGTCTATCTCTAGTCCTGGGTAGACTGTATGGGCCATTAACCTGTATCAGGATGACACACTGCCAATAACCCATCAGAAAAAATATTAAAAGTGCCTGAATGTATGAAGAAATATGTTCTGTAACACGGATGGTTCCTTTTTTGACATTGTCAAAAATAGGAACTATCTGTGTTATTCTGTGATCGGTACGATCATGTGAAATGCATAGTAATATCCTGTGGGTTGTAATTCGTTTTTTTCATGTGGTCATTATTAGGGTGTTCCAAAATATCACTTTTTCATCATAGAGCTAAGCACATTTGGATTCGCATTCCTATTGACAACAAAATAAAGTTCTGAAAATTACAACTCTCTACATGGATGGCTTCCTTCTTGGAATTGACCCCGAAAAATGGCTCAAAATACTATAAATCGCCAGTTTTCGCCTTTTTTGTCATATATTTTAGTCAACCTCTTGAATTTTATTCACATGATAAGACTTTGGAAACTGGACCAGAATATCAATATTATGTGCAACATCAGTCTTAAAGTACCATTTGTCAATTTAGTATTTATTTATTCATATTCAAATATATGAAAAAAGTACATTAATATTCATTATCAGAACATGTTCAAGGTGCTACATGACTAAGATACAATCATGACATCTGAAAATCGCCAGTTTTCGCCTTTTTTGTCATATATTTTAGTCAACCTCTTGAATTTGATTTACATGAAAAGACTTTGGAAACTGGACCAGAATATCAATATTATGTGCAGTTTCAGTCTTAAAGTACCATTTGTCAATTTAGTATTTATTTATTCATATTCAAATATATGAAAAAAGTACATTAAAAGTCACAATCAGTATATGTTCTAGGTGCTACATGACTAAGATATAATCATAACATCTGTATTGAAATTTGGTTCAAATTTGAACACTCTGAACAACCTCTACGAAAAAAGTCATCCATATTATCCATTTGCTATTTTGTTAATTTGTGGAAATCTAGGATCTGGTGGTGGTGATTTACAATGAACAATACTGTTATAAGAAAATAGAAA
The DNA here is from genome assembly GCA_949316495.1 of Amphiduros pacificus. Classification (NCBI taxonomy): domain Eukaryota; kingdom Metazoa; phylum Annelida; class Polychaeta; order Phyllodocida; family Hesionidae; genus Amphiduros; species Amphiduros pacificus. Next base: position 1,470,183 of record OX439002.1, read on the forward strand.
GAAAATTTGATGTTTCGTAGAGGTTGTTCAGAGTAGTATTTATTTATTCATATTCAAATATATGAAAAAAGTACATTAATATTCATTATCAGAACATGTTCAAGGTGCTACATGACTAAGATACAATCATAACATCTGAAAATTGCCAGTTTTCGCCTTTTTTGTCATATATTTTAGTCAACCTCTTGAATTTGATTCACATGATAAGACTTTGGAAACTGGACCAGAATATCAATATTATGTGCAACATCAGTCTTAAAGTACCATTTGTCAATTTAGTATTTATTTATTCATATTCAAATATATGAAAAAAGTACATTAATATTCATTATCAGAACATGTTCAAGGTGCTACATGACTAAGATACAATCATAACATCTGAAAATCGCCAGTTTTCGCCTTTTTTGTCATATATTTTAGTCAACCTCTTGAATTTGATTTACATGAAAAGACTTTGGAAACTGGACCAGAATATCAATATTATGTGCAGTTTCAGTCTTAAAGTACCATTTGTCAATTTAGTATTTATTTATTCATTTTCAAATATATGAAAAAAGTACATTAAAAGTCACAATCAGTATATGTTCTAGGTGCTACATGACTAAGATATAATCATAACATCTGTATTGAAATTTGGTTCAAATTTGAACACTCTGAACAACCTCTACGAAAAAAGTCATCCATATTATCCATTTGCTATTTTGTTAATTTGTGAAAATCTAGGATCTGGTGGTGGTGATTTACAATGAACAATACTGTTATAAGAAAATAGAAAGAAAATTTGCTGTTTCGTAGAGGTTGTTCAGAGTGTTCGAATTTGAATCAAATTTCAATACAGATGTTATGATTATATCTTAGTCATGTAGCACCTAGAACATATACTGATTGTGACTTTTAATGTACTTTTTTCATATATTTGAATATGAATAAATAAATACTAAATTGACAAATGGTACTTTAAGACTGAAACTGCACATAATATTGATATTCTGGTCCAGTTTCCAAAGTCTTTTCATGTAAATCAAATTCAAGAGGTTGACTAAAATATATGACAAAAAAGGCGAAAACTGGCGATTTTCAGATGTTATGATTGTATCTTAGTCATGTAGCACCTTGAACATGTTCTGATAATGAATATTAATGTACTTTTTTCATATATTTGAATATGAATAAATAAATACTAAATTGACAAATGGTACTTTAAGACTGATGTTGCACATAATATTGATATTCTGGTCCAGTTTCCAAAGTCTTATCATGTGAATCAAATTCAAGAGGTTGACTAAAATATATGACAAAAAAGGCGAAAACTGGCAATTTTCAGATGTTATGATTGTATCTTAGTCATGTAGCACCTTGAACATGTTCTGATAATGAATATTAATGTACTTTTTTCATATATTTGAATATGAATAAATAAATACTACTCTGAACAACCTCTACGAAACATCAAATTTTCTTTCTATTTTCTTATAACAGTATTGTTCATTGTAAATCACCACCACCAGATCCTAGATTTCCACAAATTAACAAAATAGCAAATGGATAATATGGATGACTTTTTTCGTAGAGGTTGTTCAGAGTGTTCAAATTTGAACCAAATTTCAATACAGATGTTATGATTATATCTTAGTCATGTAGCACCTAGAACATATACTGATTGTGACTTTTAATGTACTTTTTTCATATATTTGAATATGAATAAATAAATACTAAATTGACAAATGGTACTTTAAGACTGAAACTGCACATAATATTGATATTCTGGTCCAGTTTCCAAAGTCTTTTCATGTAAATAAAATTCAAGAGGTTGACTAAAATATATGACAAAAAAGGCGAAAACTGGCGATTTTCAGTATTTTGAGCCATTTTTCGGGGTCAATTCCAAGAAGGAAGCCATCCATGTAGAGAGTTGTAATTTTCAGAACTTTATATTGTTGTCAATAGGAATGGGAATTCAAATGTGCTTAGCTCTATGACGAAAAAGTGATATTTTGGAACACCCTAGTCATTATTGTTTAAATGAGATGCAAAAGTCTGATCGATGATTTGCTATAGCGTAATCAAGCATGAAAGGGCACATCTTTGTGAACAGTTGTGCAAAAAAAAATTGTTCATACACCAAATTAAATGTTGTCAAAAGATGAATAAAAATAATTTCAACTACCCCATCGGTTTTCAATGATAATAATAATAATAAATTTCTATAGCCCTATTTCAGACCCAGTCTGCTCATGGCGCTTCCGAAGATAATGTTCTCTGTATAAATGAGTTTTAGACGCTTTTTAAAGCATTTTATAGTCTTGCAATTTTTCACTTCCAGGGGCAGGGCATTCCAGGTTCTCGGCGCGTATACAGCAAAAGCCCGGTCCCCATAAGTGTTCAAGTTAGTTTTTGGAATTATATATTCATTCTTCTCATTAGACCTTAAGTTTTTCTCACCATTTTTTAGGCTTAATAATTTCGACAGATAACTGGGGGCAAAGCCATTTTGTATCTTCCATGTGAGTAGAGCTATCTTGAAGTCAATTCTAGCCTCAACTGGCAGCCAGTGCAGATCCATCAGTCTTTTTGTGATATGATCCCTTTTTTTCAGCCAACAACCCTCACAGCAGCATTCTGAAGTTTTTGAAGTTTAGCCAGATCACATTTTGGCATTCCAGCCAGTAGAGAATTACCATAATCCAGTGTAGAAGTGATAAATGAATGTGCCAGAGTATTTGATGTCTTTTCATCCATACAGCCTCTTACCCTAGCAAGATTCCTAACATGATAATAACCATTTTTACATATTTTTTTAATTTGTTGCCTCATGGATAATTCTTGATCTACAACTATATCTAGATCCCTAACTTTGTTTGATCTAGGGATTTCAGATAGACCTACAGTAATTTTTTCCTGGTATATTTTTATTTTAATTTCAGAGTTTTTCCCACAGATAAGCATCTCAGTTTTACCATCATTAATCTTCATCTTGGTATCTAATAGGAAAATTCGAATTTTGCCTATGCATTCTTCTATTTCTTTTACAGATTTTTCCATACTATCAGTGGACTTTGGATCCAGGCTGATGTATAGCTGAGTATCATCTGCATAGACATGGTGCCTCAAACCATACTGTTCTATTAATTCAGATAGGGGCTTCATATATGTCGTGAATAGGATGGGGCCCAATACAGAACCCTGAGGAACGCCATAATCAATATTCATATTTTTATATCTTTTCCCTTCAATAGTAACACATTGTTTTCTGTTTGATAGATAAGATTTAAGTGCAGTTCCTCCTATACCACATCTTTTTTCAAGTCGATTTAATAGTATATTGTGGTCAATAGTGTCAAAAGCCGCAGAGAGGTCAAGTAATATAAGCATCACTGCCTTATTATTGTCAATGTCTGTTAATATATCATTCTGGACTTTCAGCAAGGCAGTCTCAGTGCTGTGAAATTCCTTGTATGCTGACTGAAACATGCTTTGAATGTCATTTTTTACCAAATGTCTAACAAATTGCTTTGCTACTGCCCTTTCAATAAGTTTTGATGAATAAGCCAGGTAAGATACTGGTCTGTAATTTTTCTTAATTAATTCCAGACGCAGTTTTTTGATTAGTGGCCTGATGATTGCCTCTTTCAAGCTATCCAGCATGTTTCCTAGTGTAATTGATTTATAAATAATTTCAGTAATTAATGGTATTAAATATACCATGCACTCATATAGAAGCCATGTAGGGATGGGATCCAGTTCACATGACTTCTTGGCTGCTTCTTTTAATATTTTTTTAACATCATCCTCTCCAAGTGGTTCAAAGGTATTTAGTGTAGTTTTAAATTTTGGCTTCTCGACTACAGGAACAGTGTTCAAATTATTAGAGTCCATATCATGCCATAAATTTGTAATTTTTTGCCAGAAAAAATTATTAAATTCTGATGCCAATTCTTTCCTATCATTATTTATGGGGAATGGTGTGTCTTCCTTTGTGTGAAGTAGTTTATTCAATATTTTGAACAGTTTCTTTGGATCCGATTTATTTGAATCTATCTTTTCAGAGAAATAATTGCATCTTGCAGTTTTCATCATGTTGTTGTATCTATTACGCTGTATTTGATATTGTATTTTATCAGACATAAGTCCGGATTTCTTATGCTTCCTTTCTAATTTCCTTCTGTGTCTCTTTTCAGCATGTATATCATCCGACAACCATGGAGCTGGCTTCCTGATGTTTATGGTTCTTTCAACTTCTGGAGTGTGTTTATCGCTCATGATTGTTTGTGTTTAAATGTATTTTGTTGTTGTTTATTTAAATTTTCATTTTGTTTGCTGTAATTTTTGTTTTGATTGTTGTAATTTTTGTTTTGTTTATTGTGAATTTTGTTTTGTTTGTTAATTTTTTTCCCATCCGTGTTCCATGTGGAGCACCACTTTTTCTTGTTTAAATCTTTTACATATTAATACATACTATCATTGTTGTTGTGTCTTAGGAGTGAAAACAAGTCTGGAGACTTAACTTAGTGCAATATGTGTAAATGAAACATAAAAAGAATTTTCCTTGGTAATTTCGTGCAAAAAAAAATGAAAGATAATCTACAAATATTTTCAGTTTATTATCATCATGCATCACCCAATGTCACCAGTTAGTGTGGTTAGATGATCACCAATCAATACCAGACTTCACTCCGCATCATCATCATAATCATGAAATGATATTGAATGGGATCATATCCATTGATTGTTATTTGTAAACAATATGATCAAAACATTTTACACAATGGTCCATCAAATATTTTGATTTTGGATATGACCAGGCAATAATAATCCAATAGTTTTGGTACAGATCACTCAGGTACACCAGACAGGCCTTGACTAACATTTCTGACCCATTTGCCCACCAGGCAAGTAAATTTTAAAATTTACTTGCCCTGAATTACTATTTACTTGCCCTGAAATTTTACCCCAATATTTGAATTTTGTCCCAATACTTAAATTTTGCCCCAGTATTTGAATACAGTTTAGGAGGCAGGAGTAATCCCAAGGGCAATGGAGCTCGGACACAAAGTTATCTCTAATCAGGTGTCATCCCTGTGATGTGGTCAGCAGCTCTCTCTGTTCTCTGTGGGGTACTTTGATTGGGGACAGATTACAGAAACAGGAACAGTTGCCTGGACTTGACCGACAGGTGTGAAATATACCTTAGGGCAAGTGGGCAACTGACTTATGTCGAGGCCTGCCAGATTATAATAATTGACCAAATTTAAATCATTTCTAAACGTTTATCTTAACCTTGTATTTTGTGTGTTGACTTTTTTGATGTATTGAACTAGATACTTCTCTGTAAAAGAAAGAGATAATACTAAATAATAATAATAAAAATGTTTCATTTGACAGCTGGTAGTTGTAATAAAAATAGAAACATTACTTTAAGCTGGTTTCTATATTGCCAGCTAACACATTACCGCTAAATATGAAATGGCTAATGGTAGGCCAGTTGGCTATAATGTAAAGCTAGTGTCATGCACAAAACCTTTTTTATGTGTATATGCGAGAAATTGCTGAACTTCTCATCAGGAAATGTCAGCTAAGAACGTCCATCCTCATCACTAGAAATGGGAGACATTGAACATGAAATGGGTAGTACAAAACTTCCTGTTGCAGTGGGTACATGGTGTCACTTTCACCCAGCATAAATGGCGCCAAAGATAGAACTATTTTTAGCACCTTCCTGTTACTGAAGAAAAAAAATTAAATATTTGAAATTTGCAGAAAGGAATCAACTTTTCAATGAGGTAATCCATTTGTCTCTACATTTGATACATTTCTTTTCACCTGATGTTTTTTCTATTGCAAATTTAGCACATGTTCACATACTTTGATAGTTTTATATAATTTTGAATGTACCATTTTAATTAGAACAGCTTATTGGGGGTTATTTTCTGAAAATACACTTAAATTTTATATGTATGAAACTTTAAAAGATTTCACTGGATAAATTTAAAGTCTGTCAATTTTCATCTTTCCTACACCTACCATATTCAAGCTATTTCTAACCAAATTTAGTTTGTTAATAAATCTCAAAATTGACAGACTTTATTTTCATTTTATTTTCAGCACTAAAGTTTTTTACTGTGCGGTATAATATGTACTTTCATATTTTAACCAACAATAAATTGTTATTCTAGATATTATTTCAAAGTAGCTCAGCATTTCAAAATTTCCTCTAATTTCCTTCGCAGATGGTGCAACATTTAAAATTGCTCTAATATTGTTAATTCTGAACGGATTTTGATATATAAAGACTCTATGAGCTCGATTTTGAAAGATGCAGATAATTGAATTAGAAATTTACAGTAAAATCCACGTAAATAAGAGTTTCATTTTCAAAGTCATTCAAAGGTCACTTCAAGATCACTGGCAATATTTTACAAAAATAGCTTACAAAGGTCCACATTCAGTCATGTATCATTTGTGGATATGTCCCACACAATTTTATATGCCTATGTCTGTCATTTCTACTGATGTTCTTACAGAGAAAGAGGAAGTCCTGGACAAGTACCTGGACGTAAACCTAGACGACTCCTCTGACTCACTCACGAAACGTGACCTTGTCTGAGTTGCCGATAATGGGCAGCAAGAAGATCCAATCAACCTCCTCTCACGTGAGCACTATGTGCTTCAAGTGTCCGCTGATGACATTTCTACCCTCGCTCGTGACTGCAGCCGTGATCATCTTTGTTCCCGATTCATCACTACTCAATGAAATTGTTCCAAGTAGCGACATATACCTGAGGTATAGGCAAACCTTCACCCTGTTCCGGTCTAAGTCACCGATGATCGTATGTTTATCTCTTCCTGCACCTCCGATGGGGACAAGGAAACACCTCTGGTATGCGCTGGAAAGCTGCCTGGCTACGACAACATCTCAGCTGAGAGGCTTGTCTTACGTAAAGATCGAATCCTTCTTTGCTATCAGTGGGGGAAATGACAACTCTGACGAAACTATGGAGGAAATAGTCACAAATATCAACAAGATGGTGCCCCCAAAGAAGATGGACCCCGTGGCTACACCTCCGGAATCGAAACTCAATCTTCTTAAGCCGACCTCTGAGATGGATAGCCACAAGGCGAAACTTGTCTCAGCCAATAAGAGAAAACCCTCTGTTCCTCTCGCATTCAAAAAAACGCTTTTATATCAGTTGAAAAAGTTTTTTTGTCGGTTGGTATAAAGCTTCTACATTTATTATGATATATATTCGGTATGTTCTTTTGGGTTCAAGCAAGGTTTTTAGGAGTCATATTGTAAAAGGCGGAACTGTTCATACAAGAAGTAGGCCACCTCAGCCCGTCATCTCAGGCAATGGCATTTACTTTATTAATTACTTTAAGAATCATTCCCTTGGCTGCTTATATTTTACTTCTTTCACCATTTATGGTAGCGAAGTATCTGTCCATTCTCGTTCTCATATGTATCAATGTTAATTTTAGCGAGAGAGTCACTCTCTTAGCATTTATGAATAATCCAAATAAAATGCGATTAATCCAATCTGTCAAGGTTCTGCATTTTATATCTTTAATTTTCTGCCGATCAAGTACACTCAAACCGTAAAAAATAGTTTTTACGTGAGCTGGATAAAAACAAGACCAAAAAAAACTCAATATGCGCAGAACCCAAAAAGGTACACATGTCATCTGGGAGATGTTCAGGAGGAAGCGTACAGGTCACATGTCAACTTGGTGAACATATCAGGAGCCACCCTATTTTTCCACAAATTTCACTATTTGTATTTCTGCCTACTAGGGGGCTAATGCCTCAGTCACATTTGCACCGGGCGCCGGCCGGGAAGTAACAATCGGCCGACTTCACAGTCTGCCGGGCGCCGGGGAGTTTATCAGCAACAATCTCAGATATGCCGTAGCTGTGGTCACATTATACACGGGTGCCGCACGACACTTGCCAGATGAGATGTCAAAGACGTCTTTAGGATATCCTGAAGACGTCTGTCTCATTGACAGACGTCTGAAGGACGTCCTAAAGACGTCTATGTGACATCGTAGGGAGCCCGTCAAATCATCTGACGATGGCCTGTGAACACATGAAATAAAAATAATCCTATTTTCATCGCACGATGCCACCGGCAGCCCTAAGATAGTCTGCCGATGTCCCTGCGGGACATCGGCGCAAATGTGACTGAAATCGGCGCAAATGTGACTGAGGCATTATATAACATATCTTTCTGGATGTAACCTAGCCCTTGATATTGTGCTAAGAAATAACCTTACCGCTTATAACTGGAAGTCAATTCTATATTGAAATTTATTATTTTTAAATAAAAGATCTGTCAATGTATAAGTGATGATATTAAAATAAATGCTAATACATTAGCTAAGGAAAAGAATATAACCAATGATAATAGAGAAGTAGTCATAGCATCAACAACGACAGCAACAACAACAGCAAGAAAAGCAACAGCAAGAACAACAACAGCAGCAACAACAACAGCAGCAACAACAACAGCAGCAACAATAGCAGCAACAACAACAGCAGCAACAACAGCAACAACAACAGCAGCAACAACAACAACAGCAACAACAACAGCAGCAACAACAACAGCAGCAACAGAAACAGCAGCAACAACAACAGCAATAACAGCAACAGCAATAACAGCAACAGCAAGAACAACAACAGCAGCAGCAACAACAGCAGCAACAACAACAGCAGCAACAACAACAGCAACAACAACAACAGCAACAACAACATCAGCAACAACAACAGCAGCAACAACAACAACAGCAATAACAGTAACAGCAACAACAGCCAGCAATAACAACAGTAACAATAGCAATCACAGCAACAACAGCAATAACAGCAACAACAGCAATAACAGCAATAAAAACAGCAGCAACAACAGCAACAACAACAGCAGCAACAACAGTAGCATCAGCAACAGCAGCAGCAACAACAGCAACATCAGCAACAGAAACAGCAACACCAATACAAGCAATAGCTACAACAACAGCAACATCAGCACCAACAACAGCAATAACAGTAACAGCAACAACAACAGCAATAACAGTAACAGCAACAACAACAGCAATAACAGCAAGAGCAGCAACAGAAACAGCAGCAACAACAGCAGTAACAGCAACATCAGCAACAACAATAGCAACATCAGCACCAACAACAACAGCAATAACAGCAGCAGCAGCAACAACAACATCAGCAACAGAAACAGCAGCAACAACGGCAATAACAGCAGCAACAGCAACATCAGCAACAACAATAGCAACATCAGCAACAGAAACAGCAACAGCAATAAAAGCAATAGCTACATCAACAGCAACTTACGCACCAACAACAACAGCAATAACAGCAACATCAACAACAGCAGCAGCAACAACAACAGCACCAACTACAATATTGCTGATGCCAGACAGTGCTTGTTCAAAGCACTAAAACTGAATAATAAGTGTTTAATATGGCTATTATTTATCAAACATCAATACATGTATAACAGCAAGCAAACTTTAACGCTAAAATGACAGCGATGGAAGAACACTGTTCACTGATGTGGACAAATTTGTGATTTGTCAAAGTAAAATCAAACATTTTACTACCCAAAAATTAACATACAAATGGGTTTTTTGTAGATTTTGAATTTGGTAAACAGATGGAGCACCACAGTTCCAAAAATCAAATATTGGACTTAATAAAATCACTGCGCATTTTCTCATCTGCTTTTCATGTGAAATATTAAATAAGAAATTGAAGTAACATAACTATGTTGTTTTGATTCAGTTCCTTGAGGTCTACTGAATTCATCTGGTTAAAACATTAGAGGAACGTTCTTATTGTTATGCCTGAGTAACATTTACAACCGCTGACAACCTGAGACCTGTAAGGACACCGGGTAGCCAGGGTAGTTGCGAGATTAAAGTTGCCGATGTCCACCTGATTTTTCCTGACTCAAACTCACCAGCTCTGTAGACATCCATAAGTGTCCCGCAGGCTCCCATTGGATGTCACATTTGGCCTGATTTAGATGATGTCCGGTAATGTTCGGTGATGTCCGGTGATGTTCGGTGATGTCCGGCCGGCAAACCAGGGTGCCATGAAAGCCACACCATTGCTTAGAACAATAGGCACTGGCCTAGCTGTCCCAGCAGGTGACACATTGGCTTAAAAGCTTACTATACTGAGTAGGAAAGTCAGTGGGTTGGCCTTACATCAATAACTTATATAATAAAAAAAAATCAGGATTGGGAAAAAATGGTACAGGGATGGAAACAGTCAACCTCAGAGACCTCATTGTGTACTTTGTGCTAAAAAGTGCTATATATTCTGATTAAAACCCACAAATTTATCTCTCCCAGCACCAGATGCTTCTACCAGTTGCTTGTCTGTGATGAGTGATGAGAAATGGTGAAATGTCAAAGTTATTAGCCATATTTTGGCAGAATATGTCGAAAACCTCATTATGTGGTCTTGATTATTCAATGGCTATTCTAAGCATACATGATTTAAAGTAAGTAAGTAAGTTATATCTATATAAGATTTAGCAAATGTCAAGGTTTTTGGCTACAATTTAAAGCCTGTGACCTCAAAAAATAAGTCATAGCTGCGGTCATCCTATTTCTGGCTTCATGGGATGAATGTGTGACTGTATCTTAGATAGCTGATAAGATATAACAACTGGTTTTTGGTAACAATTTGAAGCCTGTGACCTTGAATTTGAAGCCTGTGACCTTGATTGAGGTCACATTCAGACCTTCATGGGATGTACATATGTTTAATATGTGGATCTTGTATCTTAAGCTACTGATAAGAAACCAACATTTAATTTTATTTTCAACAAAAGGACCAACAGACCCAAGCGCACACACAGATGGAGCCCGATATTATAGCTCCTAAACCATTCAGGCATCAGGCATCAGGCATCAGACAACAGGCAACAGGCATCAGGCATCAGGCAACAGGCATCAGGCATCAGGCAACAGGCAACAGGCAACAGGCATCAGGCAACAGGCATCAGGCATCAGGCATCAGGCATCAGGCAACAGGCATCAGGCAACAGGCATCAGGCAACAGGCAACAGGCAACAGGCAACAGGCATCAGGCATCAGGCATCAGGCATCAGGCAACAGGCATCAGGCATCAGGCAACAGGCAACAGGCAACAGGCATCAGGCAACAGGCAACAGGCATCAGGCATCAGGCAACAGGCATCAGGCATCAGGCATCAGGCATCAGGCAACAGGCATCAGGCATCAGACAACAGGAATCAGGCAACAGGCATCAGGCAACAGGCATCAGGCAACAGGCATCAGGCAACAGGCATCAGGCATCAGGCAACAGACATCAGGCAACAGGCATCAAGCAACAGGCATCAAGCAACAGGCATCAGGCAACAGGCATCAATAAATTCTTATGACTTTTGATTAAATAACAACAAAGCATTTTCTCTGCCTGGTTACTATAAAGGCGTGGCTTTATAACTGTCCAATTGACGTCTTGTGAATATAAAAGATAAAATATATTTCTATTAGATTGTATCTGAAAGCAATATAACATTATCATTGCTGTCAGGTTGTATGTTGCTCTAAAAGTTAAAATTGTATATGTTGGTGATGCATCAAAACTGACTCCCTCAAACATGTTTTGAATAGATTGTTCCTATTGTAGTGTATGGATGATTATTTTTCCCAAATATTTGATCCGTCGAACTTTTTTTTTCTTCAGATGTGCACGTCTCAATTTTTTTCTCAAGTTTGACATTCTCAATATTTTTTTCAAGTGGTCTCACCGATATATTTCTTTTTGACTTTTCTCCACATCCCCCCAGATGAATAATGGTCTGCGTCTTAGATGGAAAGCCATTAAAATGGTAATGGCTACAAAGGTGATGTTTTAAGTTTTATGAGCAAACTTAAAGATGTAGATGTTGTATGCTTAACGTTTCGCAACAAATAATATTGCCCTGAAACAATACAGCCCTTCTCAACCAACTTTCAGCCACCATGTTTTAGTACATTCAAGTTAGGCAGCCATGCACAGTGACAATTGATTTAGCTACTTACACAATATCCCTACTTCAGTGGTTTAAATCCAGGTCATGTATTTCTCTCATGGGAAAACATGGCATGACATGAAATGTGGACATCAGTGCAGTACTAATCATCAATTATTTAAAGCCAATGTTTGCTCTTTAACAAATGTCACTTTATCTATCTTCCAGATTTGAATGAAAGTCAGAATACAAGCTTTACACCAATTAGTAAGATTTTTGCTTTTATTTAAAATAAAAAAAACCGGAAAGTGGGGCTGACAGTAATCCTAGGCCTGGTTTATATTGGATTGGGTGGAGGTGCCTCACCAGTAGCGTTATCCTAGGCCTGGTTTATATTGGATTGAGTGGAGGTGCCTCACCAGTAGCGTTATCCTAGGCCTGGTTTATATTGGATTGGGTGGAGGTGCCTCACCAGTAGCGTTATCCTAGGCCTGGTTTATATTGGATTGGGTGGAGGTGCCTCACCAGTAGCGTTATCCTAGGCCTGGTTTATATTGGATTGAGTGGAGGTGCCTCACCAGTAGCGTTATCCTAGGCCTGGTTTATATTGGATTGGGTGGGGGTACCTCACCAGTAGCGTTATCCTAGGCCTGGTTTATATTGGATTGGGTGGGGGTGCCTCACCAGTAGCGTTATCCTAGGCCTGGTTTATATTGGATTGGGTGGAGGTGCCTCACCAGTAGCGTTATCCTAGGCCTGGTTTATATTGGATTGGGTGGGGTGCCTAACCAGTAGCGTTATCCTAGGCCTGGCTTGTATTGGATTGGGTGGAGGTGCCTCACCAGTAGCGTTATCCTAGGCCTGGTTTATATTGGATTGGGTGGAGGTGCCTCACCGGTAGCGTTATCCTAGGCCTGGTTTATATTGGATTGAGTGGAGGTGCCTCACCAGTAGCGTTATCCTAGGCCTGGTTTATATTGGATTGGGTGGAGGTGCCTCACCAGTAGCTTTATCCTAGGCCTGGTTTATATTGGATTGGGTGGAGGTGCCTCACCAGTAGCGTTATCCTAGGCCTGGTTTATATTGGATTGGGTGGAGGTGCCTCACCAGTAGCGTTATCCTAGGCCTGGTTTATATTGGATTTGGTGGAGGTGCCTCACCAGTAGCGTTATCCTAGGCCTGGTTTATATTGGATTGGGTGGAGGTGCCTCACCAGTAGCGTTATCCTAGGCCTGGTTTATATTGGATTGGATGGAGGTGCCTCACCAGTAGCGTTATCCTACGCCTGGTTTATATTGGATTGGGTGGGGGTGCCTCACCAGTAGCGCTATCCTAGGCCTGGTTTATATTGGATTGGGTGGAGGTGCCTCACCAGTAGCGTTATCCTAGGCCTGGTTTATATTGGATTGGGTGGAGGTGCCTCACCAGTAGCGTTATCCTAGGCCTGGCTTATATTGGATTGGATGAAGGTGCCTCACCAGTAGCGTTTTCCTAGGCCTGGTTTATATTGGATTGGGGGGAGGTGCCTCACCAGTAGCGCTATCCTAGGCCTGGTTTATATTGGATTGGGTGGAGGTGCCTCACCAGTAGCGTTATCCTAGGCCTGGTTTATATTGGATTGGGTCGGGGTGCCTCACCAGTAGCGTTATCCTAGGCCTGGCTTATATTGGATTGGGTCGGGGTGCCTCACCAGTAGCGTTATCCTAGGCCTGGTTTATATTGGATTGGGTGGAGGTGCCTCACCAGTAGTGTTATCCTAGACCTGGTTTATATTGGATTGGGTGGGGGTGCCTCACCAGTAGCGTTATCCTAGGCCTGGTTTATATTGGATTGGGTGGGGGTGCCTCACCAGTAGCGTTATCCTAGGCCTGGTTTATATTGGATTGGGTGGAGGTGCCTCACCAGTAGCGTTATCCTAGGCCTGGTTTATATTATTATCATCATTTATTCATACTCAAAGTTAAAAACAATGGTATAGTCAGTGTACACAACATATAAATACAATTACAATTAATGCAGACTAGATTAAAAGTTTATGAAACACATATATCATTTAAAATATACAAATTCTCTTCCTGTGTCATATCATTCTCCACATTGTCATACATACAGTCAATTATTTCTAAGATCATGTTAATCTTCCATTCTTCATCTTCGATTTCCTTAGCGATTTTATCACAATACACTTGCTCCATTTTGAGCCTCAGAGATCTCAAACAGTCTCTTTCACTATACAGCAGGGAATATTCAGAAATAATTTCATTTATATTTCTCCCTGAGCAAGTCAAGGCATTCATATGGCACATCTTAGCAACATAAGCAATATGACAATTCTTGGAGACTAAATTACTTGCCATAAAATTGAAAAATCTACATTTCAGAATGTGGCTTACATGGTAAGAGTTACAAATATGTGGCAGAAATCGACAATGTGTCTGCCATGGCAGATTAAACAGTTTACGTATTGCGACATTCCAAGTTTTACACAATGATAAAAACTCTTTGCTATAAAAGTCCCATAGATTGGACCCATAGTAACTACTACCATATATCTGGAGAAGTTTGGCCCTGCACTTTGGGTGGGCAAAGCCAAATTCTGTACTGATCTCATTCACACATGTAATAAAACAAGCTTTTCTAACATTAATATCTTTGCTAAAACTTAGACAACAACTGAAATTGTGACTGAGATGGGTGACATTTTTATACCACTCCAGAACATCTCCATTTAGCACCATATTTACAGTTGGTGTGTTACATTTCTTTGTATGAAACTTAATGCATTGTGTCTTTCTAGCATTAAACTGCAGGCCTTTTTGCATTGAGAAATCACTACAAACATTCAACATCTTTTGTAGGCCATATGCTGATGATATAAAAATATATCATCAGCATATACCAATATGCCATAGTACCTGTTACCCATCTTACATCCATATCCACTCTTCTGAAGCTTCTCAATCAGATCATCCACATATAGAGTGAAGAACAACGGGGAAATAACTGAGCCCTGTTTGACACCATTGGTAACATTAAAAGCACTGGATGTGTGGCCATCCCAGCGCACCTGTGCACTCCCATGCATATACATATTCATAATAACACGAACAATAACAGGTGGTAAACCTTTGTCATACAACTTTGTGAAGAGTACATCATGCTTAATCTTGTCAAATGCCTTAGAGCAGTCCAATAAACATGCATATACATCTGAACCATTTTGATTATAATATGAAATGATCTCCTTGGCCAACCACGTACATTGTGACGTTGAATGCTCAGACTTGTACGCAAATTGTAGATTACTGGCTAACAATGTGTCCTTATTACTATTCAATATACAATATTCAAATACTTTTAAAAACAATGCACAGAGAGCAATTGCCCTATAATTGTCTGACAGTTTGCTGTTCTTAGACCCTTTCGGGTTGGACACAATCAAGGTCTGAATGTACATTTGACAGTGTTACAATGCAATGAAATATTTTTTGACATCACCAAACATTCAAGATGCCACTTATGACAACAAGCTGAATGATACCTTTTAAATAAAAAAAAGAAATCACTAATCGGTGCATTACTTCCAACACAGTGAATATTTTAACGTCCGAAATTTATGAAAAATCAACTGTTACGAATGTTCATTATGTGTTGTACCTTTCTGTCAAGGTAAATTTCACAATTTATTTAAAGGTTACATTGCAAAAATAAGTCATATTTTGACTAATTATTTCTCTAGTTTTTTTAGATTGTCTGGTGTATGGTATCACTGCAAATTGCATATTCCACGATACCACTGGAAAATATGTGTTTTGTTACGGAATTTCTGGTTTAAAACCCCAATAATAAAACACTGTCTACATTTCTAATATTAATAACACAAATGGATTAATAAATACCTTCATTTGACAATATCATATGAAGGAATAAACAAATAAATATTTTAAGTTAGTCAAATCAATGTTATGTGAATATTATGCCATATCATGTTTTGAGGAGAATTTCAACAAAAATGCGTAGAGTACGTACCCCCATGTGAATTGGTAGTTCCAGAAAAGATAACTAATTCATATTATACAGTCATATTGAGCTACTGTTGAGTATTATTAGTGAGATAATTATTGGTTGAAAGCATGCTCCCAAAACCAGAAAATGAGATGTGAAGTCTGTATTGTAGTGTACGTACCCCCTTGTAGAGTACGTACCCCCTTGTTCACAGAGTTGTTAGTGTTGGTCTTGATTGACTTTAAAATCATTTATATTGCTGGTAAAGTGATGAGATGTCAAGTGGACATCTCTGTTTAACAAAACAACAGTTTTAGAAATTGTTTAATAATTATGTGTTTGCTCTCTACACAAAATTTCTTACAATAATTTTGGTAATATTTGAATTTCTACCAAATTCATTAGCCAGACCAAGTGAAACTTTGAAGTTAATTTTGAATAAGTATGTAAAAAGTAAATACAAATGGTTTGATAATTATTTAATTGTAAAATGAGTATCATAAAAGTCTGTATAGTCTACTCCATGAACTTACTAAAATGTAATTGCTTCTGGGGTACGTACACTACAACATTTGAGTAATATTTACCAAATACTGATCACCCTTGGACTAGGTGGCTCATAACAATTTATGAACTAAACAGAGCAAGGAATCCATCAAGTACAAAAGTTTGTGGACTTCTTATTCAAAGAACATAGCCAAAATGAGTAAATTAAACAAGAATACAATTAAAAATATGGAGGCAACGTCATGTTTCATATCTTTAGAAATTTTGTGTTAAAAGGCAAAACATAATTATCAAACCTGGTTTTTTAACAGAGTTGTCCACTTGACATCTCATCACTTTACAAACAACATAAATGATTTAAAATTCTATCAAGACCAACACTAACATCTCTTTGTACAACGGGTACATATGCTATGGTGGGGGTACGTACACTACAAACAGACAAGACATCTCATTTTCAACCAACAATTATTTCACTTACAATACTCAACATTGGTCAAATATATTTTTGTACCTATATTGTACGTGTATAAACAACTATAAAATATAATCAATCAATCATTATTAGCAATGTAGATTTTTTTATTACAGGGGTTAAAACCAGAAATTCCTTTAAAAAAAACACATTTTTTTCTGAGGTATTGTGAAATATCCAGGTTTGCCATGATGTCATACATCAGACAATCCTAAACAAACTAAATGGATTATAATTAGTCAAAATATACCTTGTTTGTGCAATGTATCCTTTATATTAGTTGTTAACTTTAACTTGACAAAAAGGTACAGCACACAATGCACATTCAAAACAGTTTATTTTTAATAAGTATAGGACGTCAAAATATTTATTGTTTTGGAAATA
The DNA here is from genome assembly GCA_949316495.1 of Amphiduros pacificus. NCBI lineage: Eukaryota > Metazoa > Annelida > Polychaeta > Phyllodocida > Hesionidae > Amphiduros > Amphiduros pacificus. The sequence goes on from OX439002.1 coordinate 1,487,549, forward strand.
GTACACTGATTCATGGTTTATTTTTTTATCTAAAAGGTATTATTCAGCTTGTTATCATAAGCAACATCTTAAATGTTTGGTGACATCAAAAAATATTTTATTGCATTGTAATACAGCCGAGTGTACATTCAGACCTTGATGAAGCCCATCCCAATACTGTAACAGAATTATTTGATGCTCAAGAAGATATCTAAGTATTAAAAATTTATGGAATGTCAATTGCAAGTCAATTCAAAATAAAAATCAGTTTTGTAAATATTTCAATTTCATTTTTGTTGTGAAAATCAGTGTTGTTTCTGTGTTAGTTTCTGTGTAGAGTACGTACCCCAGGTAATGTATCAATTTTTTCAAAACAATAAGAAGTGAAATACTTAGGCAGTTGCATATTATATCTTTCACAAATATTCTTTCTTTATCTGCAGTTGATAAGCATTATGAGTCGAGATTCATTTGAAGTTAATGTGTTGTCATAATCTTTGCTTGGAGCAGTACTGAAAATATCAAAATGTTATTTCCCTGTCTCAACATTTTTTCTCTATATATTTAAAATTTTGGTTGTCCAAATTTAGTTTTAACTATGTTAGAACATTATATACACTATATTAAATTATTTGCTTTATATTTGTTTCATTAATATAAATAATTTGGATAAGATTTCTTAATTATCCAAAATCAGTGTATACAGTTTGTAGAGTACGTACCCCCTGCAACACGCGTATGTTAAGCAGCCATAAAATTTTAATGGTATGTCCTTGTGCAAAAAGATTTTGGATTTAGGACAAGGAGACCTTGAATTGTAATAAAACATAAGTTAGAAATGCAGGTCACAAGTTTGATTTTTCATGTTAAGTGACTGCCTCTAGTGACCTTGATTGTGTCCAACCTGTTTAGGAATGGGCACAAGTGTTGACACTAGCATTCTCTCTGGAATAAAACCATGACTAATACATGCATTATAAAACTTTGCAAGATACTCATGAAAACACAATGGTGCATTTACAAAGTTATCTGACATAACATCACATATTCCATCTTGTTTCCCGCTTTTCAGGCAACTAATAGCCTTAGAGATATCTGATGAATTATAAACAGTGTCCTGACTAGAGCTATAAATATCACTGTTTACTTTTTGCCACATGGAATCTATACTATTCCCATCATAATCACATGAGTTAAAAAGATCGTTGTATTTTGTTGCAAAATGGTCTGCAATATCCTGGGGTTCTGTAGCATTGTCTACCTGAGATGCCACAGTCCTTTTGTGCCTTTTGATCTTTCGGTCCTCATACATGAATTGTCTGTCCCCTTTCATCATAGAATCCATGAAGTTACTGCGTTGCAATTGTTTTCTATGCCTTTTCACCCTCCTCACAGCATAATGATATGCATTGCGAGAAGACTTCATCATCATTGTCACATAGTGAGATGGGTTGGGCTTCTGTCCATCATACTGAGCCTTCCAATACATGGACCTGTCCTTGAAAGGTTTCACATAAGAAGTCCACCCAGGGACTCTTGTATTGTCCTCGGAATTACAAGTCCTTGGAATGTGGTCACTTGCAGTAATCATTATTTCCAAAAGGTCACTGTAATATTTGGTAATATCATCTTTATGGGAGTCATTAGTACAAAATTTATCATCACAATTACAAATACAATCAGGTTGCACTAAATCCTTTAAAGCCTGCTCAAAAGTGTTCTGGTATTTCTCCTTGTCACTTTGGCTTGCTTTATACCATGCCAGTTTGGGATTAAAAGAACTGTCATACTGTTCACACACAGGGATATCATTCACACAAATCTGCATATTTATGGGACTGTGAAAAATACCATCTGAATACAGATGATTCACATCAGCAGATGAACATAAATTTTTTACCATTTCATTTACAACAAAATGATCTATGGTTGATAAACTTTCTTTATCCGTGTGAATGTATGTATAATCCACAGGAAACTGTTTCTGTTAAAATCTCAGTTAATATCACCACCAATTACTATTCCTTGTGGGTTCACATGCTACGGGCCGTAGCGCAGTTGGTTAGGGCGCCAGCTTATTAGCACCAGTTCCTCTGTGGTGATCCAAAGGTCGTGGGTTCGAACCCCGGCCGTGCCGAGATTGAACTCATGACACAATTTCCCACATGAGCTGAGGCCCGTGCCTAAAGGGTTAACCCGTTGTCCTTGTAAATCTGTGACCGGGTGGGTTGTCATGTCAAGGACCTGCGACATGACAATTCAGTGAGGCAGCACTATATCTGCTACAAGTAGGTCTCATCACGAAATAACTGAAATAATGTTGAAAGTGATGTAAAACCCCAAACAAACAAATCACATGTTGACATACACTTGATATATCACATAAAATTGTGTCTAATTCTGTGCTATCATAATTGGCAAGACCAGGATCAGTTGGAAAGTAGACACATAATACCAGTAGAATGGATGAATTCACATTTATGGTTACTCCACATAAACGTTTGGTCATAAATGAGTATTCAAGAGGACTAACAATACCATCTAATGACTTTCTCCACAGAAGAGCACACCCACCAAAGGGCCTGCCCAAAAGAATGCTGCCAGCAGCATCCACACTAGATATAGCCACACCATGGAAATCTTTCACACACTTTGTTACTTTTTCAAGCTGACTTGGTAGTTTCCAATGCTCCTGTATTAACATGATATCAGTATTCTCACATATAGAATGAACTTTATGAAGTTTTAATTGATTAAATCCAGTTGTATTGAAAGAGGAAATTCGCAGATTCTGCACCGTATTAGAGGTGCTAGTGCCAGTAGCATGTCTGTCACCACCGGCACTGGGAGAAGCATCATGGGGCTCCATTCTGCTTCTGTCCTGCTCCCTGACCATTCCTGCCTCTGAACTGCCACAGCCTACAACCGATGCCCTCAGGCCATACCTCAGGATCTAGGAGTTTGGTGGCATCAGCTGCATGGACCTTGAACTTGAAGGACTTCCTGGATGCAACATCCACTGATGTCCTCTGGAACTCCTCGATGGGAACTATCTGCTTGATGAACTCCTCCATGTCTTGGTCTTCAGTTGTCTTGGCCACATTCTCTACAAAGAGGATCCTCTGTGTGGGCGCCCCTTGAATCTTGCTGTTGCTCGGCTTGCTCTTACCTACTACCCTCAACTTCTTGGCATAGGATGCCGGATACCTGAAGCCTGTAGGGAGATCTTCATACAGCTTCTTTGCCTCCTCCTTGGTTGCCGGTGGAACACTGTCCATCCAGCGGTGTGTTTTCTTCCTGGCTCCTTTCTCTCCCTTATTGGAAGGAGTGTCAGAAGCACCCTGAGTACCCACTGGCAGTGGAGCTGCTGCAGCCCCACCAGCAGGAGCTTTCCTCTGTGCTGCTTCCACTGGTGCCTTTTGGTTCTGTAGTGGGCCTGTCGAAGAACTGGACAAACCAGCATTAGCCACAGTAGCATACATTGGTGGTACTGGAGGCAGTTGTAGTGGTCCTGGATTAGATGCAGGCCTCTTGAGATCACCCACCTCTGCAACCACACCAGCAAGCTGTGAGGTGTGACTCCCTGTCACTGCCTCAACGTTGGTCATTTTCCTCTCTAAAGTTGCCAGTCTGTCCACAATTGACATAACATCCAGCTCCTCTGGTGAGAACTTTGGGATACGTGACAAGTTAACTGCACAAAAAGTTACAGTATCCCACAATGCTCTATTTTGGTCAACCGTGTCCACAGCATCTAAAATATCCTCAACCTGTTTTTCTTGAATGCTCCTTTCTCCATTTATTCTCTTCTGCTTCTTTCCAAGGACCTCCTCAGTGAAGGCACTCCATATGATGTCCTTAGCAGAAGAATATTGGATTGGGTCGGGGTGCCTCACCAGTAGCGCTATCCTAGGCCTGGTTTATATTGGATTGGGTGGAGGTGCCTCACCAGTAGTGTTATCCTAGACCTGGTTTATATTGGATTGGGTGGAGGTGCCTCACCAGTAGTGTTATCCTAGGCCTGGTTTATATTGGATTGGGTGGGGGTGCCTCACCAGTAGCGTTATCCTAGGCCTGGTTTATATTGGATTGGGTGGAGGTGCCTCACCAGTAGTGTTATCCTAGACCTGGTTTATATTGGATTGGGTGGGGGTGCCTCACCAGTAGCGTTATCCTAGGCCTGGTTTATATTGGATTGGGTGGGGGTGCCTCACCAGTAGCGTTATCCTAGGCCTGGTTTATATTGGATTGGGTGGGGGTGCCTCACCAGTAGCGTTATCCTAGGCCTGGTTTATATTGGATTGGGTGGAGGTGCCTCACCAGTAGCGTTATCCTAGGCCTGGTTTATATTGGATTGGGTGGAGTTGCCTCACCAGTAAATAAGCAGGTATTGCATGCACACAATCAACACTCCATCTTTGTACATAAACGTATGTATAAACTGGGTATGCATTAAACAAAGATTGTGAAAGTGGGCGTGAAAGTACAACGAACAAAAGCGTACACATTAAGGGAGACCAAGGCGATATAAATGATAATGATAGAGCAGCATACTGTAGCTGGAGACAAATGTTTAAATGAATGTGAACCACACAGGCAGTTCTATGTATATAAGATTGCAGAGCTCAAAACCGAAATTGTTGGCTATAATAGAGAGATCAATCAGGTTACATGAAAAACTAAAATTTTAGAAAAAAAAAACAACAAGGAACTCACAATCTGTCAGAACATTGTAGCTGCTCCAGCTTTTGTAGCTCCAACGTTTCCAAAAGCACTCATTATCGCTGAACAGACAAATAGCATGATCATAGCTGATGCAAACCAAGGTAAAAACTTCTCTGTCATTCCTGCTCTTGAAGCTGATTCTGTTCTAGATTTCAAGAAAGCATTTGACATAGCAGACACATATACAAGATTAAGGGAATTTTACATCATCATATTAATGTTGGTGAATTGGATATCTGCATGGGCAAAGATGTTGATCCCTTATGTGCAAGTATGAGAAACATTGTTGAGACCATGACAAAATATACTCATGCTAAAATAGTGCACTGCTCCCCACTTCCACTGACCTCGCATTTTGGTCCTCAGGCTATTCTTACTAAAACAATCATGTCTATAAATCATAGATGAAGAATCATAAATCATAAATGAAGAAACAAATTATCTGAGTGTAAAAGGGACAAAAACATTTAAGGAAATCATACAACCCATGAAAGGTATCATGTCTATTGATCTTTACAGTGGTTTCTCAGATGAGGTGGAATTAGCACTAGCCCAATCTGAACATGCGTCCAAAAACTCATCTGCGGCATGATTGGACGCAACTGAAGAAGCCAAAAACGAACTTCTGTGGTACAAGTTCATGTAGCAAGAGAGGTATCCAATGAAAAGATGTGTCTGGTTCTGGGGAAACTCAGCAGTAGACTTAGGGCAATACAAAATATGAGCCAAACCAATGTCCAGAAAATTTCCTGGAAGGTGCCCAGAGAAAACCCAAATATATCTGAGGAATTTCAGGGAATACTAATTATGGGACGACCCCTGGCAATCCTCAGAGCACTAGGAGGGAATGATTTGGTCCTAGTAGGGCAGGATCTGTACACCACATATGGACTATAGAGGCCAACACAACACAAATATACAGTTTGTCAAAATGTTGAAAAATATGGTCATTGCAGATTTGGTGAAAACTGTAAATTTATACACCCGTAGGCAAAAAAACCTTGATCAGAACAAAATTGATAGATGATGGGATTGTGTGGGAAGTAAATGTTAGATGAATCATGATGTGCATGTAAATGAACCAATCTCTTGTTGTATTATTTATAATATAAATGATGTGCCATACCATAGCAAAACAATGACATGTGATAATAATTTTAGAAACTTGAAACAAGCAGAATGTGATAGAAAATATAATTTGGAACAAATGCATGATATACAGAATGACTATAACACAGAGAAATGTATGGCTTTTAACATGAATAGTGGTAAATATTATTTATATAAGAATGATAGGGTTTTATACAACACAAATTACTCAAGATAAAATGATATGAAGAAAAATGAGTCTTACTGAATCTATGAAAATCTAAATAGCCAATTTCATAAGATGCAGTTTGCTTTTACATTAAACGATATTTAAACAAACCACTTATGACACAACTAACCATCTTGTTTTGAATGAAATCAGGCCATACATTATTCAACCGGCATAATTGTAATATACTTGGAAAGTTAAGAAATGTTTCAATACACAGCTTGTGTACAGGGGTAAACGTAAGCAGCACACAAAGGTTTATGTATATCATACGTTTTAACATATCTAATTTAGAAATGTTAATATATATATATATATACAAATATATATATATACAAATATATATATATATATATATATATATATATATATATATATATATATATATATATATATATATATATATATATATATATATATATATATACAATATATAGATTATAACGAGCAACCTAATACATTGTACAAAGGTTAACTCGTATCATATCTCACCAAAAGTAAACTGCAGAGAGTTTTAAAATGTTAACGTACAAGTGTATTGACAGAAATAAACTTTTGAAAGATTTGCTTATATGGTATATAATGTAACCTCTGACTGGAAGGTGCTTATACACACTCAGGTGACCTTGCAACGGGCTAGTGCAAACCTCCTACTGCAACACGATAGAAACATCCTCTCTATATTAAATATACTTGTGAGAATTTGCAGATAGTTGTATCAGCTAATAAATGAAGGAATCCATTTGTATCTGCATTGAATACATTTGATGTCATCATATTTTTTCTCGTGCAAATCTCGTCCATTTGATTAGGATTAGAGTTTGCTATCGTTTGTTTATGTACTATTATGATGAGAGCAACTTATAAAAGTCAATATCTAGAACTCCAAACTCCAAAAGATTGCATGCGATCAATGGAAAGTCCCTCAATTTTCATCATTGTAAGCCATGTTGAATATAGATTTCGAAATGGAGAGACTTTCTGGAGGGACTTTCTGGAGGGACTTTCTGGAGGGACTTTCTGGAGGGACTTTCTGGAGGGACTTTCTGGAGGGACTTTCTGGAGGGACTTTCTGGAGGGACTTTCTGGAGGGACTTTCTGGAGGGACTTTCTGGAGGGACTTTCTGGAGGGACTTTCTGGAGGGACTTTCTGGAGGGACTTTCTGGAGGGACTTTCTGGAGGGACTTTCTGGAGGGACTTTCGGGAGGGACCTTATTTTTAGTTTTGTTTAGTAAGTCAGTCCTTTAAAGAAATTATTCACTAATAATCTGTAATCATAGATATTATTTAAAAAATAATTAGGGAAATAAAATATTTTCCTCTAATTCCCCATGCGCATTGAAACTAAATCTATAAATTGCTCTAACATTGTTAATTATAAATTTGTTTTGCAGAACAAGCATTAAAGACCCATTTGTGGCCTTCCCACTGATGTTTTATATTTGAATAATGTTTCAGAAGCCTAAAATGTTGTCCCAGTGTCGTCCCTGACCCTCACGAATGTTGTCCCAGTGTCGTCCCTGACCTTCACGAATGTTGTCCCAGTGTCGTCCCTGACCCTCACGAATGTTGTCCCAGTGTCGTCCCTGACCCTCACGAATGTTGTCCCAGTGTATATCTGACCCTCACGAATGTTGTCCCAGTGTCGTCCCTGACCCTCACGAATGTTGTCCCAGTGTCGTCCCTGACCCTCACGAATGTTGTCCCAGTGTCGTCCCTGACCCTCACGAATGTTGTCCCAGTGTATATCTGACCCTCACGAATGCTGTCCCAGTGTCGTCCCTGACCCTCACGAATGCTGTCCCAGTGTAGTCCCTGACCCTCACGAATGTTGCCCCAGTGTGTCCCTGACCCTCACGAATACTGTCCCAGTGTAATACCTGACCCTCACGAATGTTGCCCCAGTGTAGTCCCTGACCCTCACGAATGCTGTCCCAGTGTAGTCCCTGACCCTCACGAATGTTGCCCCAGTGTGTCCCTGACCCTCACGAATACTGTCCCAGTGTAGTCCCTGACCCTCACGAATGTTGCCCCAGTGTGTCTCTGACCCTCACGAATGTTGTCCCAGTGAAGTCCCTGACCCTCACGAATGTTGTCTCAGTGCAGTCCCTGACCCTCACGAATGTTGTCCCAGTGTAGTCCCTGACCCTCACGAATGTTGCCCCAGTGTGTCCCTGACCCTCACGAATGTTGCCCCAGTGTATCTCTGACCCTCACGAATGTTGTCCCAGTGTCGTCCCTGACCCTCACGAATGTTGTCCCAGTGTCGTCCCTGACCCTCACGAATGTTGTCCCAGTGTATATCTGACCCTCACGAATGTTGTCCCAGTGTCGTCCCTGACCCTCACGAATGTTGTCCCAGTGTCGTCCCTGACCCTCACGAATGTTGTCCCAGTGTCGTCCCTGACCCTCGCGAATGTTGTCCCAGTGTATATCTGACCCTCACGAATGCTGTCCCAGTGTCGTCCCTGACCCTCACGAATGCTGTCCCAGTGTAGTCCCTGACCCTCACGAATGTTGCCCCAGTGTGTCCCTGACCCTCACGAATACTGTCCCAGTGTAGTCCCTGACCCTCACGAATGTTGCCCCAGTGTAGTCCCTGACCCTCACGAATGCTGTCCCAGTGTAGTCCCTGACCCTCACGAATGTTGCCCCAGTGTGTCCCTGACCCTCACGAATACTGTCCCAGTGTAGTCCCTGACCCTCACGAATGTTGCCCCAGTGTGTCTCTGACCCTCACGAATGTTGTCCCAGTGAAGTCCCTGACCCTCACGAATGTTGTCTCAGTGCAGTCCCTGACCCTCACGAATGTTGTCCCAGTGTAGTCCCTGACCCTCACGAATGTTGCCCCAGTGTGTCCCTGACCCTCACGAATGTTGCCCCAGTGTATCTCTGACCCTCACGAATGTTGTCCCAGTGTCGTCCCTGACCCTCACGAATGTTGCCCCAGTCTCGTCCCTGACCCTCACGAATGTTGTCCCAGTGTCGTCCCTGACCCTCACGAATGTTGTCCCAGTGAAGTCCCTGACCTTCATGAATGTTGTCTCAGTGCAGTCCCTGACCCTCACGAATGTTGTCCCAGTGTCGTCCCTGACCCTCACGAATGTTGCCCCAGTGTAGTCCCTGACCCTCACGAATGTTGTCCCAGTGTAGTCCCTGACCCTCACGAATGTTGACCCAGTGACGTCCCTGACCCTCACGAATGTTGTCGCAGTGTCGTCCCTGACCCTCATGAATGTTGTCCCAGTGTCGTCCCTGACCCTCACGAATGTTGTCCCAGTGTAGTCCCTGACCCTCACGAATGTTGTCCCAGTGACGGCCCTGATGTGGTATCATGGCATTGTGGTTTATATGTGGTATCATGGCACTGTGGTTTATATGTGGTACCATGGCACTGTGGTTAATATGTGGTATCATGGCACTGTGGTTTATATGTGGTATCATGGCACTGTGGTTTATATGTGGTATCATGGCACTGTGGTTTATATGTGGTTTTCATGGCACTGTGGTTTATATGTGGTACCATGGCACTGTGGTTTATATGTGGTACCATGGCACTGTGGTTTATATGTGGTACCATGGCACTGTGGTTTATATGTGGTACCACGGCACTGTGGTTTATATGTGGTACCATGGCACTGTGGTTTATATGTGGTGTCATGGCACTGTGGTTTATATGTGGTATCATGGCACTGTGGTTTATATGTGGTATGATGGCACTGTGGTTTATATGTGGTACAATGGCACTGTGGTTTATATGTGGTACCATGGCACTGTGGTTTATATGTGGTACCAAGGCACTGTGGTTTATATGTGGTATGATGGCACTGTGGTTTATATGTGATATCATGGCACTGTGGTTTATATATGGTATCATGGCACTGTGGTCTATATGTGGTACCATGGCACTGTGGTTTATATGTGGTACCATGGCACTGTGGTTTATATGTGGTATCATGGCACTGTGGTTTATATGTGGTACCATGGCACTGTGGTTTATATGTGGTACCATGGCACTGTGGTTTATATGCGGTACCATGGCACTGTGGTTTATATGCGGTATCATGGCACTGTGGTCTATATGTGGTACCATGGCACTGTGGTTTATATGTGGTACCATGGCACTGTGGTTTATATGTGGTATCATGGCACTGTGGTTTATATGTGGTACCATGGCACTGTTGTTTATATGTGGTACCATGGCACTGTGGTTTATATGCGGTACCATGGCACTGTGGTTTATATGCGGTATCATGGCGATGTGTAGCTGTTCACCGTAGCGCAGATAGTTAGCTTGGCATAAAGCATAATTAATGCACGCCCATTGCACACATAAATAAAATATATTCTGCAGGCATTGCGTGTCGTGTACACGGAAGCTTGAAGGCGAGCACCAACATTCTGCTTGTTACAAATAGCAGTGAATCTTAAGATAAACCACAACAAGGTGAGAAAACTAAATTATTTGGATAATTATATTTCGTTTGTTTATAAATATCGTTAGTGTGCATAAGACAAAACAAAGCCAGCTGTACTCGCTTAAATGATACCACGGTCAGATGAATCAAACATCAATTAGTCTCAGTATGTTGAGATATCTTCCATATATTTTGGAAAATCTTAATTTCAGCTTTTATGTGATTACAATTAACGTCATAATGTATATCAGAGTTATAGGTTTTTTATATTCTACGGGTTGATGAAATACTTGTCATTCATAGAAAGCAAATCAAAAATAGTTCTGTGCAATACAGCTATTAATGCCTCAGTCACATTTGCGCCGATTTCAGTAAAGATGCCCGGCCGATGGGTATTTTTTACAAAATCGGCAGGCATTTCCGATCGCCGTGCGGGCACCGGGAGATCATCGGCCACAATTGGACATCTTTAAGATGTCGGCCGGGTCATCGGGAACTTTTAGCTGCCACATAAAAGTTGCCGGCGTTTCCCCGATGTCTTATCAGCAAATATCATCTTAAAGTGCACGGCAGGGTCCCGGCAGTGTCCCGCAGGGACATCGGCAGATTATCTTAGGGCTGCCGGCGGCATCGTGTGGTGAAAATAGGATTATATTTATTTCATGTGTTCATAGACCATCGTCAGATGATCGCACGGGCTCCCTGCGATATATCATAGACGTCTTTAGGATGTCTTTCAGACGTCTGTCAAATGAGACAGACGTCTTTAGGATGTCTTTCAGACGTCTGTCAATGAGACAGACGTGTTTAAGATATCCTGCAGACGTCTGTGCCATTCAGTCTTGCACGTGCCGTGCGGTGCCCTTTAATAATGTGACCACAGCTACGGCATCTCTCAGATTGTTGCTTATAATCTCCCCGGCGCCCGGCAGACTGGTAAGTCGGCCGATTCTTACTGCCCGGCCGGCGCCCGGTGCAAATGTGACTGAGGCATAAGCGAGTCTGAAACATTGGTCTAAGAACCATTTAGACATGATCGACACGGCTGGTCTGTAGATCTCCCGCATTCTTACAAGGTCAGGCCTCTCCAGTCTAGGCTCTCCAGTCTAGGCTCTCCAGTCTGGGCTCTCCAGTCCGGCCTCTCCAGTCCGGGCTCTCCAGTCTGGCCTCTCCAGTCCACTCTCTCCAGACCACGCTCTCCAGTCTGGCCAATCCAGTCTGGGCTCTCCAGTCCGGGCTCTCCAATCCGGGCTCTCCAGTCCAGGCTCTCCAGTCCGGGCTCTCCAGTCTAGGCTCTCCAGTCCAGGCCCTCCAGTCCAGGCTCTCCAGTCCAGGCTCTCCAGTCCACTCTCTCCAGTCCGGCCTATCCAGTCCAGGATCTCATGTCCGGCTCTCCTGTCTGGCATCTCCAGTCCGGGCTCTCCAGTCTGGGCTCTCCAGTCTGGGCTCTCCAGTCCGGGCTCTTGCCTCTCCAGACCACGCTCTCCAGTCTGGCCTATCCAGTCCGGGCTCTCCAGTCCACCCTCTCCAGTCCGGGCTCTCCAGTCCAGGCTCTCCAGTCCGGGCTCTCCAGTCTGGGCTCTCCAGTCCAGGCTCTCCAGTCCAGGCTCTCCAGTCCAGGATCTCCAGTCCGGCTCTCCTGTCTGGCATCTCCAGTCCGGGCTCTCCAGTCTGGGCTCTTCAGTCCGGGCTCTCCAGTCCGGGCTCTTGCCTCTCCAGACCACGCTCTTCAGTCTGGCATCTCCAGTCCAGGCTCTCCAGTCCACCCTCTCCAGTCCGGGTTCTCCAGTCCAGGCTCTCCAGTCCAGGCTCTCCAGTCCAGGCTCTCCAGTCCAGGCTCTCCATTCCAGTCTCTCCAGTCCAGTCTCTCCAGTCCAGGCTCTCCAGTCCAGGCTCTTCAGTCCGGCATCTCCAGTCCAGGCTCTCCAGTCCAGGCTCTCCAGTCCAGGCTCTCCAGTCCGGGCTCTCCAGTCTGGCCTATCCAGTCCGGGCTCTCCAGTCCGGGCTCTCCAATCCGGGCTCTCCAATCCAGGCTCTCCAGTCCAGGCTCTCCAGTCCGGGCTCTCCAGTCTGGGCTCTCCAGTCCAGGCTCTCCAGTCCAGGCTCTCCAGTCCAGGCTCTCCAGTCTAGGCTCTCCAATCTAGGCTCTCCAGTCCACTCTCTCCAGACCACGCTCTAGGCTCTCCAGTCCAGGCTCTCCAGTCCAGGCTCTCCAGTCTGGGCTTTCCAGTCCAGGCTCTCCAGTCCAGGCTCTCCAGTCCAGGCTCTCCAGTCTAGGCTCTCCAGTCCACTCTCTCCAGACCACGCTCTCCAGTCCGGCCTATCCAGTCCGGGATCTCCAGTCCGGCTCTCCTGTCCGGCTCTCCTGTCTGGCATCTCCAGTCCGGGCTCTCCAGTCTGGGCTCTCCAGACCACGCTCTTCAGTCTGGCATCTCCAGTCCAGGCTCTCCAGTCCAGGCTCTCCAATCCAGGCTCTCCAGTCCAGGCTCTCCAGTCCGGGCTCTCCAGTCCAGGCTCTCCAGTCCAGGCTCTCCAGTCCAGGCTCTCCAGTCCAGGCTCTCCAGTCCAGGCTCTCCAGTCCAGTCTCTTCAGTCCGGCATCTCCAGTCCAGGCTCTCCAGTCCGGGTTCTCCAGTCCAGGCTCTCCAGTCCAGGCTCTCCAGTCCGGGCTCTCCAGTCCAGGCTCTCCAATCCAGTCTCTTCAGTCCGGCATCTCCAGTCCAGGCTCTCCGGTCCAGGCTCTCCGGTCCAGGCTCTCCGGTCCAGGCTCTCCAGTCCAGGCTCTCCAGTCCAGGCACTATAGTCCAGGCTCTCTAGTCCAGGCTCTCCAGTCCGGGCTCTCCAGAGTTATATGTTATATGCTTCATGAATTGGCTCCATAGAAAGTTAGTTGAATTGATATATAAATATAAATATATACATAAGCAGAACAGAGGTGGAACCAGTTGTAAAGTTCCGGTGGTACAGAGACCAGAGGTGGGTGGGACCAGTTGTACAGTCCCAGTAGTACAGAAACCAGAGGTGGGTCGGACCAGTTGTAAAGTCCCAGTGATACAGAGACCAGAGGTGGGTCGGACCAGTTGTAAAGTCCCAGTGATACAGAGACCAGAGGTGGGTGAACCAGTTGTAAAGTCCCGGTGGTACAGAGACCAGAGGCGGGTGGGAGCAGTTGTAAAGTCCCAGTGATACAGAGGTGAGTTGGACCAGTACAGAGATCCCGAGCAAAACTCGCAAGTGTTACTCGTTAGTATATGTAATTGGAACTCATTATCATATTGTTTAATGCAATTGTCTAGTACATTTGCAACCAGAACTTTGTATTATAAGTCAGCCTGTAAAGATTCAAAGCACTGTAACCATGAGCTGTCTACAATATGTTATGTAAAAACTTGACAACAAAAAGTCATGAACAGTACCATTAATTGTGTAGAAGATGAAAGACATGAAGTCATTCCCACCACCTGGTCATCAAAAACATATGACGCCACCTACTCCTGTTACCTAACAGGAGTCCCTATAAAATAGCATCTATAATACGATGAATCTGCAATAAAATGAATCTGATACTGAAAATCGCAAGCTTACACTAGGACCAGCTGTATACAGACTCACCCAGAGCAGAGATGGTTACAACCTGCTGAATACAGACTCACCCAGGGCAGAGATGGTTACAACCTGCTGTATAGAGACTCACCCAGAGCAGAGATGGTTACAACCTGCTGTATAGAGACTCACACAGAGCAGAGATGGTTACAACCTGCTGTATAGAGACTCACACAGAGCAGAGATGGTTAGAAACCTGCTGTATAGAGACTCACACAGAGCAGAGATGGTTAGAAACCTGCTGTATAGAGACTCACACAGAGCAGAGATGGTTACAACCTGCTGTATAGAGACTCACACAGAGCAGAGATGGTTAGAAACCTGCTGTATAGAGACTCACACAGAGCAGAGATGGTTAGAAACCTGCTGTATAGTGGCTCACCCAGAGCAGAGATGGTTACAACCTGCTGTATAGAGACTCACACAGAGCAGAGATGGTTACAACCTGCTGTATAGAGACTCACACAGAGCAGAGATGGTTAGAAACCTGCTGTATAGTGGCTCACCCAGAGCAGAGATGGTTAGAACAGAGCAGAGCAGAGATGGTTACAACCTGCTGTATAGTGGCTCACCCAGGGCAGAGATGGTTAGAACAGAGCAGAGCAGAGATGGTTACAACCTGCTGAATACAGACTCACCCAGGGCAGAGATGGTTACAACCTGCTGAATACAGACTCACACAGAGCAGAGATGGTTACAACCTCTGTATAGTGGCTCACCCAGGGCAGAGATGGTTAGAACCTGCTGTATAAAGCCTCAACCAGAGCAGAGATGGTTACAACCTGCTGTATAGAGGCTCACCCAGAGCAGAGATGGTTAGAACCTGCTGTATAGAGACTCACCGAGAGCAGAGATGGTTAGAACCTGCTGTATAGAGACTCACCCAGGGCAGAGATGGTTAGAACCTGCTGTATAGAGGCTCACCCAGGTCAGAGATGGTTACAACAGAGCAGAGCAGATATGGTTACAACCTGCTGAATACAGACTCACACAGAGCAGAGATGGTTACAACCTGCTGTATAGAGACTCACCCAGAGCAGAGATGGTTACAACCTGCTGAATACAGACTCACACAGAGCAGAGATGGTTACAACCTGCTGTATAGAGGCTCACCCAGAGCAGAGATGATTACAACCTGCTGTATAGAGACTCACACAGAGCAGAGATGGTTACAACCTGCTGTATAGTGGCTCACCCAGGGCAGAGATGGTCACAACCTGCTGTATAGAGACTCACCCAGAGCAGAGATGATTACAACCTGCTGTATAGAGACTCACACAGAGCAGAGATGGTTAGAACCTGCTGTATAGAGGCTCACCCAGGGCAGAGATGGTCACAACCTGCTGTATAGAGACTCACCCAGAGCAGAGATGGTTACAACCTGCTGTATAGAGACTCACACAGAGCAGAGATGGTTAGAACCTGCTGTATAGAGGCTCACCCAGGGCAGAGATGGTCACAACCTGCTGAATACAGACTCACCCAGAGCAGAGATGATTACAACCTGCTGTATAGTGGCTCACCCAGGGCAGAGATGGTCACAACCTGCTGTATAGAGACTCACCCAGAGCAGAGATGATTACAACCTGCTGTATAGAGACTCACACAGAGCAGAGATGGTTAGAACCTGCTGTATAGAGGCTCACCCAGGGCAGAGATGGTCACAACCTGCTGTATAGAGACTCACCCAGAGCAGAGATGGTTACAACCTGCTGTATAGAGACTCACCCAGAGCAGAGATGGTTACAACCTGCTGAATACAGACTCACCCAGAGCAGAGATGGTTACAACCTGCTGTATAGAGACTCACCCAGAGCAGAGATGATTAGAACCTGCTGTATAGAGACTCACACAGAGCAGAGATGGTTAGAACCTGCTGTATAGAGGCTCACCCAGGGCAGAGATGGTCACAACCTGCTGTATAGAGACTCACCCAGAGCAGAGATGGTTACAACCTGCTGTATAGAGACTCACCCAGAGCAGAGATGGTTACAACCTGCTGAATACAGACTCACCCAGAGCAGAGATGGTTACAACCTGCTGTATAGAGACTCACCCAGAGCAGAGATGGTTACAACCTGCTGAATACAGACTCACACAGAGCAGAGATGGTTACAACCTGCTGTATAGAGACTCACCCAGAGCAGAGATGATTACAACCTGCTGTATAGAGACTCACACAGAGCAGAGATGGTTAGAACCTGCTGTATAGAGACTCACCCAGGGCAGAGATGGTTACAACCTGCTGTATAGAGACTCATCCAGAGCAGAGATGGTTACAACCTGCTGAATACAGACTCACCCAGAGCAGAGATGGTTACAACCTGCTGTATAGAGACTCACCCAGAGCAGAGATGGTTACAACCTGCTGAATACAGACTCACACAGAGCAGAGATGGTTACAACCTGCTGTATAGAGACTCACCCAGAGCAGAGATGATTACAACCTGCTGTATAGAGACTCACACAGAGCAGAGATGGTTAGAACCTGCTGTATAGAGGCTCACCCAGGGCAGAGATGGTCACAACCTGCTGTATAGAGACTCACCCAGAGCAGAGATGGTTACAACCTGCTGTATAGAGACTCACCCAGAGCAGAGATGGTTACAACCTGCTGAATACAGACTCACCCAGAGCAGAGATGGTTACAACCTGCTGTATAGAGACTCACCCAGAGCAGAGATGGTTACAACCTGCTGAATACAGACTCACACAGAGCAGAGATGGTTACAACCTGCTGTATAGAGACTCACCCAGAGCAGAGATGATTACAACCTGCTGTATAGAGACTCACACAGAGCAGAGATGGTTAGAACCTGCTGTATAGAGACTCACCCAGGGCAGAGATGGTTACAACCTGCTGTATAGAGACTCATCCAGAGCAGAGATGGTTACAACCTGCTGAATACAGACTCACCCAGAGCAGAGATGGTTACAACCTGCTGTATAGAGACTCACCCAGAGCAGAGATGGTTACAACCTGCTGAATACAGACTCACACAGAGCAGAGATGGTTACAACCTGCTGTATAGAGACTCACCCAGAGCAGAGATGATTACAACCTGCTGTATAGAGACTCACACAGAGCAGAGATGGTTACAACCTGCTGTATAGAGGCTCACCCAGAGCAGAGATGGTTACAACCTGCTGTATAGAGACTCACACAGAGCAGAGATGGTTAGAACCTGCTGTATAGAGGCTCACCCAGGGCAGAGATGGTCACAACCTGCTGTATAGAGACTCACCCAGAGCAGAGATGGTTACAACCTGCTGTATAGAGACTCACCCAGAGCAGAGATGGTTACAACCTGCTGAATACAGACTCACCCAGAGCAGAGATGGTTACAACCTGCTGTATAGAGACTCACCCAGGGCAGAGATGGTTACAACCTGCTGTATAGAGACTCATCCAGAGCAGAGATGGTTACAACCTGCTGAATACAGACTCACCCAGAGCAGAGATGGTTACAACCTGCTGTATAGTGGCTCACCCAGGGCAGAGATGGTCACATATACCAGGGCAGAGATGGTTAGAACCTGCTGTATAGAGGCTCACCCAGGGCAGAGATGGTTACAACAGAGCAGAGCAGAGATGGTTACAACCTGCTGTATAGAGACTCACACAGAGCAGAGCTCACCCAGAGCAGAGATGGTTACAACCTGCTGTATAGAGACTCACCCAGAGCAGAGATGGTTACAACCTGCTGTATACAGACTCACCCAGAGCAGAGATGGTTAGAGACCTGATTAATTTGTTATTGCCACATCGTTAAAATTAAAGCACGTCATGTTAAAACAATTCATCGTACCTGCCTTCATGTGTGTTCTCTATAGTCGTCTTCGTAATTTGGCCATTGCCAGTGCCTTGCAGAGTGACAACATTTGGCATCTGTAAGCATTCCTCTTGGGCAAGGGTATTGCGAGACAGGGTTAAGTTACTATCCTCTGACCGATAATGATTTTCCTTTTGGTGAAATTGAGGAAGGTGAAGGCTTTAAGTAAACATGAAAATCAAACAAACAAGGCATCAGAACAAAGATCACCATATTGATGAATCCTGCCTTCAAAACAATACCAAATATACACATATAAATAGCACAGAATTGTTGATATTTAATACACTTAGGACAAGACAACGGGAGACAAAAATAATACACAAGGCATGGACTGCTGACATATTGACGTTTTGATAGTTATGTCGAAAAAGTGGACAAATCCGTGAGAGCAAATGGACAAGATGGAGATTAGCAATCTGTTTATTGCAATTCTGTATTTTCTAGGTTAAATAATCATGTCAAAAGCCTACCTGAATTATCTCTGACATCTAAGATGGGTAGAATTGGTTCTGAACAAATCAATATTTAAAATATTCCATGTATTATTTATCAAAGAGGATTGGTCTGTTCACTGATGAATAATCTATCCAATCACAGAGAACTTGCAGAGAAGACCTTCAAATCTATAATATCTATTATGCAATTTCACAGAGGCACTGATAATGAGGTTGGTATGAATTCCGACTTTCGCCATAATAATATTGATTCTATTGAAACCACGGAACTTCACTAAGAAACCTCTTATTTCTTCATGTCTCTTGGGCTGTATCAGCATGGTTGTGTCAGCAGGGCTGTATCAGCATGGCTGTGTCAGCATGGCTGTGTCAGTGGGGCTGTGTCAGTGGGGCTGTGTCAGTGGGGCTGTGTCAGTGGGGCTGTGTCAGTGGGGCTGTGTCAGTGGGGCTGTGTCAGTGGGGCTGTGTCAGTGGGGCTGTGTCAGTGGGGCTATGTCAGTGGGGCTGTGTCAGTGGGGCTGTGTCAGTGGGGGCTGTGTCAGTGGGGCTGTGTCAGTGGGGCTGTGTCAGCTTGGCTATGTTAGTGTGGCTGTGTCAGTGGGGCTGTGTCAGTGGGGCTGTGTCAGTGGGGCTGTGTCAGTGGGGCTGTGTCAGTGGGGCTGTGTCAGCATGGCTGTGTCAGCATGGCTGTGTCAGCTTGGCTATGTTAGTGTGGCTGTGTCAGTGGGGCTGTGTCAGTGGGGCTGTGTCAGTGGGGCTGTGTCAGTGGGGCTGTGTCAGTGGGGCTGTGTCAGTGGGGCTGTGTCAGCATGGCTGTGTCAGCGGGGCTGTGTCAGTGGGGGCTGTGTCAGTGGGGCTGTGTCAGTGGGGCTGTGTCAGCATGGCTGTGTCAGTGGGGCTGTGTCAGCATGGCTGTGTCAGCATGGCTGTGTCAGCGGGGCTGTGTCAGTGGGAGCTGTGTTAGTGTGGCTGTGTCAGCATGGCTGTGTCAGCATGGCTGTGTCAGTGGGGCTGTGTCAGTGGGGGCTGTGTTAGTGTGGCTGTGTCAGTGGGGGCTGTGTCAGTGGGGCTGTGTCAGCATGGCTGTGTCAGCGGGGCTGTGTCAGTGGGGGCTGTGTTAGTGTGGCTGTGTCAGTGGGGCTGTGTCAGTGGGGCTGTGTCAGTGGGGCTGTGTCAGTGGGGCTGTGTCAGTGGGGCTGTGTCAGCATGGCTGTGTCAGCTTGGCTATGTTAGTGTGGCTGTGTCAGTGGGGCTGTGTCAGTGGGGCTGTGTCAGTGGGGCTGTGTCAGTGGGGCTGTGTCAGTGGGGCTGTGTCAGTGGGGCTGTGTCAGCATGGCTGTGTCAGCTTGGCTATGTTAGTGTGGCTGTGTCAGTGGGGCTGTGTCAGTGGGGCTGTGTCAGTGGGGCTGTGTCAGTGGGGCTGTGTCAGTGGGGCTGTGTCAGTGGGGCTGTGTCAGTGGGGCTGTGTCAGTGGGGCTGTGTCAGCATGGCTGTGTCAGCGGGGCTGTGTCAGTGGGGGCTGTGTCAGTGGGGCTGTGTCAGTGGGGCTGTGTCAGCATGGCTGTGTCAGTGGGGCTGTGTCAGCATGGCTGTGTCAGCATGGCTGTGTCAGCGGGGCTGTGTCAGTGGGGGCTGTGTTAGTGTGGCTGTGTCAGTGGGGGCTGTGTCAGTGGGGCTGTGTCAGCATGGCTGTGTTAGTGTGGCTGTGTTAGTGTGGCTGTGTCAGTGGGGCTGTGTCAGTGGGGCTGTGTCAGCATGGCTGTGTCAGCGGGGCTGTGTCAGTGGGGGCTGTGTTAGTGTGGCTGTGTCAGTGGGGGCTGTGTCAGTGGGGCTGTGTCAGTGGGGCTGTGTCAGCATGGCTGTGTCAGTGGGGCTGTTTCAGTATGGCTGTGTCAGTGGGGCTGTGTCAGTGGGGCTGTGTCAGCATGGCTGTGTCAGTGGGGGCTGTGTCAGTGGGGCTGTGTTAGTGGGGCTGTGTCAGTGGGGCTGTGTCAGCATGGCTGTGTCAGCGGGGGCTGTGTCAGTGGGGCTGTGTCAGTGGGGCTGTGTTAGTGTGGCTGTGTCAGTGGGACTGTGTCAGTGGGGCTGTGTCAGCATGGCTGTGTCAGTGGGGCTGTGTCAGTGTGGGGCTGTGTCAGTGTGGGGCTGTGTCAGTGGGGCTGTGTCAGTTGGGCTGTGTCAGTGGGGCTGTGTCAGTGGGGCTGTGTCAGTGGGGCTGTGTCAGTGGGGCTGTTTCAGTGGGGCTGTGTCAGTGGGGCTGTGTCAGTGGGGCTGTGTCAGTGGGGCTGTGTCAGCATGGCTGTGTCAGCGGGGGCTGTGTCAGTGGGGCTGTGTCAGTGGGGCTGTGTCAGTGGGGCTGTGTCAGTGGGGCTGTGTCAGTGGGGCTGTGTCAGTGGGGCTGTGTCAGCGGGACTGTGTCAGCGGGACTGTGTCAACGGGACTGTGTCAGCAGGACAACATCAATCAGTACACTATAGGGGACACGTGTCCTTCATTTTGATTGGTTCTATTATGTGTTAGGAATCTTATGATCATTTTTACCCTTGGGGGAACAAGTGCAATTTCTTAATTGAGCAGTTTGATGTTAGTGTTTTTCTTGCACCTGAACCCAACCAATGTGACTTTACATGATAACTATGCAGCCAATTATAAAAGGGGACAGAGTACAATTCTATCTTAACAAAGACATCATGGGTTACAATGTATTAATATACTGAAATATGGTATGCCAAAAAAAGTCTTAAACACGGAATAAGTCTGAATAAGTCTTGCAATGCCACCATAATAAAGCAACTTTACATTTGTGTCATGTTCTAAACTGTATATCAAGAATTTTGGTTCATGGCCATCTTTACAGATCAGAGTTACATTTACAGTGTACCTAGCACTGCTCAGGGTAAGTCTGTCAGAGCAATAACAGTCACCAGTGCCCTCGGCAGTGGCCAATATCACCAGATACGACCATAAGACCAGACACGTGGTCACTCCCTTACCAAACCTGTGGTCACTTCATCACCTGTGGTCGCTTCATCACCCTGAGACTGAAAAGCCAGAGGAGACAGAGCGTAGTGTATAAGCCAGATGAGACAGAGCATAGTGTATAAGCCAGAGGGGCCAGAGCGTAGTGTAAAAGCCAGAGGGGACAGAGCGTAGTGTATAATCCAGAGGGGACAGAGCATAGTGTATAAGCCAGAGGGGACAGAGCGTAGTGTATAAGCCAGAGGGGACAGAGCGTAGTGTATAAGCCAGAGGGGACAGAGCATAGTGTATAATCCAGAGGCGACAGAGCGTAGTGTATAAGCCATAGGGGACAGAGCGTAGTGTATAAGCCAGAGGGGACAGAGCGTAGTGTATAAGCCATAGGGGACAGAGCGTAGTGTATAAGCCAGAGGGGACAGAGCGTAGTGTATAAGCCAGAGGGGACAGAGCGTAGTGTATAAGCCAGAGGGGACAGAGCGTAGTGTATAAGCCAGAGGGGACAGAGCGTAGTGTATAAGCCAAGAGGGACAGAGCGTAGTGTATAATCCAGAGGGGACAGAGCGTAGTGTATAAGCCAGAGGGGACAGAGCATAGTGTATAATCCAGAGGGGACAGAGCGTAGTGTATAAGCCAGAGGGGACAGAGCGTAGTGTATAAGCCAGAGGGGACAGAGCGTAGTGTATAAGCCAAGAGGGACAGAGCATAGTGTATAATCCAGAGGGGACAGAGCGTAGTGTATAAGCCAGAGGGGACAGAGCATAGTGTATAATCCAGAGGGGACAGAGCGTAGTGTATAATCCAGAGGGGACAGAGCGTAGTGTATAAGCCAGAGGGGACAGAGCGTAGTGTATAAGCCAAGAGGGACAGAGCATAGTGTATAATCCAGAGGGGACAGAGCATAGTGTATAATCCAGAGGGGACAGAGCGTAGTGTATAAGCCAGAGGGGACAGAACGTAGTGTATAATCCAGAGGGGACAGAGCGTAGTGTATAAGCCAGAGGGGACAGAGCGTAGTGTATAAGGCAGAGGGGACAGAGCGTAGTGTATAATCCAGAGGGGACAGAGCGTAGTGTATAAGCCAGAGGGGACAGAGCATAGTGTATAATCCAGAGGGGACAGAGCGTAGTGTATAAGCCAGAGGGGACAGAGCGTAGTATATAATCTAGAGGGGACAGAGCGTAGTGTATAAGCCAGAGGGGACAGAGCGTAGTGTATAAGCCAGAGGGGACAGAGCGTAGTGTATAAGCCAGAGGGGACAGAGCGTAGTATATAATCTAGAGGGGACAGAGCGTAGTGTATAAGCCAGAGGGGACAGAGCGTAGTATATAATCTAGAGGGGACAGAGCGTAGTGTATAAGCCAGAGGGTACAGAGCGTAGTGTATAAGCCAGAGGGGACAGAGCGTAGTGTATAAGCCAGAGGGGACAGAGCGTAGTGTATAATCCAGAGGGGACAGAGCGTAGTGTATAAGCCAGAGGGGACAGAGCGTAGTATATAATCTAGAGGGGACAGAGCGTAGTGTATAAGCCAGAGGGGACAGAGCATAGTGTATAAGCCAGAGGGGACAGAGCGTAGTGTATAATCCAGAGGGGACAGAGCGTAGTGTATAAGCCAAGAGGGACAGAGCATAGTGTATAATCCAGAGGGGACAGAGCGTAGTGTATAAGCCAGAGGGGACAGAGCATAGTGTATAATCCAGAGGGGACAGAGCGTAGTGTATAAGCCAGAGGGGACAGAGCGTAGTGTATAATCCAGAGGGGACAGAGCGTAGTGTATAAGCCAGAGGGGACAGAGCGTAGTATATAATCCAGAGGGGACAGAGCGTAGTGTATAAGCCAGAGGGGACAGAGCGTAGTATATAATCTAGAGGGGACAGAGCGTAGTGTATAAGCCAGAGGGGACAGAGCGTAGTGTATAAGCCAGAGGGGACAGAGCGTAGTGTATAAGCCAGAGGGGACAGAGCGTAGTGTATAATCCTGATGCTTCTACTTGGTGCTTCGTGTCTGCGGTGACATTATATCTGATTAATATATAAGATTTTAACACAATGGGTATCATATTTCTGCCTATTTTATGAAAACACTGAAAGAAACAAACTTGTTCTCAACTTATTCTCGGTATATATTCCTGGTATTGCATTCGGCTTCATTCGAATTGTACATATTTTTCATGATGTGTTTTTTCCCATCAAAAGTGAATATATCTGACTGGAGTTATAACACTGGAGTCTGATACAGTGGCGGGCAAATGTCGATAAGGGGAGAATGTCGAATATTTAATGTTGTGATATAATACAATTATTCAATTGTCACTCATTAGAAGTACTTTCTCTCTAAAATTAGAATATGAAATTACTTACTAACAATAATCGAGATATTGAGAATGTGTGAGAAGAGGCTGTTTGCCCGCCAGGCATATGAACAACCCAACTCAGCATCAAACTGCACATATTCTATAAGCTCAATATAGCATTAAATAATAACACACTGACCAGCCATTCTGACCAAACTGACCAGCCATTCTGACCAAACTGACCAGCCATTCTGTCCAAACTGACCAGCCATTCTGACCAAACAGACCAGCCATTCTGACCAAACTGACCAGCCATTCTGACCAAACTGACCAGCCATTCTGACCAAACAGACCAGCCATTCTGACCAAACTGACCAGCCATTCTGACCAAACTGACCAGCCATTCTGACCAAACAGACCAGCCATTCTGAGACAAACTGACCAGCCATTCTGACCAAACAGACCAGCCATTCTGAGACAAACTGACCAGCCATTCTGAACAAACTGACCAGCCATTCTGACCAAACTGACCAGCCATTCTGACCAAACTGACCAGCCATTCTGTCCAAACTGACCAGCCATTCTGACCAAACAGACCAGCCATTCTGACCAAACTGACCAGCCATTCTGACCAAACAGACCAGCCATTCTAACCAAACTGACCAGCCATTCTGACCAAACAGACCAGCCATTCTGACCAAACTGACCAGCCATTCTGACCAAACTGACCAGCCATTCTGACCACACTGACTAGCCATTCTGACCAAACTGACCAGCCATTCTGACCAAACTGACCAGCCATTCTGACCAAACTGACCAGCCATTCTGACCAAACTGACCAGCCATTCTGACCACACTGACTAGCCATTCTGACCAAACTGACCAGCCATTCTGACCAAACTGACCAGCCATTCTGACCAAACTGACCAGCCATTCTGACCAAACTGACCAGCCATTCTGACCAAACTGACTAGCCATTCTGACCAAACTGACCAGCCATTCTGACCAAACAGACCAGCCATTCTGACCAAACAGACCAGCCATTCTGACCAAACAGACCAGCCATTCTGACCAAACTGACCAGCCATTCTGAACAAACTGACCAGCCATTCTGACCAAACAGACCAGCCATTCTGACCAAATTTACCAGCCATTCTGACCAAACTGACCAGCCATTCTGACCAAACAGACCAGCCATTCTGACCAAACAGACCAGGCATTCTAACCAAACAGACCAGCCATTCTGACCAAACTGACCAGCCATTCTGACCAAACTGACCAGCCATTCTGACCAAACTGACCAGCCATTCTGACCAAACTGACCAGCCATTCTGACCAAACTGATCAGCCATTCTGACCAAACTGACCAGCCATTCATTAAGATTACAACAGAAACAGTCTCCATTTCACTTGCACGCACTTGCATAATTGAAAAGACAAATATTGGAATAAATATGATCTCAATCCGAGTTCTGTGTCATAAACAAAACTTTTTCATAATATTCTAACAATAGTTTTTGTTTCATTTTCTAGGAATCATGGATAATATTACTCAGAGTTACAGCAAATCTATTGAAAATACAACATTTATTTCTCCAAGTTTAGAACCACCGGAAGAGTTACCTAAGGCTGTTATTCAACAGATAATAGAATGGACACTGTACCCCATATGCCTCCCGCCCATTCTTATCATTGGTATATTTGGAAACATTATGTCCCTCATTATCTTTTCTCAGAAATCTTTGAGGAAGTCTGTGTGTTCGTTTCTGTTCCGCGTGCTGGCGGTGTGTGACCTGGTTTCTCTGGTTAAGAGCGCTGAGCCGGTGTTCACCATGATTCACGTTGACCTTATCGCTTACTCGGACTTCACGTGTCAGCTGATGTCCTGGATGTACCGGACATCACGGACCTCCTCCTCCTGGGTTCTTGTCCTTATATCCGCTGAGAGATTCATCGCCATTCATTTCCCTTTCAAGTCTAAGAGGATCTGCACCCACCGCAATGCAGCCATTGCCGTGGCCGTTGTCATTACGTCTTTTATGATTATATATTTCCCGGTGTTCTGGATGTATGCAGATGAAGACAAGTTAATCCCGGCTCTTGGATTTGTCACAAAGGATTGTGACCGGGAAGGCGACATAGTGCCGCTATATAAAGAGATCTTTCCTTGGCTGGAGCAGTTTTTCTACACTATCATTCCCTTCACGGCTCTGATAATCATGAATATCTCTATAGCTCGCTGGTTCCGGGAGAGGAAGATGGGGAACACCGACACGGATTCTGGCAATATGACGGCCATGTTGCTTGTCACTTCTGTGTCATTCTTCCTCCTGACATCCCCGTATTCTCTCTACTTTGTCCTCAGAGAAGTGATTGATCTGAAAGAAAGGGGTATCTATTGGCCGGTTAAACTATTCCGGGCATTTGGATTTGTCTTGTATTCAATGAACCATGCGTTCAATTTCTTCTGGTACACCGCCAGCAGTAAGAGGTTTAGGAAGCAATTATTCGCTCTTGTTCTGAGAAGAACCCGTGTTGATCCACAGCTGCAGCTCAGTGGAACCACAGATAATTCTAAGATTCAATGAATAGAGAACTCAAATGTTTACTAACATTACATATTCAACAAAACAAAATTGCTTGTTTAAAATTTTGATAAAATCAGCAACTGTAATACAGATTGGAATACAGATCGAAATTTCTTTTGGAGTAACATCCTAGGAGGGATAATAATAAATGGTATGGCATCTTCAGAGGTAAACAGATAAACAAGAAAGCGCAAAAGGGGACTCTTGAAAGCTGCTAAACGGTTTCTTCTATCAAAGGTTCATTTTAGCCACGGGCCATGGCACAGTTGGTTAGAGCATCAGCACCAGTTCCTCTGTGGTGATCCAAAGGTCATGGGTTCGAACCCCGGCCGTGCCGAGATTGAACTCATGATACAATTTCCCATATGAGCTGAGGTCCGTGCCTAAAGGGTTAACCCGTTGTCCTTGTAAATCTGTGACCGGGTGGGTTGTCATGTCAAGGACCTGCGACATAACAAGGCAGCACTGTATCTGCTACAAGAAGGTCTCATCACGAAATGACTGAAAAATTGTTGAAAATGATGTAAAACCCCAAACAAACAAACAAACAAACAAAGGTTCATTTTATTGTGAATGATGTGGATATTGATGTACTTTTATGAATATAGAGTTTGGGACATAAATCTCGTTTTTTTTCCATTAATACGTTTTATCCATTAATACGTTTAGCTTCATCTTTTGAAGTAATTTGCTGAATGTTTATTCAACATGGTATATATTTGATATATTTCTATAGTCAATACTGAATGTTTGTTTTACAATAGCTTAACATATTTGACAGCTGTGCAGATTTGACGTGTTAACAAAAGGTAGCAAAACCAATAAGATTAGTCAATTATCCAATATTTCTGTCAGTAACTCAATGCACTGATATAAATAACATTAACTTCAAGTTATACCAATCTTAAGTTGCTTAAGGGTATTTATGGGTTTTTTCGATGAGCGCCCCCTAGTGGCAGAGGAGTAAATAACCAAAATACTGTACTTGATGGGAATTGGTACATTAACGGTGTAAAAATACATTCCCTATTAAGATAAAGGCATTAATGACATTAATCAATATTTAAACACTACAATATGTGAATTATAAGGTATGATTACAAGTATATTTCTTTCAAAATAGTATTTTGTCCTATATTTCCTTGATAGTTTTGATGAGAAATTAAGAAGACAAGCAAATTAGTTCTGCAGATTACACAACAGGAGTAGGCTTGTTTTTAGCTGTGTTTATTTCATTTCATTGGGAAGGAAATTCACTGTGATCCTAGTGAAACAGATTTTCTCATTTTGATTTGTATAATTTGTAAAAGTTTGACAATCAGATATGTGAAGAGAGGTGAAAAAAATCATATTTTTGAAATGGTCAGGGTGTGCTTTACCTTTATTTTTCTCTTAATATTTTTGAAAAATAGAAAATATGTTACACTAGGATCATAGTAAATATTGTTAAGATCACTTTCACAAAGTTGTTTGGAAATCCACTTTATTATGGTCCCACAATCTGCAGAACTTTTTCACTTTAACATTTTGACAAAACAAAAAATAATTTTTCGAGCAGTGACATATTACTATGTCACTTTTTATGAGTTAAAAAGATATGTAGCTTTTAATATATCAATGAAATTCTATTGTCATTTTCAAATAATATATCAATAATTTTATTACAAAAATGAATATCATAAAATGTCATTTCATGACTTGAAAGTTTTAATGAAAAGGGAACTCTTTTTGACAGTTGATCATTTTTCCCGCACTTTTTTGAAAACGTTCCATTTTGGCATAACAGAATGTAGTTCCCTAAAAAAATCTGCCACCAGAGGACACTCACTACCAGCACCCATAAATACCCTTAAATAAATTAAATGCATTATGCGCATATAACGCTTTCCGGGCAGCATTGTGTATGTTGTACACCATCCAAGCTAAACCAAACAGCTGACACAGACCTTCTCCATTATACAGGCTACAGACAATATTATATTCTGTTGTTAAACACAAACGATGTCTTGTTCTAATGTCATTTGTTGTTACGTTATTCAGGATTATTAATAAGTTGTTGTGACTTTATTGTCAATGTTTACAATAAAAGGTTTTTGAGATGCCTGTTTCATTAGCTCCCTTTCTCGCTTTCTAAGGAAGTGCCAGTGCCAGGGGTGGGAGAGTTTTGAACCAATCTGTGCAGTAAATCTGAACCAAACTGGTTAAATCGCATCATTCTGGTCGCTCACAACTGATCTGGGCGCTAAATGACGTCATTCTGGGCACTCGCAACAATCTGTCCACTAAATCGCAGCCAATCTGAGTGGTACCGTTGTTGTATAGTGGACAATGGAGAGAATGAAAAAGTTGCATTCTTTAATTTTTATATATCGACTATCATACCCATTTTTAAAAGAAAATAACATGCTCATCAGTTACATATATAACCACATGATAATCTAAAACTGATTTTTAATGAGATTTTTGCATATTTTTAACACAGGAATGTGCGCCAGTTTAAGATTGCATAACAAGGGGTAATTCCTGACTTGGGGTCACAAATATTACTGTAAAAACGTTATAGATATATCATAATATTTACACTATCATGAACGAGACACTGTTATACACTCAACTGTAACGAAATTTGTTAAATTTTGTGGTGATTATTATATGATTTTGATGCTTTTTATGAGATATAAAAAAGTCTTTACATAACAGAACCGCCCAGATTGGTTCAGAATTGGTTCAGAACAATGGTTATGACGTCATACCGCCCAGATATATTTCGAGTACCGACCAGATTGGTTCAGAGCTCTCCCACCCCTGAGTGCTAAATGCAAAGCAAAGTATACTAAATATCAAATATTTCAAGTGACTGGTTACAGGAAATATACCAAGAGACTTCACAAGCTTCAACTGGCGAAGTTCGAATAGAAAACGGAAAGGAAGCAGTCTGGTCCCCGACCCAAATTCCAACTTGTAGGATTGAGATGGAACCCAGTCGAATCCGACTGTGACATTCATGTAATATGTCTGTCACCTGCCAAGAAATATTCATCTATCAGGACTAAAATAAGCTACATTAATACTGGTTGCCAGTAGCATAGACATTGGAATGTGCTTAATATATTATCCGTAATATAATCATTGTCAAATGATTACAAAAAATGCATAAAAAAATATAAAAAACAATAAAATGAAATGTGCGGATTCAGTTTTTATCAACGTCAGGCTTCAGATTTTACCATGACGTATTTTGTGACTTAAAGTTAAATTAACTGACTTAATAGAAATGGACTTCAAAGTCTTGCTGTGGAGATATAGTTTGAATATTCTCTTCACTTTGAAATGGTATAGGGTTGTTAGCACATTCAGGAGGCAAAGCTCTTCAAGGCGTACTTCTGTCACGAATAATAGTATCCTCTAGCAGAAAGCAATCCATTTAAATGGAATAGTCATTTCTATTAATCCCACATAAAAGTTGCTGCACTAAGAAACAGAAATGTATACGTTAGAACTCTCTCTGAAGACGGGTGATTTTAAAGCTTAAAAGAAAAACCAGTAGTGCAAAGATGTTAGAATCGGATAATGATAACAATTCACATTACAGTCAGAAAAACAATAAAAGAATCAGATAATCAAAAACAATAGTACAATCAGACAATTGTAACAATGAATGAATGAACGAATGAATGAAATAATGAATGAATTACGGCTTTACGGCACTTTACTTTGGTCATTCAGTGCCTAAATCTGTTTTTAAAAAAACAACTTTAAACTTTGACTAGAAACATATACAAATCTATAAAATATATAAACAATCTTTACAAAGAATTTTAACAAAACCATTTTCAATATATCTTGGACAGATATTATAAATATGTATAAATTCGTTAAAAGACTATAAATACCGTTTGATGTTTCACGGTTCTTAATAAAAAGGCAAAAAGACAAAATGAACCCAGCAACATGGCAACATGAGCCTGGCAACATGAGCCTGGCAACATGAGCCTGGCAACATGAGCCTGGCAACATGAGCCTGGCAACATGAGCCTGGCAACATGAGCCTGGCAACATGAGCCTGGCAACATGAAAAATGAACCCAGCAACATGGCAACATGAGCCTGGCAACATGAGCCTGGCAACATGAGCCTGGCAACATGAGCCTGGCAACATGAGCCTGGCAACATGAAAAATGAACCCAGCAACATGGCAACATGAGCCTGGCAACATGGCAACATGAGCCTGGCAACATGAGCCTGGCAACATGAGCCTGGCAACATGAGCCTGGCAACATGAGCCTGGCAACATGGCAACATGGCAACTGTCAGAGCTTTATGCATCCATAAACCCCTGCCATAAACCATAAACAACTTGGAGGTTCATCTATGAAAATTCTAAGTCTGAGTTAGTTATCTGATATTTTGTAGATTTTAAATTGTTCATTTTGCCATCTGAGAGCACGAGCCTTTGAGGCAGTCACAAACTGTCCCAGAAAATCTCAGTCTGATTTCACAATCACCTTTTTGTGAAGCATCTTTGTTTGGGTTTCACAATCTAGGACATGATTTGAATATCTGGGACATGATTTGAATATCTGGGACATGTGTTGTGTTAAATAGATTCTGTGGTCATCAAAACTCAGTTACCCACAAAGCGTCATTTCACAATGGACGTGGACCTACCAGATGCCCCTGTTCCCATACAGCCAGGCCAGGACCTACAGGAGAAGGCCAAAACACTTGGCATCACATATTTCATACCCACTATATACTCACTAAACATTGGAATCAAAGGGCCTCTGATACCAGCCGAGAGCATCCGCACCATACAACAGAATGGCTTCAATATTCAAGGCATGTTTGACTTCGGATATGGGGCTTGTGAACCAGAAAACTATGCTGTACCCGACCCCTTAACACTCATTCAGTTACCATGGAAACCTGAATATGGATGGCTAGCATGGTGAGTAACTACGTGATTGGATAATTCTGTATTCCAAGGTGGGTGACTTTTCATACTTAGAGTTAGAGATGGTCCACTCGCTCAGGAATGGTTAAACGTTCAGGAATGGTTAATCGCTCAGGAATGGTTAATCGCTCAGGAATGGTTAATCGCTCAGGAATGGTTAATCGCTCAGGAATGGTTAATCGCTCAGGAATGGTTAATCGCTCAGGAATGGTTAATCGCTCAGGAATGGTTAATCACTCAGGAATGGTTAATCACCCAAGAATGGTCAATCATTCAGGAATGGTCAATCATTCAGGAATGGTTAATCATTCAGGAATGGTTAATCACTCAGGAATGGTTAATCGCTCAGGAATGGTTAATCGCTCAGGAATGGTTAATCACTCAGGAATGGTTAATCGCTCAGGAATGGTTAATCACCCAAGAATGGTCAATCATTCAGGAATGGTCAATCACTCAGGAATGGTTAATCACCCAGGAATGGTTAATCACTCAGGAATGGTTAATCACTCAGGAATGGTTAATCGCTCAGGAATGGTTAATCACTCAGGAATGGTTAATCACTCAGGAATGGTTAATCACCCAAGAATGGTCAATCATTCAGGAATGGTCAATCATTCAGGAATGGTTAATTGCCCAGGAACGGTTAATCACTCAGGGATGGTTAATCACTCACAGAATGGTTAATCACTCAGGAATGGTTAATCACTCAGGGATGGTTAATCACTCAGGGATGGTTAATCACTCAGGAATGGTTAATCACTCAGGAATGGTTAATCACCCAAGAATGGTCAATCATTCAGGAATGGTCAATCACTCAGGAATGGTTAATCACTCAGGAATGGTTAATCACCCAAGAATGGTCAATCATTCAGGAATGGTCAATCATTCAGGAATGGTTAATCACTCAGGGATGGTTAAACACTCACAGAATGGTTAATCACTCGAAGAATGGTTAATCACTCACAGAATGGTTAATCACTCAGGGATGGTTAATCACTCAGGAATGGTTAATCACTCAGGAATGGTTAATCACTCAGGAATGGTTAATCACTCAGGAATGGTTAATCACCCAGGAATGGTTAATCACTCACAGAATGGTTAATCACTCACAGAATGGTTAATCACTCAGGAATGGTTAATCACCCAAGAATGGTCAATCATTCAGGAATGGTCAATCATTCAGGAATGGTTAATTGCCCAGGAACGGTTAATTGCCCAGGAATAGTTAATTACCTAGGAATAGTTAATTACCCAGGAATGGTTAATCACCCAGGAATGGTTAATCACTCAGAGATGGTTAATCACTCAGGAATGGTTAATCACTCAGGAATGATTAATCACTCAGGAATGGTTAATCACTCAGGAATGGTTAATCACCCAAGAATGGTTAATCGCTCAGGAATGGTTAATTGCCCAGGAACGGTTAATTGCCCAGGAATAGTTAATTACCTAGGAATAGTTAATTACCCAGGAATGGTTAATCACCCAGGAATGGTTAATCACTCAGAGATGGTTAATCACTCAGGAATGGTTAATCACTCAGGAATGATTAATCACTCAGGAATGGTTAATCACTCAGGAATGGTTAATCACCCAAGAATGGTTAATCGCTCAGGAATGGTTAATCACCCAAGAATGGTTAATCGCTCAGGAATGGTTAATCACTCAGGAATGGTTAATCACCCAGGAATGGTTAATCACTCAGGAATGGTTAATCACCCAGGAATGGTTAATCACCCAGGAATGGTTAATCACTTAGGAATGGTTAATCACTTAGGAATGGTTAATCACCCAAGAATGGTTAATCGCTCAGGAATGGTTAATCACTAAGGAATGGTTAATCACTCAGGAATGGTTAATCACCCAGGAATGGTTAATCACCCAGGAATGGTTAATCACTTAGGAATGGTTAATTGCCCAGGAATGGTCAATTGCCAAGGAATGGTTAATTGCCCAGGAATGGTTAATTGCCCAGGAATGGTTAATTGCCCAGGAATGGTTAATTGCCCAGGAATGGTTAATCATTCAGGAATGGTTAATCATTCAGGAATGGTTAATCATTCAGGAATGGTTAATCATTCAGGAATGGTTAATCATTCAGGAATGGTTAATCATTCAGGAATGGTTAATCATTCAGGAATGGTCAATCATTCACGAATGGTTAATCATTCAGGAATGGTTAATCATTCAGGAATGGTTAATCATTCAGGAATGGTTAATCATTCAGGAATGGTTAATCATTCACGAATGGTCAATCATTCACGAATGGTTAATCATTCACGAATGGTCAATCATTCACGAATGGTTAATTGCCCAGGAACGGTTAATTGCCCAGGAATAGTTAATTACCCAGGAATAGTTAATTACCCAGGAATGGTTAGTCGCTCAGGAATGGTTATTCACTCAGGAATGGTTAATCACTCAGGAATGGTTAGTCATTCAGGAATGGTTAATCACTTAGGAATGGTTAATTGCCCAGGAATGGTTAATTGCCCAGGAATGGTTAATTGCCCAGGAATGGTTAATTGCCAAGGAATGGTTAATTGCCCAGGAATGGTTAATCATTCAGGAATGGTTAATCATTCAGGAATGGTTAATCATTCAGGAATGGTCAATCATTCGGGAATGGTCAATCATTCAGGAATGGTCAATCATTCAGGAATGGTTAATTGCCCAGGAATGGTCAATTGCCCAGGAATAGTTAATCATTCAGGAATAGTTAATCATTCAGGAATGGTTAATCATTCAGGAATGGTTAATCATTCAGGAATGGTTAATCATTCAGGAATAGTTAATCATTCAGGAATGGTTAATCACTCAGGAATGGTTAATCACTCAGGAATGGTTAATCACCCAGGAATGATTAATCACTTAGGAATGGTTAATCACTTAGGAATGGTTAATTGCCCAGGAATGGTTAATCACTCAGTAATGGTTAATCACTCAGGAATGGTTAATCACTCAGGAATGGTTAAACATTCAGGAATGGTTAAACATTCAGGAATGGTTAAACATTCAGGAATGGTTAAACATTCAGAAATGGTTAAACGTTCAGGAATGGTTAATTGCTCAGGAATGGTTAATCACTTAGGAATGGTTAATTGCCCAGGAATGGTTAATTGCCCAGGAATGGTTAATTGCCCAGGAATGGTAAATCCCTCAGGAATGGTTAATCACCCAGGAATGGTAAATCATTCAGGAATGGTTAATCACTCAGTAATGGTTAATTGCCCAGGAATGGTAAATCCCTCAGGAATGGTTAATCACCCAGAAATGGTAAATCATTCAGGAATGGTTAATCACTCAGTAATGGTTAATTGCCCAGGAATGGTTAATTGCCCAGGAATGGTTAATTTCCCAGGAATGGTTAATTGCCCAGGAATGGTTAATTGCCCAGGAATGGTAAATCACTCAGGAATGGTCAATTGCCCAGGAATGGTTAATTGCCCAGGAATGGTAAATCACTCAGGAATGGTTAAACATTCAGGAATGGTTAATCACTCAGGAATGGTTAATTGCCCAGGTATGGTTAATCACTCAGGTAAATGTTTAGAATTTAGTACCTTAGATTAGAATCTAGGATAATAATTTCTTTGGCTTGGTGTGCTAGGTCCCTCATCACCAAGAGTTCTCTATCTCTTCAGTTCACTACCAATTAACGTTCTCAGTCCATGAAAAAAATAATCAAGACAAGGCTGTATTATATTGAATTTAATGGTCAGCACCGCCATGTGTAATCTGGCAAAGTGCTGAATTGATAAAGTGGATGATACTCTGTGATATATCATATGCTATGGGGCTTTTCTCTCTTCACCAAGTAACTTAAATGTTAGTGGTTTTGTTTAATCTGTGACTTAGATAAGCATTTATATTTGTGTTTGTATTTGTGTTAGAATGCATTTGACAATATATATATTTGACAAAGTTGAAAAAGTCTTGGGATTGACCTTAAAACATTCAAACGTTCAATTACTGATTTTCTAATTATAGACCAGATTATAATTACAACTGTCTCATTTCATAATTAAGAATAATCTGCAATATTTATTTCAGCAATTTGTACCATAAAGGGAAGCCAAGCGTGCGGTGTCCACGAATAGCGCTGATGAGGCAGGTTGCTAGGTTACACAAGCTCGGCTTCACCATGAAGACCGGCATTGAGCGTAAGTACCCAGAGACATCTAATACATATTGTTTAAATATCTCTGATGTACCTCACCACTAGGTCAAACCTCCCAGCGAGACCGGGCCAGCAAGGGCCTGGCTCGTCCTCATTATGCTGAATTATTTTGTCACTGAAAATGAGAGTGGCAGACGATATCGAGATATCACTGTATAACAAGAAAGTCTTTTATAAAAAAGGATGTTGTCGCGTCCAATCGTGTCACGTCCGAAATGCTCCACGACAAATTTACAAGTAGTTCAAGAAATATTAACCGGGGT
The DNA here is from genome assembly GCA_949316495.1 of Amphiduros pacificus. NCBI lineage: Eukaryota > Metazoa > Annelida > Polychaeta > Phyllodocida > Hesionidae > Amphiduros > Amphiduros pacificus. Next base: position 1,523,137 of record OX439002.1, read on the forward strand.
CAAATTGTCAGAAATTTTATTTTTTTCTTATTAAGACAGATTTTCGCGCGCCGATTCCTCATCAAAATTTGAGGGTTCATCATTTGGTCCGTGACATCGATTGGGTGTGGGGGGGGGGGGGGGGGTAATGAAATTGTAGTTTCATAATGATATAAAACACTTATTTAAATTTTATTTAATAACAACTAATTTTAAATTGGACGCCACCAGAAGTCGAACCTCGTGCCTCTAAATCGGCCATCACTTTTAAAACAGAAAATGATGACGTTTCCACACGTATCATCAATACCTCATAAGATCGAGACCGGTGCGTGTCTCCATCATTCCACCAGAGTCCCAAAAATCATTACAGGAATCATTAAGACTTGTATACACAAATACTTCCTTCAAAGTTGTATTGTTTCAAACATTTTTAGCTGAGTTTATGCTGATGAAGAAAGACAAATTTGAATTAATTGACGAAGCAGAGCAAGCGATATACCATGACCCAAATGTGGTACTGGAAAATGCCCCTTTCCTGACCAAGGTGGTTGACTGTATGCAGAGCCTAGGGTGGAAGCCCTACCAGGTAAGTAACCCTCTCGTGGACACACCCCACCCATTCTGGACACATCAGGCAATACTTAAAGCTCTCATGAAATCACAGATGTCACAGGCAATTTTTGTGGAGATATGCTGTATGTTTAGATGATAAATGGTCATAAACCTGTTTTGAAAAAGCTATCTATTACATAAACATACTATTTTCTGTCGGGAAAAAGTGCTTGAAAATCTGGTTCTAGAAAACTTTAATAATATTTTGAATCCAAATATTGCTAACGCATTTCTTATATATTGCCTTTCTACAAATTGAATAATAAATCCCAGTCCTCTTCTGGTGTAATGAAAACAGGAATTATAATTTTAAATGATTTTTATTTTCAAAGATAGGAAAGGACAGGTATAAAGTAGTTCTCCATATGACAGCTGCTTTACCCCCGGGTGTTATACTCCCCAGGCGTTATACTCCCCGGGCGTTATACTTTCCGGACGTTATACTCCCCAGGCATTATACTCCCCGGGCGTTATACTCCCCGGGTGTTATACTCCCCGGGCGTTATACTCCCCGGGCGTTATACTCCCCGGGCGTTATACTCCCCGGGCGTTATACTCCCCGGGCGTTATACTCCCCGGGTGTTATATTCCCTGGGCGTTATACTCCCCAGGCGTTATACTCCCCGGGCGTTATACTTTCCGGACGTTATACTCCCCAGGCATTATACTCCCTGGGCGTTATACTCCCTGGGCGTTATACTCCCCGGGTGTTATATTCCCTGGGCGTTATACTCCCCAGGCGTTATACTCCCCGGGCGTTATACTCCCCGGGCGTTATACTCCCTGGGCGATATACTCCCCGGGCGTTATGCCCTTTGCAAGCCATATACTCTGCAATCTGCAAGTCTATTTCAATTTCATTAAGGTAGGGCGATCAATGGAAAAAGCAATGGCCTATTTGGCCAAAATGATTTAATGTAAACTCCGGATTTGAGAGAAATCAAATAGGTGAAACAAATTTGCACTGCATGGCTAACTGCATAACACATTACATTTGTAACTGCACCAGGCACTGCAATGTCAACCCTGCCTATATTTACAATTAGCTTACAGCAGACAGTAAGACTGCATTTAAAATGATAACTTGAATCACACCGGTTTTGCTTTTCATTTTTAAGTATTCGCATCAAGTTAATATCCCATTATCAAGACACCAATATTAAATACTGTTTCTTTGTGTGTTTACATGTTCTTTAATTCCTTTATTTTTCTTATTTCACTGGTAGGCAGAGCATGAGTTTTTGGCTGCCCAATATGAGATCAACTATACTTATTCTGACGCCCTGCAGTCGGCAGACCGATTCAGCTTCTTTAAGTTTATGGTTAAGGTGGGTCCCATCGGCATCATCAAAGCATCTGAGCCATCCCAACCATTATATACATCACTTTCTCAGAATCTTTTATTACACTTTTCAAAATACACTTCACAGTTAGATTTGAAAATTCCAATATGGCTACCATGGCTCCAAACAAACAAAAGCCAATTCAATACACTTGCATTATCAAATTTCCTCAATGCATTTTAAAATGACGCATAACAGCCATTGGACCACAGAGTGCAATGAATGATTCATTACGTAGGAACGTCATCTATCTATCGCTATTCAGGCTTGATGCTTAAGTCAAACATATAAACATTTGGAAATCAACAATAAACGAATAGATGGATGAATCCCTTATGGTACATCAACACATTAAGGTTGTTCACTGCCATCCAGGTATGATTTAAAAACTTCTAAATAAGTCATAATTTACATGTAAACATCACAATAAAAAAACCTTAAATCAAGGGATGTGGTGTTTTAAGTTAATGCAAGGTGGCGTATAAAGCCAGCCCAACAATCTGCAGAAACTACAATGTTGGGTGATCCCCTTGGCAATCCGATCCTCCAGTCTAGATGCTGTAGTTCCCACCACCACTCAACCTCCAGGATCCCGTCTTCCAGTGGTTGCACACCAAGATGCGGTGGATAGAAGCTGTAGTTCACACCACCACTCAACCTCCAGGATCCCATCTTCCAGGGATTGCATACCAAGATGCGGTGGATAGAAGCTGTAGTTCACACCACCACTCAACCTCCAGGATCCCGTCTTCCAGGGGTTGCATACCAAGATGCGGTGGATAGAAGCTGTAGTTCACACCACCACTCAACCTCCAGGATCCCATCTTCCAGGGATTGCATACCAAGATGCGGTGGATAGATGCTGTAGTTCACACCACCTCTCAACCTCCAGGATCCCGTCTTCCAGGGGTTGCATACCAAGATGCGGTGGATAGATGCTGTAGTTCCCACCACCACTCAACCTCCAGGATCCCATCTTCCAGGGGTTGCATACCAAGATGCGGTGGATAGATGCTTCACACCACCTCTCAACCTCCAGGATCCCGTCTTCCAGGGGTTGCATACCAAGATGCGGTGGATAGATGCTGTAGTTCACACCACCACTCAACCTCCAGGATCCCGTCTTCCAGGGGTTGCATACCAAGATGCGGTGGATAGATGCTGTAGTTCACACCACCACTCAACCTCCAGGATCCCGTCTTCCAGGGGTTGCATACCAAGATGCGGTGGATAGATGCTGTAGTTCACACCACCACTCAACCTCCAGGATCCCGTCTTCCAGGGGTTGCATACCAAGATGTGATGGATAGATGCTGTAGTTCACACCACCACTCAACCTCCAGGATCCCGTCTTCCAGGGGTTGCATACCAAGATGCGGTGGATAGATGCTGTAGTTCACACCACCACTCTGCCTCCAGGATCCCGTCTTCTAGGGGTTGCATACCAAGATGTGGTGGATAGATGCTGTAGTTCACACCACCACTCAACCTCCAGGATCCCATCTTCCAGGGGTTGCATACCAAGATGCGGTGGATAGATGCTGTAGTTCACACCACCACTCAACCTCCAGGATCCCATCTTCCAGGGGTTGCATACCAAGATGGGGTGGATAGATGCTGTAGTTCACACCACCACTCAACCTCCAGGATCCCGTCTTCCAGGGGTTGCATACCAAGATGCGGTGGATAGATGCTGTAGTTCACACCACCACTCAACCTCCAGGATCCCATCTTCCAGGGGTTGCATACCAAGATGCGGTGGATAGATGCTGTAGTTCACACCACCACTCAACCTCCAGGATCCCATCTTCCAGGGGTTGCATACCAAGATGCGGTGGATAGATGCTGTAGTTCACACCACCACTCAACCTCCAGGATCCCATCTTCCAGGGGTTGCATACCAAGATGCGGTGGATAGATGCTTCACACCACCACTCAACCTCCAGGATCCCGTCTACCAGGGGTTGCATACCAAGATGCAGTGGATAGAAGCTGTAGTTCACACCACCACTCTGCCTCCAGGATCCCGTCTACCAGGGGTTGCATACCAAGATGCGGTGGATAGATGCTGTAGTTCACACCACCACTCAACCTCCAGGATCCCATCTTCCAGGGGTTGCATACCAAGATGCGGTGGATAGATGCTTCACACCACCACTCAACCTCCAGGATCCCGTCTACCAGGGGTTGCATACCAAGATGCGGTGGATAGATGCTGTAGTTCACACCACCACTCAACCTCCAGGATCCTCTCTTCCAGGGGTTGCATACCAAGATGCGGTGGATAGAAGCTGTAGTTCACACCACCACTCAACCTCCAGGATCCTCTCTTCCAGGGGTTGCATACCAAGATGCGGTGGATAGATGCTGTAGTTCACACCACCACTCAACCTCCAGGATCCCATCTTCCAGGGGTTGCATACCAAGATGCGGTGGATAGAAGCTGTAGTTCACACCACCACTCAACCTTCAGGATCCCGTCTTCCAGGGGTTGTATACCAAGTTGTGGTGGATAGATGCTGTAGTTCACACCACCACTCAACCTCCAGGATCCCGTCTTCCAGGGGTTGCATACCAAGATGCGGTGGATAGATGCTGTAGGTCACACCACCACTCAACCTCCAGGATCCCGTCTTCCAGGGGTTGCATACCAAGATGCGGTGGATAGATGCTGTAGGTCACACCACCACTCAACCTCCAGGATCCCGTCTTCCAGGGGTTGCATACAAAGATGCGGTGGATAGATGCTGTAGTTCACACCACCACTCAACCTCCAGGATCCCGTCTTCCAGGGGTTGCATACCAAGATGCGGTGGATAGATGCACGAGTTGCTGGTTGGGTGTTTCTTTTCATCCCTGAAACAACATGGCAATTAGTCGTCATATTGTGAAAACACAGATCCATGTCATCAATTAAATACACGCTTCAATTTGAACTTGCTGAGACCTAGCAAAGATAAATACTTGATAGAGCAGTTTGAAAATTTGCCTGAACATGTATTATGATAAAGACAAATATTTTGATTGAATAATTATGCCGAGTATCAGTATGAAATATTGTCATCCTTTTTTACGGAATTGAAATATTTTCTCTAGGCAATAGCAAGGGAATGTGGTGTAAGAGCAACTTTCATGCCGTTGGTCAAGCCCATGGTGACAGGTATGTGTAATCTAAATATGATTATAAAGTTAAGAAATATGAGGTATTATAAGGCACTCATGTTTGATTTGATTTGATTTGATTTGATTTGAGAAGTTAGCCGCTCCATTTATGTCTCGTGGCTACACAACTAGAGGGGAGACCCAATGTGCTCTATCTCCAATCTAACACTCATACTGCAGGCCCCTACACTCATGAGCAACTATCCTATCTCACTACACCCCACTGCACCCCAGTGAGCTAAAGGGAATTCCAATATCCCTGTTAACCTAGGGGCTTCCAATATCCCCAATCACACCAAAACTCACAACTCGGGAAATCCCCTATGTGAAGACCTAATGAGCTGTCCCCCTCCATACCTACACTTCCTCCTGTCACACTCACTTTTCTATTTCAGATCAGTATTGCCTATCAACCTGATCCCCCACTACACTACATCTTAAACATCAACAATATCTTTCCTCCAATCACCAGGCTCTGAAAACCTACAAATCACAATAACAATTAGTGGCTGCTAATAACTGTAACAAAATATTACTGTCTTCATCTCCTGAAAAAGAAGAAAAACTAAACATTTAACACTACACTCACCTTAGATTCCTTCCTAATGAACAAACCAAGACCAACACAGTACTAACTTATTTCCCCTCATGATATAACCAAATATCAGTCATTATACCTCAGTGATGCGCGTATTGATGCGATTTCGAATGAATACGAGCATGCCGATTATTTGTAACGTATTGATTAGTTGGAACTATTTTGCGTCGGCCATCTTTAGACTGGTCCCCCATCGAGTGTCAAGAACATCGTGTATATACACAGATGGCGGCAACCAGTCTATGGCTGTACGCGCCATTTTCAGGTCACGTGACGGGGTCAAATGAGGTGCGCTTTGTTTACAAATGTTTTTAACGATAAATATCTTGTTTCATGTATCATTTTTTAAAAATACAGTAGTTGTCTGAGGTATAAAAACAAAACATGCCTCGTCGGGTCAGCTGTGTGAGCGGATTCAGTTCGTTGGTGATGGCGGACGGATACCCTTCCGCAATCACCAACGAACTGAATCCGCTCACCCAGCTTCCCGACTCGGTATGTTTTGTTATAAACCAGATGTGCCCAAATGTCGTCTGCTATTTCCCTTCACTTTTGTCTCCTTGACCTTGGCTCATCCAATTCTTTTCAAAAATCCTATACGTTTGATTTTATATATACATCATCTGTATCTATTTATATTCCCAAAGATATTGATGCAAGAATTCCGAATTAAAGAAGAATTTAAATTTTCAATTTTTCGTCTGCTTCTTTCCATGCTTGATGTTTGTATATTTGAAGGAAGTGGTCTTCACATCCACGCCTCTCTGTGGAGTGTGCCTGATGACGTCACAGTGATGGGTGGGGAAGAGGAGGATCTTATGGGTCTTTCTGAGACAGGACGCCACTTTCTGGGTGGGCTCATGACCTATATGGAACCCTTGACAGCGTTAGCTTGTCCCACCATCAACAGCTATAAAAGGTATCTTCTTCGATAACAGCAACAATCAAGAGTATATAAAGTTAGATTTTAACAAATACATGTTCTAAAGATATTTTTTGCAGAAACACATCACATGTCAATGCCATTTGAATAAGTTATTGTAAGTGTACCAAAGTTCAGTGGCAAAAAATAAGTTTTCCATTTTTTTTATGTTACTTCACCTTGAAATGATCATGGGATGACCTTTAATTTTACAAAAGTACTTTAGTGTACAATTTAACACCTTTCTCTTATATCAATATATTGCATTGGTATGTGCAATATATTTCCATGCTAAATATCATTTAGAGTCAATACCACAAAAAAGGGAAAGCATGTTTGTACGTAATTGTTTGTACGTAATTGTAATTAAGTAAAATTATGATAACTTTACACATATTTGAGTAATCTGGACAGTCATACATTTATTCTTCTCAAAATTAAATACTCTTTAAATATATAATGGTCATCTTTTGTGACAGGCAATTTCCATGAGTTCTAGATGCATTCAACTGCATAAAGTCCGAAAATATTCTGTATTTTACACCGGGTTTTGACCTTGAAATGACTTTTGTATGACCTTGATGGTTTCCATTTTTTTCTTTAATAAAATAACAGTGTGTTAAATGACGTTAAATTACGGCGTGAATACCTAAAGTAGGTTTTATTTCATAATCCTCATCAATGCGTTTATATACTGTAGTTTTTTTAGCATTCCGATATGTGGGATGGTGAAATACGTTTTAATGCTATCCGGGGCTGCTCTTGCTTCAGTATGGCCTGCCTCATATCCCTGTACACCTATTTGACTGGGAATCCAGTAATTATGATCAGAAGTCCAATCTTTCCAACACTTTTGGTGTCAGTGAATTCTTCTGGAATCCCTGCTCTTAATGGATTGTAGAGTTGATTTTGATCCAAACAAAATCAGAAAACTGTGATTGTGTGAGGTTTCCACGTGATCTTAAGGCTATTTATGATCTATCAGTGGATGATGTAGAGGGATTTTGTGTACAGGTTTAGTGGATGTTAGTGTTGATAGAGACCACAGAAAGCCCAGTCACGTGATCACGTCAAACACCAAATCCGACTCAAAGGCACACGTCTTCTAAGCAATGAGAATGTTTTATAAAATGAGTATAAATGGAAACATTTTCCTTCCAGGCTTCATGCTACCCAGAATTTGTTAAACATAAAGTCCTACGGTGTGGGTACTCGATATCCCTGCATAAGGGTCATCCAAGATAAGAAGGTGGCAAACAGGTAAGTGATGTATGTATGGGATAGCTCCACACTCTGCTCAAAATACAGCACTGCATTATATAGTGGCACTTATAAATATCCAGAAAGATCAAAAGATTTTTCAATAACTTTAGTTTAAACTTTGTTTGATAATACGATAATCATAATGGTGGTGTCAGTAGATGATAGTTGGAGAAGTCAGACCGGAAGTAGTGATGATCAGATGTCTGCACTGGTTTGTCAAGAGAAACTTATTTGACTTTACTCCTTTTATAAATACAATATTTAAGCAAATAGTCTTTGTTTAAGTTATAAAAGAATTAGACCAGAAGTGTTGTTTAACATCACCATTGTCCTATATGTTTGGTGAATAAAAAATGTTTATGTATCAGCACTTTGTTATATAGGTTTGAGTATCGCGTACCAGATGGCGCTGTGAATCCCTACCTTATTCAGGCTGCGATGATAAGCACAGCCATCTATGGCATAGAAAACAAAATAGGTGCGCTTAACTTTATTATCTCGATTTTAATTACAATATTACTATCTTGAAAAAGGCCTTAGTAATAAGTCACATTGCTGGATAGATTTTGGATTATCCTATTGCCACTAAAGTAGTTTTTGTACTGTTTTACTGGGCGCTGCTGGTTGATTGGAAGGCTTTGTTTGTTTTGGCAGAGCCCGACCCCAGTCAGAGGACTGAGGAAGAACTGTTCTTCCAGCCCAAACCTCCTGGTATGAAATCACTTCCCAAAACTCAAGACTTTGCACTGGAGCTTCTGGAAAACTGCGACCATCTCAAAACTACCTTGGGTGAAGAACTGGTGGAGAATTATATTAAAGTCAAACAATTTGTATTGACAGAATATCACAAACAGGTGACTCCAGTAGAGGAGTCAATGTGTGATACTTACTGAGATGTCAGAACATTAGGACATCATTAAATATCAGAACATTAGGACATCATTAAATATCAGAACATTAGGACATCATTAAATATCAGAACATTAGGACATCATTTATATAGTCTCTATCAGACTATATAAATGTCAGAACATTAGGACATCATTTATATAGTCTCTATCAGAGACTATGGAAATGTCAGAACATTAGGACATCATTTATATAGTCTCTATCAGAGACTATATAAATGTCAGAACATTAGGACATCAATTATATAGTCTCTATCAGAGACTATATAAATGTCAGAACATTAGGACATCATTTATATAGTCTCTATCAGAGACTATATAAATGTCAGAACATTAGGACATCACTTTGACTTTTTAATACATTTATATAGTTTCGTATAATGCTACAATGTATTGTCACTGTCATAATGATAATAAAAAGCAATTGATCTAACATGTTTATTGCTACAGCCTTGATATATTCATAAGCAGCTCTTGACGTGTTAATTCCTTAAGAGAAATTACTAACCTCTGACAGGAAAGTCCTTGGCATAGCCCAGTAGGGGGCGTTGGCAGTGAATGCATTGGCATGTCTGGTGTTCGAGTTTATAATAACATTGCTTGAAAATTGCACCACTGGAACCTGTTTGGTTCTTATAATTTGGGCATGAAATAAATTTATTTTAGTATTTTTAGTCAATATCATTGCATTTAAGAAAATAAACTGGAAAAAAATATCCATGTCATTTTCATATTTCTGCATCCGCAAAAAATGGCTTCACGGTGATGCTTCATGGTGATGCTTCACTGCGATGCTTCACTGCGATGCTTCACTGCGATGCTTCACTACGATGCTTCACGGTGATGCTTCAAGGCGATGCTTCACGGCGATGCTTCACGGCGATGCTTCACCGCGATGCTTCACCGCGATGCTTCACCGCGATGCTTCACCGCGATGCTTCACTGCGATGCTTCACTGCGATGCTTCACTGCGATGCTTCACGGCAATGCTTCACGGCAATGCTTCACGGCAATGCTTCACATCCTGCAGCAGAATTCCTATGATAGGATAATAAGGGGATGAGTGGAAGGTTCCTTATTGTCGGTATAATGTAGCATGTTATAGATAGAGATGACATCCTGCCTCCCTTGTCCTTGACTATAATCACATCTCACAACTCCAGTTCTTGTCTGTTTGCCTTAAATCCTCCACAATTCCATTATATGATATTGCCAATCGCCATGTTAAGAATAATGAGAATACATATTTGATTAACATAATCATTTATTAAGCTTACGATTATGTTTTGAGTGTATAGGATTGAAAAAAAATGTATATGGCATGACCGATTAAGTATTTCTGATTAGTATATGAAATAATTTCCCAAAAATGTCAATAATCAAGAAAAGGTTAATATCTCCAACTACTGGGAATCATTTCGCTGATATCAATGAAAAACACAAAAGAATTGGTGTATATTGGTGTAATCTCTGTAATTTCCATTGAATATAAAATATATATAGGGGAAACCTGTCTCAAGATGTCAAGGTAATGTGTTTTGACGGATATCTTTTATTTTTTGATAATATCCTTATTTTTTAATAGGACTTTTAATGTACAGTTTTAAAAATTATGTCTTCTTGAATATAATTTGCATTTTTTACGGTTCTCAAACATCATCTTAGAATGAGTGGGGCATTGAGTCCTTGTAGCAGGCTTCTACCTGATCAGGCCGAGATTGTGTTAAAATGATATCTGCTGTCTGTTGTTATTTATAACGCCTGTGTAGTTTGTATTTCAAGCAACAAAAAGTATCTCAACCATATACATATTAGACATATTTACAATGCCCACAGTAAGCCACTCATTAAATCAACCATTTATTTGACCAATTTGCCATCATCGTATTAATTAATGATAAATGCCATTTGCAAATTAATATGATTGTACTAAAGGTCTGTTCATATCCGCCATTCACAATCAAACAATAAAGTAGGCAAAATTGCCTCAATATCTCTTCAGTGCCTAACATATGAGTATAAACCTTAAAATAGCGAATTGACAAGATACATAAACACGTTAAAACAGTAGGTCAGCGACTGTCCTACCTCTATTCTCAGTCACATAATATTCCCCTAGTGACTGTCCCACCTCTATTCTCAGTCACATAATATTCGCTTAGTGACTGTCCCACCTCTATTCTCAGTCACATAATATTCCCTTAGTGACTGCCCCACCTCTATTCTCAGTCACATAATATTCCCCTAGTGACTGTCCCACCTCTATTTTCAGTCACATAATATTCGCTTATTAACTGTCCCACCTCTATTCCCAGTCACATAATGTTCCCTTAGTGACTGTCCCACCTCTATTCTCAGTCACATAATATTCCCTTAGTGACTGTCCCACCTCTATTCTCAGTCACATAATATTCGCTTAGTGACTGTCCCACCTCTATTCTCAGTCACATAATATTCCCTTAGTGACTGCCCCACCTCTATTCTCAGTCACATAATATTCCCCTAGTGACTGTCCCACCTCTATTTTCAGTCACATAATATTCGCTTATTAACTGTCCCACCTCTATTCCCAGTCACATAATGTTCCCTTAGTGACTGTCCCACCTCTATTCTCAGTCACATAATATTCGCTTAGTGACTGTCCCACCTCTATTCTCAGTCACATAATATTCCCTTAGTGACTGTCCCACCTCTATTCTCAGTCACATAATATTTGCTTAGTGACTGTCCCACCTCTATTCTCAGTCACATAATATTCGCTTAGTGACTGTCCCACCTCTATTCTCAGTCACATAATATTTGCTTAGTGACTGTTCCACCTCTATTCTCAGTCACATAATACTCATTTCATGAGTAAAACAAATCCTACTCTATAAATAAAATGAAGATTATTGACGCTAAAACATATGTGATAAAAACTCATATTTTGAAAATGGAGAACTCCCTACGGAAATTATGGTTGGCGAAACAAATATTTCAAGAACCAGCAAAGTCAAAGACCTAGGGGTTATATTTGACCAGGAACTTATCATGACGCAACAAATTAAGAAAATGTGTAAAAATGTTTTTTTTTCTATGTTAAAAACCTTTCACAAATTAGAAACTGTACAGATGAAAAGACTGCTAACACTGCTAGCACATGCATTTGTTACACCAACGATTTACTATTAGTGACTGTCCCACCTATGCCAAAATGTAACGGAACTGCACTGGTAACGGAACTGCACTGGTAACGGAACTGCACTGGTAACGGAACTGCACTGGTAACGGAACTGCACTGGTAACGGAACTGCACTGGTAACGGAACTGCACTGGTAACGGAACTGCACTGGTAATGGAACTGCACTGGTAATGGAACTGCACTGGTAATGGAACTGCACTGGTAATGGAACTGCACTGGTAATGGAACTGCACTGGTAATGGAACTGCACTGGTTGCCGGTGGCAACTAGAATAGATTCTAAGATAGCGCTACTAACCTGGAAGGTACAAAATGGCAATGCACCTATCGCAGTTATTGATACCTATACATGGAACAAGACCCTTCCGGTCAACTAATAATAATGAATATATTGTTCCCAGAACTAATTTGAGGAAGTACGGTGATAGGGCTTTTGGGGTATATGCGTCTAAAATCTGGAATGCCCTGCCCCTGGAAATGAAAATTATAATACATTAAGCAGCTTCAAATATCAACTTAGAATTCACTTATACTCGAAACACTATCTCCAAAAGCGCCATGAGCATTATTATTATTGTGTCAATGCAGTAATCTGAGCATTGTGCCATTAAACAAAGGTGAGTCCATCTTGCCAAGAATTTTTAGAGCGTTGTAAATAAATTGTCTAATTTCAACAAGCCGACCTTTCCATGTCAGTTTGTTTTTCTAATTATACATACAGCAGCAGGTAGACATACACAAACTTGGTAAACTCTTTTATTCCAAATGAGAAGGGAAATAAATATTTCAGATTTAGCACTTTGTCTGGGATTATCGGCAAACATATTGGCTTCATCACACAGTGGCGTGCACTGAGCCGAGAAATGTTCACTGAAATGACGGCCCTGTCTGGTTCACGTCACTATAACCAGGAAGCCGGGATGCAGCTGTTTATCCTACTAACCTGCATCATATATTACTCTACCCAATCAGGTAAGATCTAGAAGTCATGTTTTCATTGTGTCTGTTGAAGATGTTTTTATACCCATTCAATGATTTTCTGGTTAGGCATATTTCAATGACAACCGGTTTGAATGTCATAATGTGGACTGAATATTTTGACGTGAATACAGTGCGCCTACTATTTGTATTTTTATGCTAAAAGAAATCAAGTTCAAAACTAACACATTTCACTTGGGATGCTATGAACATTCATACTGATTTTTTAAATTCAAAACTGAGACTAAAGATACATATCCATATGTAATTAAGTAGCATAAACATTTCTCCGCCCTGTCAGGATTGACGCCGTATATCTCGTGTCAAGAAGGGTGGAGCTTCTGGTCGTTTCTGTGTTACCGTTTGGTGGAGAAATCTTCGGCAATCACGTGGGATGAGGGACGGGATGAGTGTGCGGCGCAGAATGCAAGCATGGCCGTCATCTCCTCATCATATATCAGCAGTGCTCTGTCCAGTAAGTGTGACCTTACCATGAGTTACTCCCTCTCTCACCAGCAGTGCTCTGTCCAGTAAGTGTGACCTTACCATGAGTTACTCCCTGTCTCACCAGTAGTGCTCTGTCCAGTCAGTGTGACCTTACCATGAGTTACTCCCTCTCTCACCAGCAGTGCTCTGTCCAGTAAGTGTGACCTTACTATGAGTTACTCCCTCTCTCACCTGCAGTGCTCTGTCCAGTAAGTGTGACCTTACCAAGAGTTACTCCCTCTCTCACAAGCAGTGCTCTGTCCAGTAAGTGTGACCTTACCATGAGTTACTCCCTCTCTCACACCAGCAGTGCTCTGTCCAGTAAGTGTGACCTTACCAAGAGTTACTCCCTCTCTCACCAGCAGTGCTCTGTCCAGTAAGTGTGACCTTACCATGAGTTACTCCCTCTCTCACCAGCAGTGCTCTGTCCAGTAAGTGTGACCTTACTATGAGTTACTCCCTCTCTCACCTGCAGTGCTCTGTCCAGTAAGTGTGACCTTACCAAGAGTTACTCCCTCTCACACACCAGCAGTGCTCTGTCCAGTAAGTGTGACCTTACCAAGAGTTACTCCCTCTCTCACCAGCAGTGCTCTGTCCAGTAAGTGTGACCTTACCATGAGTTACTCCCTCTCTCACCAGCAGTGCTCTGTCCAGTAAATGTGACCTTACCATGAGTTACTCCCTCTCTCACCAGCAGTGCTCTGTCCAGTAAGTGTGACCTTACCATGAGTTACTCCCTGTCTCACCAGCAGTGCTCTGGCCAGTAAGTGTGACCTTACATTGAGTTACTCCCTCTCTCACCAGCAGTGCTCTGTCCAGTAAGTGTGACCTTACCATGAGTTACTCCCTCTCTCACCAGCAGTGCTCTGTCCAGTAAATGTGACCTTACCATGAGTTACTCCCTCTCTCACCAGCAGTGCTCTGTCCAGTAAGTGTGACCTTACCATGAGTTACTCCCTGTCTCACCAGCAGTGCTCTGTCCAGTAAGTGTGACCTTACTATGAGTTACTCCCTCTCTCACCAGCAGTGCTCTGTCCAGTAAGTGTCACCTTACCATGAGTTACTCCCTCTCTCACCAGCAGTGCTCTGTCCAGTAAGTGTGACCTTACCATGAGTTACTCCCTGTCTCACCAGCAGTGCTCTGTCCAGTAAGTGTGACCTTACCATGAGTTACTCCCTCTCTCACCAGCAGTGCTCTGTCCAGTAAGTGTGACCTTACTATGAGTTACTCCCTCTCTCACCAGCAGTGCTCTGTCCAGTAAGTGTCACCTTACCATGAGTTACTCCCTCTCTCACCAGCAGTGCTCTGTCCAGTAAGTGTGACCTTACCATGAGTTACTCCCTGTCTCACCAGCAGTGCTCTGTCCAGTAAGTGTGACCTTACTATGAGTTACTCCCTCTCTCACCAGCAGTGCTCTGTCCAGTAAGTGTGACCTTACCATGAGTTACTCCCTGTCTCACCAGCAGTGCTCTGTCCAGTAAGTGTGACCTTACTATGAGTTACTCCCTCTCTCACCAGCAGTGCTCTGTCCAGTAAGTGTCACCTTACCATGAGTTACTCCCTCTCTCACCAGCAGTGCTCTGTCCAGTAAGTGTGACCTTACCATGAGTTACTCCCTCTCTCACCTGCAGTGCTCTGTCCAGTAAGTGTGACCTTACCATGAGTTACTCCCTCTCTCACCAGCAGTGCTCTGTCCAGTAAGTGTGACCTTACCATGAGTTACTCCCTGTCTCACCAGCAGTGCTCTGTCCAGTAAGTGTGACCTTACCATGAGTTACTCCCTCTCTCACCAGCAGTGCTCTGTCCAGTAAGTGTGACCTTACCATGAGTTACTCCCTCTCTCACCAGCAGTGCTCTGTCCAGTAAGTGTGACCTTACCAAGAGTTACTCCCTCTCTCACCAGCAGTGCTCTGTCCAGTGAGTGTCACCTTACCATGAGTTACTCCCTGTCTCACCAGCACTGTCATTGTACTATGTTTTCCTCACTGAAGTGTCATGTCCGATTACAAGAGATTTATGTGGATGTCAAGCTTGACGAATTTGACATTGACTTAATAAACAAACATTAATATTGCTATGCGTTGATAGATTTACTTTAATTTAAAATGTGTATGTCTATTAAAGTACGCCAGAACTAAGATACTTAACAAAAAATGTAACCACTTTGAATATGTTTTTTCTGTATACAAATTGGTTGCTTTTAGAATACAAGAGCGATGCGTGGATAGGTCTACAGAGTGCTACAAATGGAGCCTTTACCTCGTGGGTGGACCAACTCCCTGTGAGATGATATTTCTAACATTCTCATTACAACAATACTACGTTAGACCCCACAGCTTTCATGAAATCAGATTCAACCACTTTTTCCTTATATAAAATATGTTTATATTAAATGTTATTACCCACCATATTTCCCTTACATACATTTCTCTGCCATTTGAAAGTATGTGAGTCTTCTGCTCAAATCCGAATCATTAATTGAACACCTTGTCAACAAACTTTGTACAGCTGCCCAATGATCTAATGCAAACACCTGTTTATGCCTCAGTCACATTTGCATTGGGCGCCGGCCGGGATGTATACATCGGCCGACTTCACCGTCTGCCGGGCGCCGGGGAGTTTATAAGCAACAATCTGAAAGATGCCGTAGCTGTGGTCACATCATTAAAGGGCACCGCACGGCACGTGCAAGACTGAATAGCACAGACGTCTGTAGGATATCTTAAAGACGTCTAGATCATTGACAGACGTCTGTCAGATATCCTAAGGACGTCTGTCTCATTTGACAGACATCTGAAGGACATCCATATAGACGTCTATGTGATATCGCAAGGAGCCCGTGAGATCATCTGACGATGGTCTGTGGACACATGAAATAAAAATAATCCTATTTTCACCGCACGATGCCACCGGCAGCCTTAAGATAATCTGCCGATGTCCCTGCGGGACACTGCCGGGACCCTGCCGGGACCCTGCCGTGCACTTTAAGATCATATTTGCTGATAAGACATCAGGGAAACGCCGGCAACTTTTAAGTTGCAGCTAAAAGTTCCCGATGACCCGCCCGACGTCTTAAAGATGTCTAATTGTGGCCGATGATCTCCCGGTTCCCGCACGGCAATCTGAACTGCCGGCCGATTGTGTAAAAAATACTCATCGGCCGGGCATCTTTGCTGAAATCAGCGCAAATGTGACTGAGGCATTAGTAAGGTAACAATGGGGTACCTTCAGATTGGGTCTCTGGAGTGATGTGGCTTATGCCTCAGTTATAATATACAGACAAACTACTCAGAGGCCATGTTGGATGTTGATTGGGACTTTATTGATAGCTGCATTCTGATTGGTCGATAATCAGATCATGACAAGTCATGCATATACATTACATCCTTTCTCCTAGATGTTTTTTCTTACACATATAATAAAGATCATGACTTAACATTTGCTGATGTTCTATAACATAATAATACAATTTCAATGATGTTATATTATCTTTTCACCTCTTTTCTTTTGAGAGAAAAAATGAACTTTTATATTCTGTACTCCATTAGGTGACATTAGCTCACTTTGTACCATAATGACATTTTATGCACTTAGCCATAGTATTATGTGATGGCTTCATTGACCATAGTCCCACTAAAATCTAAAGTGTCTTTCAAAATTGACTTGTATACTGTCTCTCACTTTATCTGACTCGCATCTGAATCAGTTTGTTTTACAGATCCATTGATATCTGAGATCTTATGACGAGCTGGTGGTTGTTATATTTTTTTGGTATTTTTATATTTTTTTTTTTTATAGACACATTGACAAAACAATGAACAACGTTACAACTGTGGTACCTTTCTCACTCAAACTTTCATACTGACATGGCACATTAGACAAAAACACTGTTCTATATTCAAACATAGACCAAGAATGAGACATTTATGTTTCAAACATCATTTACAGTTACATTTAGCATAACAATTCTCTATATACAATGATAGACTTTTCAAGGGTTATTTATGACTATCATAAGCAATATACATGTACAAAAATATCTCTTGAGGTACAAAAATATAGACAGTGACTTAGGATATTACAATACACACAAGTAAGTTTTCTTGGCACAATCCAACATGCAAAAATACATATCATAATCATGATAATACTTCAACATACAATTCAACATCAGGATGGACATTAAATTTTAAACACATTTTGATATAAGCACATTTCAACATAGCACATCCATCCACTGGAAGATATGGAATTAGTAATCTCACATGAATGGCACATAGCATAGCTTCTCTCCTGAGTGTATGATATTATGCACAACACAATAAAATGCTCCTCATCACATAATCAATACACACATTGAACACAAATGGCTTCTCTCCTGAGTGCATTCGGAACAATATCAGTATCTGGGCAAGTTATTATTCAAGTTTCACAATAAATGATGATTATGAAGATGGACTATTTACAATGACTGATTTGCATATTATCTCTTTTCAGTATCTTGAAACATATTACTTTGGTTATTCACAAATCAAGCCTTTTTGTGGGCTTGCTCACTCGACCACTGCGTGTGGTCACAACTGGTGATTGTACATTTGTTGAAATACTGATATTTGGTTTCTGAGGTTGCTGCAACTGGACGCGTGCAGGCTTACTGATGCTCACACCTGAGCTCTCTGGAAACTGCAACTGACGAGCAGGCGTATCCATTCTGTGACGGCGACTGTCACATGACTTCTCTCCTGTGCGATTTACACTAGGTTGCTGCAGGCTATCTGCAGGCTTCAACGGGGTACGTACAGGTTTTTCTCCTGTGTGTGTTGGTGATTCTACCATAGGTTGCGCTACAGGCAACATTGCAGGCTGTGCTGCGGGTTTCTCTCCTGTGAGTAATCTCTGAGCAGATGTCATCTGTGTGGAGATGGGCTGATCTCCGGCAACTAACTGCGGTTCGCGTGTGCGAAATATGTGTTGGCGATTACGTCTATACACTTTGTGTCCTGCGGAGGCTATGTTATAGCTCCGGGGAGTATCTGACCTCTTACACTTGACGATCCCAAGTCTCCAGGTACCTTTGGGACATCGGAATCTGACGATATCACCCTCTTTGAGGTCTGGCTTTGGCTTGCCAGCTTTCTGGTCATAATAAAACTTCTGCTTTCTTTGGCGCTTCACCAGACTGTTGTGTATCGATTCAGCCACTGCAGGCTTGAGTAGAGATTCTTTCATTGGAAGCCGCGATCTGAGCCTCCTGCTCATGATGAGCTGAGCTGGTGATTTGCCAACTCCATCTAATTCAGTGTTTCTGTAATTGAGCAATGCCAAGTAAGGATCGCCACCTTCCTCAGTTTCCAACTTTTTGAACATATCCTTCACAGTTTGCACTGTCCTCTCTATTTGTCCATTGGACTGGGAATGTCCGGGTGAAATGGTAGTATGCTTAAATTCCCACTGGTCTGCGAAACGTGCGAATTCACTGCTAGCATACTGTGGTCCGTTATCACTCACTACTTCATCTGGAATGCCATGTCTGGCGAACATAGACTTCAATGCGTTTATCATGGAACTACTTGACTGATCGTTCAGTCGACTCATCTCTGGATACTTTGAGAAGTAATCCACACACAACATGTATTCCTGATTCTTATAGTGAATCAAGTCGGTGCCAACCTTGGCCCATGGACGATCTGGAATGTCATGAGATATCATAGGCTCACTGGGCTGACTTTTGCGGTTCTCCTGACATGTACCACAAGTTCCAACAATGTTCTCAATTTGTGCATTGATGCCTGGCCAAAATACTGCATCTCTGGCCCTGGCTTTGCATTTCACAACGCCCTGATGAGATTCATGAATGCGTGACAATACTTCTGATCTCAAACTGGCTGGAATGATGATCCTTTCTCCCTTGTAGAGAATGCCATCTCTGTAAGTGATCAGATCTCGGTACTGGAAGTATGGACGGACTTCATGTGGTACCAGACGGCTTTCATCTGGCCATCCAGACATCACTACATCAATCAGGCACTGTAAAGTCTGATCACATGCTGTTGCTTCCTTGAACTTCATGTGTAGACTTGGAGCTATCTCCACCACATTGACATCAATGGTGGTATCAAACAGATCATTAGGAGTTGTCTCTGGCAAGTAAGCTCTGGATAAAGTGTCCGCGAGAAACATTTCCTTGCCTGGTCGGTACACAAGGTGCAAGTCATATCTCAGTAATCTCATACGCATACCCTGTAACCTCTGAGAGAGCATGTGTAGTGGCTTCTGCATGATAGAGATCAAAGGCTTATGGTCAGTTTCCACAATCACAGACTTCGAAAAAATATAATCGTGGAATTTCTTGCAGGCAAAACAAACAGCCAGCATCTCTTTCTCTATCACAGCATATCTGGATTGGGTCTCATCCAGCGCCTTGGATCCATACGCGATCGGGTGACCTTCCTGTACCAACACTGCACCCAGACCAGATTTGCTCGCATCAGTTTGCATCATCACTGGCTTGTGTACGTCATAAAACTGTAAAACAGGTGCCTGTGTGACAAGTGCTTTCAACCTCTGGAAGGCATCTTCCTGCGCCTTGTCCCAGTGCCACTCAATCTTGGACTCGAGCAGCACACGCAGCGGCTTGGCTTCATGGGACAGATTTGGGATGAACTTGTGTAGGTATCCGACAAGTCCAACAAACCTGTGTACTTCTTCTGCTTTGGTTGGTCTCGGCATATCCAGTACAGCCCTAACTCTCTCCGGACTTGGTTTCAGTCCCTGTCTGGATATCACATGACCAACGTATGCGACTTCTGGCATCGCAATCTTTGTCTTTTTGCGATTCAACTTGAGACCACTCTCACGACACCTCTGTAACATCCTGCGTAAAGCAATATCATGATCAGCTGTGGTGACACCATGAACCAACAGGTCGTCAACCACTAATTTCACACCATCCAAGTCACCAAATATATCTAACATTGTCTGGTTGAACAAATCACTACTCACATTAAGACCAAATGGCAGTCTGAGAAAACGATAACGACCCCAAGGTGTGTTGAATGTGGTGAGTAGCGAACTCTCATGATCAAGTTCCATCTGCCAAAATCCAGAGTCAGCATCAAGGACTGAGAACAAAGAAGCTCCTGGTATACATGCTGATACCTCCTCTACAGTCTGCATTGGGTGATGTGGACGCTTCAAAGCCTTGTTCAATTTAGTCGGGTCCAGACACACCCTGACTTTTCCATTGGATTTCCTGACAACAGTCATACTACTGACCCATGGTGTGGGCTCACTTTGTTTAGTGATCACATTCAGACGCTCCATGCGATCCAGTTCCGCTTTGACCGGTTCACGCAAAGCATATGGGATCCTTCGCGGAGGATCTACTGATGGTGGAACAGAGGGATCCACTTCTATGTGGCAATTAGAAGTGACACATCCAATTTCACAGTTGAAAACATCCTGGTATTCATCCAGAATTGTGTTTTGACTCCGGACATCATCCAGATGTTCAGACACTGAGAGTATACGCTTGATCAAGCCTAACTGTTGGCATGAGTCTCTTCCGAGGATCGGTTCAACATTCTCGACGACTTGAAATGTCAATTCATGGCCATTTACTTTCAGGGTTAACTGACCAATAGGCTTTATGTCATGTTTGGAAAATGACATAAGTTTCACACGGGAAGTTTTCAGCGACTGAGACAAACCCAACTGTTGCACTACAGAATACGGGAGCACATCCGCCTCAGATCCGGTATCGAGCTTAAACTTCACACCTTGACCTTGGATGAACAAGGTTTCTGTCCATGGAGATTTGTGTGGACTGTCAATTGTGATTTCCCCGACAAACAACGTGTCATAATCATCTACCTCTTCCGGGTCATTTACTATTTCCACCTCATGCACACGTCTATGACCCCTTCCACGACCACCATAGCCATGACTCCTATGACTACCACGGTGACCACGGTTACCCTGGTGACGATATTTACTTGAAGTTGAGCGACACATGTGTTTGAAGTGACCAGTCTTGTTACATGCATGACAAGACTTTCCTGCAGCAGGACAGTGACCCTGTGCATGTCTGGTGCCGCAGTTTCCACATGACTCATGGAAACTAGCACTCTGCTGAGCTCTCGGGGGGTGAGATTTACTGGGTGGGGCTTTCACACGTGCTTTCACAGTGTCAACTTGTGATACCTGATTTAGCTGATCAGGCGTGATTTCAGCCAATCTACATAAGTCTGTGCATTTCTGCAGGGTGAGATCTGCAGTCTGTAACAACTTTTCCCTGAGTTTTGAATCATTAATTCCACATACTATGCGGTCTTTTAGCAAAGAATCTTTCAAGTCACCATATGCACAATCTTTCACTTTACTTTGCAGCCTGGTCAGATAACAGTCAAATGATTCACCAGCCTTTTGGTTGCATGTGTTGAACTCATATCTAACAACTGTAATATTGACTGTCCCTTTGCAAAAATCCCTAAATTTCTTTGTGAGTGGTTTGATTTTGTCTTTGTCTTCCGGTGTAAAAGTCATATTGGAAAACACCTGCTGGGCTTCTGGCCCAGCCACATGTAGAAAAAGAGCACATTGTGCTGCCTGATCTTTGACACTAAAACCACTTGCAATATTGTAGAAGTCAAAGGCCCTAATCCATTCATCAAAGTTCTGGGCCACCTTACCAACCATCTTAAGTGGTGGTGGTTGCTTGAGACCACTCATTTTTGGCAAATATCCCACTTCTGACACCATATAATATACAGACAAACTACTCAGAGGCCATGTTGGATGTTGATTGGGACTTTATTGATAGCTGCATTCTGATTGGTCGATAATCAGATCATGACAAGTCATGCATATACATTACATCAGTCACATTTGCACCGGGCGCCGGCCGGGATGTAAACATCGGCCGACTTCCCAGTCTGCCGGGCACCGGGGAGTTTATCATAAACAATCTGAAATATGTCGTAGCTGTGGTCACATTATTAAAGGGCACCGCACGACACGTGCAAGACTGAATGGCACAGACATCTGCAGGATATCTTAAAGACGTCTAGATCATTGACAGACGTCTGTCAGATATCCTAAAGACGTCTGTCTCATTTGACAGACGTCTGAAGGACATCCTAAAGACGTCTATGATATATAGCAGGGAGCCCGTGGGATCATCTGACGATGGTCTGTGAACACATGAAATAAAATTAATCCTATTTTCACCGCACGATGCCACCGGCAGCCCTAAGATAATCTGCCGATGTCCCTGCGGGACACTGCCGGGACCCTGCCGTGCATTTTAAGATGATATTTGCTGATAAGACATCGGGGAAACGCCGGCAACTTTTATGTTCCAGATAAAAGTTCCCGATGACCCGCCCGACGTCTTAAAGATGCCCAATTGTGGCCGATGATCTCCCGGTGCCCGCACGGCAATCTGAAATGCCTGCCGATTTTGTAAAAAATACCCATCGGCCGGGCATCTTTACTGAAATCGGCGCAAATGTGACTGAGGCATTACAAAGGCCTGTTTGTTCAATTGTGTTAGTCTACTGGTACAAGTCTAACACCCTTATAGACCACAAAAAGAGGTCACATGCTTGTAAACATGAACTGCACAGTACTTAGCACATTCAGCAAAACATGATAATCATGGCAGGAGTATTTTGATTCATTTCATTTCCATGACAACGCTTGTTTGTATCATAGTTTTGTGATCACATATCATTTAAACATATCCCTAATCTCTATTGCCTGTGGCATGAAACATGAAAGCTATTAAGTTGATCAAATGTGCCTTACAGTACTTCTGAAATTCATTTTTAGTAAAAGGAACCTCATTTTCTTGAACATCACATTGCTTATATTTGAGTTTTTGTATTTAATACCAATGACTGCTTGTATATTAGAGATCAAGAGGTTTTACAAAGCAGTCAATTTGCCTCTTCACTCCAATATTTATTCACTATCCCTTTATTTATTAAGAATATCTCTGATTTTTTACCCATGAATCGTTGAGTGAAGCTTGACTGGACAAACTGGAAGAGTGGGAACCCGCCGACTGGGTCTGATTTATACTGCGCCGCGATGACGTCAGAGGGGACCTGGGAGGCCCTGGTGTGTGCCTCGGCCAGGAGGAACTCCGTCATCTGCCAAAAAGGAACAGGTGCCTGGAATCATTAACGTCTTATTATCATTTTGAACCTTATCATCTCATTTCACAAAACAAAATACCTTGCATCATGTGTTTTAACATAAGAAAAACCACCTGACTTGTAGAGGAATTACTCTGGTGAATAGATGATATCAGGAATATGAAGAAGCTTAGAAAATGTGACCCTCTTGAGGACATAACAAGTCATGATATCAGCATGTTTCCTCTCATTATTTGTAGGTTTGCCAAAGATTTTGATGTGGGATCGCACATCCATCACAGCCCTGGATCCGGGCGTCTTACAGGACTCCAGTGCTGCCACGTCCATACATATCACTTCGACCAGCACGGCTCTCAGAATCCCCATCTATGCTGACAATGAGATGTTTGACATCACGCTCTATGGCACGGGCATCAACTGCACAAGTACAAACTATTTGTCACATACATATAACTGCCAGTGTATATGAAGCTCTGGAAGTATCATTCGTGCTTCGCACTGAACCTTAAAGCTAGCTAGCACTTCGCCTTCGCTATTTTCGTCCTTCTACTTCGCTATTTTCGAACTTCTCCAGAGCTTATGAAGCTCTGGAGGTATCATTCATGCCTCGCACTTCGCTTTTCAAGCTTTGCTATATTCGTACTTCTACTTCGCCATATTCGCATTTCTACTTTGCTGTATTCGCATTTCCACTTTGCTTTTTCGCCCTTCTACTTCGCTATTTTCGCATTTCTACTTTGTTATTTTCGGCCTTCGTCTTCTAATTTTCTCCGTTCGCCTTTACCAGCTTTATATACTACAGTAAGCTGCTCACTATGAAGCTCTGGAGGTATCATTCGTGCCTCGCACTTCGCTTTTCAAGCTTCGCTATATTCGTACTTCTACTTCGCCATATTCGCATTTCTACTTCGCTGTATTCGCATTTCCACTTTGCTTTTTCGCCCTTCTATTTCGCTATTTTCGCATTTCTACTTTGTTATTTTCGGCCTTCGTCTTCTAATCTTCTCCCTTCGCCTTTAGCAAACTTTATATACTACAGTAAGCTGCTCACTGATAACAAAGGCAAAGGGCGAAGATAGCGAAGTAGAAGGGCGAAAATAGAGAAGTAGAAGGGCGAAGTTAGGGGCGAAGTACGAAGCACGAATGATACCTCCAGAGCTTCATAGCTCACTGATTGGCTACTTGGCAATGCAATACGAAGTGCGAAGATAAGAAAGGCGAAGATAGCAAAGGCGAGGGGGGAAGATAATGAAGGCAAAGGGCGAAGATAGCGAAGTAGAAGGGCGAAAATAGCGAAGTAGAAGGGCGAAGTTAAGGGCGAAGTACGAAGCATGAATGATACCTCCATAGCTCCACAAGAGCTTCACAGTTACAATATAAAGCTAACGGCGAAGAGAGAAGATTAGAAGACGAAGGGCGAAAATAACAAAGTAGAAGTGCGAAAATGACGAAGTAGAAGGGCGACAAAGCAAAGTAGAAATGTGAATATAGCGAAGTAGAAGTACGAATATGGCGAAGTAGAAGTGTGAATATGGCGAAGTAGAAGTGTGAATATAGCGAAGGTGAAAAGGGATACCTCCAGAGCTTCATAAGGTGTTTTAATTTGTTTGGCAATCATAAATGTGTCCTTGTTGTCTTCCTCGATAAGTGGATGTAAAAGTATTTGCCACCTCAACAGCGTTTACCACTCAAACATATTAAGGGTTTCATTTCTGATGTTTAATTACTTTTTAACAGATTCATCTGTTGACTACGGTTTGAAGATGTTCGTACCTACTACAGCATTCAAGGATGCATCAGACTTCTGCGGTTACTACAAATTTTGTGCACTTTCCAATAAGGTAGGGGACACTGAGTGCACATTCACTTGTGAGTGTTTGCGAACACCATTTACTGGTGCGTACATCCGGATCTACTCACCGATAGGGGAGCCACCATCGCCATTGCAACTTCACATCACCGGTATATCCAAGCTGTATGAAGACAGTGAGTATAAGCTTTCATTTTAGCCTGATTGTAAATAATATAATATAAAATTAACCAGTTTATGGGAACTTTGGGTGGGTAAATCTTTACAGGAGGGGTGATATTGTATTATTCCTCACATGTACATCATATTTCTTCATCAAACTGTCATGCTCAATCCTATTATCTCTAGTTACTCAGCAAAACTTTCTCTCATATACCACCGTGCGTCCTGAATGAGGACCATGCTCCTAAATGCTCCGGCAGGAAGTGACCTATAAGTTCACAATAGCTCATTTGCATGAACCGATTATAACTGGTTCATGCAAATGAGCTATTGTGAACTTATAGGTCACTTCCTGCCGGAGCGTTTAGGAGCATGGTCCTCATTCAGGACGCACGGTGCTGTATCAGTTGTTATATACCCCCCCCCATATATAACTGTGCTATGAATGTACACATAACGTGTTGGACACGAAATATAAAGTTTCCATGAAGTTGCCATGAGCTTGATATGAAGTTGACACGAGGTTGTCATGAAGTTGGCAGGAGGTTGTCATGAAGTTGGCAGGAGGTTGTCATGAAGTTGGCAGGAGGTTGTCATGAAGTTGCCAGGAGGTTGTCATGAAGTTGCCATGAGCTTGCCATGAAGTTGACACGAGGTTGTCATGAAGTTGGCAGGAGGTTGTCATGAAGTTGGCAGGAGGTTGTCATGAAGTTGCCATGAGCTTGCCATGAAGTTGACACGAGGTTGTCATGAAGTTGGCAGGAGGTTGTCATGAAGTTGGCAG
Source organism: Amphiduros pacificus (assembly GCA_949316495.1). Classification (NCBI taxonomy): domain Eukaryota; kingdom Metazoa; phylum Annelida; class Polychaeta; order Phyllodocida; family Hesionidae; genus Amphiduros; species Amphiduros pacificus. The sequence continues at coordinate 1,549,488 of OX439002.1, forward strand.
GAGGTTGTCATGAAGTTGGCAGGAGGTTGTCATGAAGTTGGCAGGATGTTGCCATGAAGTTGACACGAGGTTGTCATAAAGTTGGCAGGAGGTTGCCATAAAGTTTGCAGAAGTTGGCAGGAGGTTGTCATGAAGTTGCCATGAGCTTGCCATGAAGTTGGCAGGAGGTTGTCATTAAGTTGGCAGGAGGTTGTCATGAAGTTGCCATGAGCTTGCCATGAAGTTGGCAGGAGGTTGTCATGAAGTTGGCAGGAGGTTGCCATGAAATTGGCAGAAGTTGGCAGGAGGTTTCCATGAGGTTGGCAGGAGGTTGTCATGAAGTTGGCAGGAGGTTGTCATGAAGTTGGCAGGAGGTTGTCATGAAGTTGGCAGGAGGTTGTCATGAAGTTGGCATGAGCTTGCAATGAAGTTGACACGAGGTTGTCATGAAGTTGGCAGGAGGTTGTCATGAAGTTGCCATGAGCTTGCCATGAAGTTGGCAGGAGGTTGTCATGAAGTTGGCAGGAGGTTGCCATGGAATTGGCAGAAGTTGGCAGGAGGTTTCAATGAGGTTGGCAGGAGGTTGTCATGAAGTTGGCAGGAGGTTGTCATGAAGTTGACACGAGGTTGCCATGAGGTTGCCATGAGGTTGCCATGAGGTTGCCATGATCGTTTTAAGGAAAGAATGGGTTTACAGGAAACAATTGACGCCCTATGATCTTTGTTATTTTCAGCAGATATTTCTGATACTGTGCTTGATGTTAACTAATGTGAAATGGATTTTTATATCTTTTGTTCTTTATTCAAGTTCCTGTAAGTAGTCCATGCACTAATGGACAACTTGGGATGACGCCATCAGGATTCGATGACAATTATGATGACTCAACTCTGTTCCAATCAAAAGGCTTACCCAGTGCCCTGAGATTCAATGAGGGTCCAACTGGACTTATCGGGTAAATAGTGACTACTGTTCATGTGACTGCATCTTTTTTTTGTCTGCCTTAAACATACATTTCGCATTATTTTAATCATAAATTATATGCTGATGCCCGAGAACTATATGTATATGTATGTTGATCATTGCCTTTTGTCCATTATTTTGTTTTTGTTTTTGTTTTGTTTTTTTGCAAATGGATAAGATACAAAAATAAAGTAAAATGTATTTATACAGAAAACAAATATGGCATCAAAATATTTGGCTTAAGTTTGAGCAATGACATAAGAAAAGAAATGGAACATAGTGGCAATTTCAATTTTCAAACAATGCTGTGACTCCAAGTTTTCTACGGGCAAGATTGCTCACTCTACATTTTGCCTGGATCCACATTCCAAAATATAAATTGACTGTACCTATTCAAGAATCACTAGAAATGGGAGACATTGAACATGAAATGGGTAGTACAAAACTTCCTATTGCAGTGGGTACACGGTGTCACTTCCACTCAGCATAAATGGCGCCAAAAATAGAACACATTCTCCAATTTATATACATATTCAAGAGCTAATTTTAGCACCTTGCTGTTAATGAAGAAAGAAATAAAATATATGAAAATTTGCACAAAGAAATCAGCTTTTCAATGAAGTAATCCATTTGTCTCTACATTTAATACATTTCTTGTCAACTGATGTTTTTTCTATCACAAATTTAGCACATTTTCACATACTTTGATAGTTTAATATCATTTTATATGTATCATTATGATTAGAGCAGCTTATTGGGGATTATTTTCTGAAAATACACTTATATTTTGTATGTATGAAAAGATTTCATTGGATCAATTTAAAGTCCGTAAATTTTCATATTTTGTACACCTACCACATTCAATCTATTTCTAACCAAATATAGCTTGTTAACAAATCTCAAAATTGACGGACTTTATTTTCATTTTATTTTCAGCATTAAAGTTTTTTACTATGCGGTATGATATGTACTTTCATAATTTAACCAACAATAAGATGTTATTATAGATATTATCTCAAAATAGCTCGGCATATCATGATTTCCTCTAATTTCCTTTGCAGATTGGTTCAAAATTAAAAATTGTTCTAATATTTTAATTCTGAACGGATTTTGATGAATAAAGACTCTATGAGCTCATTTTTGAAAGATGCAGATGATTGAATATTGAAATTTATAGTGAAATCCATGGAAATAGGAGTTTCATTTTCAAAGTCATTCAAAGGTCACTTCAAGGTCACCAGCAATATTTTAAAAGATAGCCTGCAAAGGTCCATATTCAGTCATGTATCATTTGTGGATGTGTCCCATGCAGTAAAAACGTTATATGCCTATGTCTGTCATTTCTACTGATGAGGTGTTAACAATTCATCAACCCTTAAAACATAACTGCAAACAATGCTCATTCTTAAATACATTCAATCAGATTGGTATAATATTTATTCCATGACAATATTCAAGATCTTCAAAATGTGGATCAGTCAGGATGGAAATCAACAGGTCACATGTCACCTGTATGAGCATTTCTCTGTTTTTCAGTGAGATCAGCCAACGTGCAAAGATCACCTCTTGGAAATGGTGTCAATGCCTCCAAAATAGTTCTCAAGTTTCACAGTTTAAACACTATTAACGATATATAATTAGACTTTCTATATGGAAAAAAAATATCCAATATAGCAATCATTACTTAATTTGTCAAATAAAACCACAATTTAAATAAAGAAATATGTGTAGTAATAATGCTCAGATGTGTGTGCAGTGATTTTCCCACTACTTCAAACATGCGAAAGTGACAGCTCACAATTTTAATCTCTACTGCTGGTACCCCGAGACTTTCTTCTGTTTGTAAGGTACATTTTGGCTTAGGGAAAAACATGTAATGCGTCATGCAGAGCGTCATGCAGTGCGTCATGCAGAGCGTTATGCAGTGTTCACATGTAAACATCAGTTTTGTGATGTTTTCACGGTCAAACTTTCAATTTGGCACCAAAGTTACACTTGCGAACTATGGGAAACCTATCCGTCACCCTATGCGTCAGATTTTCATTCGCTACCCTATGCGAAAGGCTATGCATCAGTTTGCTTACGGACATCATAACGGACAGCAATACGCATGCATGAAAACACCATCCTATTTAAAACACTGCTACACACTAAATTGTACAAAAATTTGTTAAATTATGTGATGATTTGGATGTGATTTTAATGCTTTTTATTAGATTTCAAGAAATCGTTTTTTAACAGAATCATCCAGATTGGTTCAGATTTTATGTAGAACAATGGTTTGACGTCATACCATCCTGCTATGCTGCGATTTTAGTCCGGCACCGTTCAGAGCTCTCCCACCCCTGTCAGTAGTTTACAGAGCTCTCCCACCCCTGTTAGTAGTTTCCAGAGCTCTCCCACCCCTGTCAGTAGTTTCCAGACCTCTCCCACCCCTGTCAGTAGTTTCCAGACCTCTCCCACCCCTGTCAGTAGTTTCCACAGCTCTCCCACCCCTGTCAGTAGTTTCCAGACCTTTCCCACCCCTGTCAGTAGTTTACAGAGCTCTCCCACCCCTGTCAGTAGTTTCCAGACCTCTCCCACCCCTGTCAGTAGTTTCCAGACCTCTCCCACCCCTGTCAGTAGTTTCCAGACCTCTCCCACCCCTGTCAGTAGTTTCCAGACCTCTCCCACCCCTGTCAGTAGTTTCCAGACCTCTCCCTCCCCTGTCAGTATTTTCCAGACCTCTCCCACCCCTGTCAGTAGTTTCCAGACCTCTCCCTCCCCTGTCAGTAGTTTCCACAGCTCTCCCACTCCTGTCAGTAGTTTCCAGACCTCTCCCACCCCTGTCAGTAGTTTCCAGACCTCTCCCACCCCTGTCAGTAGTTTCCAGACCTCTCCCACCCCTGTCAGTAGTTTCCAGACCTCTCCCACCCCTGTCAGTAGTTTCCAGACCTCTCCCACCCCTGTCAGTAGTTTCCAGCAGTTTCAGAGAAGATTGAAATTGACAGACAGATGAAATGACGACAAGATTCTCGCCACTCAGTGCAGAAGCTATGCTGACGTAGACATAGTCAGCAGAGCTAAAATGAAGCTCTACCACATTTAACTCTGTGGACCGCTTTTAAAATTGAGAAAAATCATGCATGGATTTCAGTTTGTTTCAGATTTAAAAAAAGACGTATTTACGCTGAAATAAACGTTTATAATATTTGTACATGAAGAATGTATTTACCAGTGAGGAAAGTTAAATTCTAATTCATAAGATAAAGCCTTTCCTCAATTTTTTTTTTCAGATTCCAGGTGCGGTATGGGTCAGATTGGAGTCCTTGGCATGGCGGTAGTGACATTGGTACCTACGCTACTGTCGAGCTTGATGCGGATGAATTCATCACAGGATTCAATGCTCTCCACGGTCCTATGATCTCCCCACAGTTAGGGTTTCCATTTACTGTGTTACATACAATCACCTTTTACACAAACAAACGTGTCTATGGACCCTTTGGCAGCAGCATATTAGGATTACTGAAGGCATCCAGGGGAAAATATTTACTGTATTTTAAAGGTTATGGTGGTTGGTACATAGATAATATCATACCTTATTATGCCATATGTAACTAAACTCATCATACCTTATTATGCCATATGTAACTATACTCATCATACCTTATTATGCCATATATTACTGAACTCATCATACCTTATTATGCCATATGTTACTAATCCCATCATACCTTATTATGCCATATGTAACTAAACTCTTCATACCTTATTATGCCATATGTTACTAATCCCATCATACCTTATTATGCCATATGTAACTAAACTCTTCATACCTTATTATGCCATATGTCACTAAACTCATCATACCTTATTATGCCATATGTCACTAAACTCATCATACCTTATTATGCCATATGTAACTAAACTCATCATACCTTATTATGCCATATGTTACTAAACCCATCATACCTTATTATGCCATATGTAACTAAACTCATCATACCTTATTATGCCATATGTTACTAATCCCATCATACCTTATTATGCCATATGTAACTAAACTCATCATACCTTATTATGCCATATTTTACTGAACCCATCATACCTTATTATGCCATATGTAACTAAACCCATCATACCTTATTATGCCATATGTAACTATACTCATCATACCTTATTATGTCATATGTAACTATACTCATCATACCTCATTATGCCATATGTAACTATACTCATCATACCTTATTATGCCATATGTAACTAAACTCTTCATACCTTATTATGCCATATGTCACTAAACTCTTCATACCTTATTATGCCATATGTAACTAAACCCATCATACCTTATTATGCCATATGTAACTTAACCCATCATACCTTATTATGCCATATGTAACTTAACCCATCATACCTTATTATGCCGTATGTCACTAAACTCATCATACCTTATTATGCCATATGTGATAAAACCCATCATACCTTATTATGCCATATGTAATTAAACCCATCATACCTTATTATGCCATATGTAACTAAACTCATCATACCTCATTATGCCATATGTCACTAAACTCATCATACCTTATTATGCCATATGTAATTAAACCCATCATACCTTATTATGCCATATGTAATTAAACCCATCATACCTTATTATGCCATATGTTACTAAACCCATCATACCTTATTATGCCATATGTAATTAAACCCATCATACCTTATTATGCCATATGTTACTAAACCCATCATACCTTATTATGCCATATGTCACTAAACTCTTCATACCTTATTATGCCATATGTTACTAAACCCATCATACCTTATTATGCCATATGTAACTAAACTCATCATACCTTATTATGCCATATATTACTGAACTCTTCATACCTTATTATGCCATATGTAACTAAACTCATCATACCTTATTATGCCATATGTTACTAAACCCATCATACCTTATTATGCCATATGTAACTAAACTCATCATACCTTATTATGCCATATGTAATTAAACCCATCATACCTTATTATGCCATATGTTACTAAACCCATCATACCTTATTATGCCATATGTAACTAAACTCATCATACCTTATTATGCCATATGTAACTAAACACATCATACCTTATTATGCCATATGTAACTAAACTCATCATACCTTATTATGCCATATATTACTGAACTCTTCATACCTTATTATGCCATATGTAACTAAACTCATCATACCTTATTATGCCATATGTTACTAAACTCATCATACCTTATTATGCCATATATTACTGAACTCATCATACCTTATTATGCCATATATTACTGAACTCATCATACCTTATTATGCCATATATTACTGAACTCATCATACCTTATTATGCCATATATTACTGAACTCATCATACCTTATTATGCCATATGTAACTAAGCTAATCATACCTTATTATGCCATATGTAACTAAACTCATCATACCTTATTATGCCATATGTAATTAAACCCATCATACCTTATTATGCCATATGTTACTAAACCCATCATACCTTATTATGCCATATGTAACTAAACACATCATACCTTATTATGCCATATGTTACTGAACACATCATACCTTATTATGCCATATGTTACTAAACTCATCATACCTTATTAAACTCATCATACCTTATTATTCCGAGATTGAACTCATGATACAATTTCCCATATGAGCTGAGGTCCGTGCCTAAAGGGTTAACCCGTTGTCCTTGTAAATCTGTGACCGGGTCGGTTGGCATGTCAAGGACCTGCTACATGACAATTCAGTGTGGCAACACTATATCTGTTACAAGTAGGTCTCATCAATAAATGACTGAAATAATGTTGAAAGTGATACAAAACCCAAACAAACAAACCTTATTATGTCATATTTAACTAAACTCATCATACCTTATTATGCCATATATTACTAAACTCATCATACCTTATTATGCCATATGTAACTAAGCTCATCATACCTTATTATGCCATATGTTACTGAACTTATCATACCTTATTATGCCATATATTACTAAAACCATCATACCTTATTATGTCATATGTAACTAAACTCATCATACCGTATTATGCCATATGTAACTAAACTCATCATACCTTATTATGCCATATGTAACTAAACTCATCATACCTTATTATGCCATATATTACTAAACTCATCATACCTTATTATGCCATATGTTACTGAACTCATCATACCTTATTATGCCATATATTACTAAACCCATCATACCTTATTATGCCATATGTAACTATACTCATCATACCTTATTATGCCATATGTTACTGAACCCATCATATCTTATTATCATTGAAATGGCCGGCTTTGTCACACGTTTGAAGGCACAATACCTTTTTTAGCCACAGTTCGAAATGGCCAAGTTAAAAATATGTACTGTGTTTGAGGTTAACAATGATACTGATAAATATATTTATACAATTTATCTAAGCACTGTAATTTTCAATTAATGTATAACTTGGTTCTGATTGCAATTGGCTGGTACTATTATAATCCCCTTGACAAGATGGCTGCCACTGGCAAAAGATGATAACAAGTTCAGAATATTTGACCACAGTTAAAGCACTGATGTAATATCTCAAAATCTTTCTTTTCATGTTATATATATGTTCATATGACATTTTAAATTACTAATCCACAATTTGTGGAGGTTTCCCTCCCCTTTAAATAGAAGGTAGAAAATAAAAAACCTGAGCAGTTAAAAAATATCTTATTTTTTCTTCTTAATATATGTAATCAGTTTGGGTACCTCAACTGTGAAAATATGACAGTCCCATGGCCACGTGAAAACGGTTTTGATGGATAAGATAAACTGGAAAAAGAATACCACAAAGACCAGAGGAACCATTCCAAAGGATAATAAATACATTTCAAAAGCCCCAATCCTTTATCAAGATTTGTGATGTTGCCTAAAATGACAATCCTTCACCAACACCTTAAATCTCCATGTCATCCATGGGAAGACAAAAATGGAGCATTGATTTGATTTGATTTGATTTGATTTGATTTGATATGTTGGCCGCTCCACTTTTGTCTCGTGGGCACTCAGAGCTTACGCAGCATGGCTATCCAGCTAGAGAGGAGACCCAATACGCACTATCCCCAATCTGTGAATAGCACTCGTGATTTGATTTGATTTGAGAAGTTGGCTGCTCCACTTATGTCTCATGGGCACTCAGATCCTATGCATTATCTCCAATATGTGTGTAACACTCAAACTGATCACCCAGTGCAGGCCCCTACACTCATGAGCAGCTAACATATATAACTACACCCTACTACACTGACAACTTTATAACCAACACACTCCTCCTTCCATGGAGACTCCAGTCCCCCACACGCTAAAGGGAGTTCCAATATCCCTGTTAACCTAGGGGCTTCCAATATCCCCTATCTCACCTACCTCACAACTAGGGAAATCTACATCCCCTATGTGAAGACGTAATGAGCTGCCCACCCTTCATACCTATCCTATCTCCTGTCACACTTACTTTTAATTGTCAGATCAGTACTGCCTATCAACCTGATTCCCCACTACACTACATTTTATACATCAGCAATACATTTCCTCCAACCACCAGGCTCTAAAAACCTACAAATCACAATAGCAATTAATGGCTGCTAATAACTGGAACAAAATATTCCTGTCTTCATCTGCTGAAAATACAAGAAAAACTAAAGATTTTAGCACCCCACTTACCTTAAATTTCTTCCCCAAGACCAAACCCTAAGAACAATACAGTACAACCTTACTCTCCACTCATGATATACTCAGTCAATCCAAATGCCCAATTGTCGTCTGCTATTTCCCGCACTTTTGTCTCCTTGACCAATTCTTCTCTAAAATCCTAAACATCTGCTTTTATATTTATATGACATACACTGTAAATTTTATCCGAAGCTCCTTTGCAATAGTTTTTTTCTGGTCAACCAATAACGTGTAAATTCTTTCCATCACGTTTTGTGTCAGTGAACACTTCCAAAAACTGATCTTAGTAGATTGTAGTTGACTTTGAATCACAAAGATATCAGAAAATTGTAATTGTTTGAGGTTTTAACCTGATTAAGGCTGTCCTTGTGTGATTGCAGCCACTGCAGCTCTTTATTCCTGCATAATCAAGGTTTGTTCTGACTCCTGCTTATTAGCTCCCCAGTCTGTATTTGCCACAACAAGATGCAGGTCTTCTGGCCTTTCTTTTTCACACACTTAATGTGTGAAATGAAAGAAGAAATGTTGTTTCTTGAACAACAGGGATATTAGGCTTTATCTCATACTTGGTGCTTCAAGAGGGTGTTCTGCACCTATGAGATATTCTTTTGCAGATTACCCCTCTGCCGAACTACTTTCGCAGATCACCCCTCTGCCGAACTACTTTCGCAGATCACCCATGTGCCTAACTACTTTTGCAAATCATCCTTGATCCAAATGACGAGTGAGATCCTTCCACCAGAACCAACAAAAGAGATCTGTCAGGCTGAACACTGCATGAACCCATATTTATCTACCGCAGATGGTTTGTATACCAGACCAGTGTTAACATTGTAAAAAGTACAGATCTTCAGAAAAGAACATGTGACTGCAGTGTTCAGGCTGACAGATATCTCTCAAGTTGGTTCTGGTGGAAGGATCTCAATGCCCACCTCTCAATGACGTCATTACGTAGTAAAATATATGTTGCAATGACGTCATTGAGTGTGACGTCATTAAAAAGGGGGCGTAGCATTGTTTATGTTGTTTGACACACACAACATAGGTCCATACATGCTGCAATGTTTTCCTCTCTGTTTTGCTTTAAATAGATTGGAAATCAAACCAAAACCTTTATCTCATACCTATCTGTAGGAGTTAAGTATGAGATAAAGTCAAGAACATAGGTTCGTGCAGTGTTCAGGCTGGCAGATCTGTCTCGTTGGTTCTGGTGGAAGGATCTCACTCGTCCTTCGGACTCTTGAGATCCTTCCACATGTCTCTGCCAAACAACATAAACAATGCTACGCCCCCTTTTTAATGACGTCACACTCAATGACGTCATTACAACATATAATTTATTATGTTATGACGCCATTGAGAGGTGGGCATAGTGCCACTCTATATTGTGAGATCCTTCCACCAGAACCGACGTGAGAGATCTGTCAGCCTGAACACTGCACAAACCTATGTTCTTGCCCTAGTCCTTGGTATAAGTCAGGCTCTGGGTGGGCCACAGTTTATTACAAAAATTGCATTCAGGGAAAACAGAGAGCAACAATTTTATTGCCCTCAGGCGAAAACAGCAAAACCCTTTTCATCCCACCACTCCTGGATTCTGTTTAGTTTGTTGCCACTTCTACCTTCATGTCTACATGTCCTGTAACATCTACCTTCATGTCTACATGTCCTGTAACATCTACCTTCATGTCTACATGTCCTGTAACATCTACCTTCATGTCTACACGTCTCTGTCACTTCTACCTTCATGTCTCTGTCACATCTACCTTCATGTCTACATGTCCTGTAACATCTACATTCATGTCTACACGTCTCTGTCACTTCTACCTTCATGTCTCTGTCACATCTACCTTCATGTCTACATGTCCTGTAACATCTACCTTCATGTCTACACGTCTCTGTCACTTCTACCTTTATGTCTCTGTAACATCTGCCTTTATGCCTACATGTCCTGCCACATCTACCTTCATGTCTACATGTCCTGTAACATCTACCTTCATGTCTACATGTCTCTGTCACATCTACCTTCATGTCTACATGTCTCTGCCACTTCTACCTTCATGTCTACATGTCTCTGCCACATCTACCTTCATGTCTACATGTCTCTGCCACATCTTCCTTCATGTCTACACGTCTCTGCCACTTCTACCTTCATGTCTACATGTCTCTGTCACATCTACCTTCATGTCTACATGTCTCTGCCACTTCTACCTTCATGTCTACATGTCTCTGTCACTTCTACCTTCATGTCTACATGTCTCTGTCACATCTACCTTCATGTCTACATGTCTCTGCCACTTCTACCTTCATGTCTACATGTCTCTGTCACTTCTACCTTCATGTCTACATGTCTCTGCCACATCTACCTTCATGTCTACACGTCTCTGCCACTTCTACCTTCATGTCTACATGTCTCTGTCACATCTACCTTCATGTCTACACGTCTCTGTCACTTCTACCTTTATGTCTCTGCCACATCTACCTTCATGTCTACACGTCTCTGCCACATCTACCTTCATGTCTACACGTCTCTGCCACTTCTACCTTCATGTCTACATGTCTCTGTCACATCTATCTTCATGTCTACATGTCTCTGCCACTTCTACCTTCATGTCTACAAGTCTCTGTCACTTCTACCTTCATGTCTACATGTCTCTGTTACATCTACCTTCATGTCTACACGTCTCTGTCACATCTACCTTCATGTCTACACGTCTCTGTCACATCTACCTTCATGTCTACATGTCTCTGCCACATCTACCTTCATGTCTACATGTCTCTGCCACTTCTACCTTCATGTCTACATGTCTCTGTCACTTCTACCTTCATGTCTACATGTCTCTGCCACATCTACCTTCATGTCTACACGTCTCTGTCACATCTACCTTCATGTCCTGTCACATCTACCTTCATGTCTACATGTCTCTGCCACTTCTACCTTCATGTCTACATGTCTCTGTCACTTCTACCTTCATGTATACATGTCTCTGCCACTTCTACCTTCATGTCTACATGTCTCTGTCACATCTACCTTCATGTCTACATGTCTCTGCCACTTCTACCTTCATGGCTACATGTCTCTGTCACATCTACCTTCATGTCTACATGTCTCTGCCACTTCTACCATCATTTCTACATGTCTCTACCACATCTACCTTCATGTCTACATGTCTCTGCCACTTCTACCTTCATGTCTACATGTCTCTGCCACATCTACCTTCATGTCTACATGTCTCTGTCACATCTACCTTCATGTCTACATGTCTCTGTCACTTCTACCGTCATGTCTACATGTCTCTGTCACTTCTACCTTCATGTCTACACGTCTCTGTCACATCTACCTTCATGTCCTGTCACATCTACCTTCATGTCTACATGTCTCTGCCACTTCTACCTTCATGTCTACATGTCTCTGCCACATCTACCTTCATGTCTCCATGTCTCTGCCACTTCTACCTTCATGTCTACATGTCTCTGTCACATCTACCTTCATGTCTACATGTCTCTGCCACTTCTACCTTCATGTCTACACGTCTCTGTCACATCTACCTTCATGTCCTGTCACATCTACCTTCACGTCTACATGTCTCTGCCACTTCTACCTTCATGTCTACATGTCTCTGTCACATCTACCTTCATGTCTACATGTCTCTGTCACATCTACCTTCATGTCCTGTCACATCTATCTTCACGTCTACACGTCTCTGCCACTTCTACCTTCATGTCTACATGTCTGTCACTTCTACCTTCATGTCTACATGTCTCTGTCACATCTACCTTCATGTCCTGTCACATCTACACGTCTCTGCCACTTGTACCTTCATGTCTACATGTCTCTGTCACTTCTACCGTCATGTCTACATGTCTCTGCCACTTCTACCTTCATGTCTACACGTCTCTGTCACATCTACCTTCATGTCCTGCCACTTCTACCTTCATGTCTACATGTCTCTGTCACATCTACCTTCATGTCCTGTCACATCTACCTTCACGTCTACACGTCTCTGCCACTTCTACCTTCATGTCTACATGTTTCTGTCACATCTACCTTCATATCTACATGTCTCTGTCACATCTACCTTCATGTCTACATGTCTCTGCCACTTCTACCTTCATGTCTACATGTCTCTGTCACATCTACCTTCATGTCTACATGTCTCTGCCACTTCTACCTTCATGTCTACACGTCTCTGTCACATCTACCTTCATGTCCTGTCACATCTACCTTCACGTCTACATGTCTCTGCCACTTCTACCTTCATGTCTACATGTCTCTGTCACATCTACCTTCATGTCTACATGTCTCTGTCACATCTACCTTCATGTCCTGTCACATCTATCTTCACGTCTACACGTCTCTGCCACTTCTACCTTCATGTCTACATGTCTGTCACTTCTACCTTCATGTCTACATGTCTCTGTCACATCTACCTTCATGTCCTGTCACATCTACACGTCTCTGCCACTTGTACCTTCATGTCTACATGTTTCTGTCACATCTACCTTCATGTCTACATGTCTCTGTCACATCTACCTTCATGTCTACATGTCTCTGTCACATCTGCCTTCATGTCTACATGTCTCTGTCACATCTACCTTCATGTATACATGTTTCTGTCACATCTACCTTCATGTCTACATGTCTTTCACGTATACCTTCATGTCTACATGTCTCTGTCACATCTACCTTTATGTCTACATGTCCTGTCACATCTACTCTCATGTCTACACGTATCTGTCACATCTACCATCATGTCTACATGTCTTTGTCACATCTACCTTCATGTCTACATGTCTCTGCCACTTCTACCTTCATGTCTACATGTCTCTGTCACTTCTACCTTTATGTCTACATGTCTCTGCCACTTCTACCTTCATGTCTACACGTCTCTGCCACTTCTACCTTCATGTCTACATGTCTCTGTCACATCTGCCTTCATGCTGGGCTTCTGGTAGTGGACATTAAATATACAGCAATACCTTCAGGACTGTAGTGGGGAAGATCCGGAGATATGATCATATATCAGCGAAACTGAGAGAACTGCATTGGCTCATTGTCTAGATTTAATGTCAAGATCCTTTTGACTCCTGCTGACATAACTTAAAAGTTATCTAAAGCTTATGCTGAAAGCCAAAGAACTGTGCATACACTGCTTTTTTCGTAATATATTTAAACATTTCCTGCAAATTGCTAGATAAATAATAATTTTCAGTATTTAACCAGACATTAGGTTGAGAACAGTGAATATGTCAAGTATGTTTTATCCAATATAACAGCAGACTTCTTCATTACACATGCTCATCTCAAGAGGCTAAATTTAGAATAATAATAATAATAATAAAATTTGTATAGCGCTGATACCAGACAAGGTCTGTTCATAGGGCTGTGTTCAAGACATGTGTCCTGAAGAGATGAGTTTTCAGTCTATTCTTGAATGAGGAGACTGAAGTACTTGTCCTAATTTCAGTAGGCAAGGAGTTCCAAAGTCTAGGGCCGGCAGATGAAAAGGCCCTGTCACCCACTGTCCTTAGCCTGGTCTTAGGTACTTGTAGATGGGTGCCATCGTTGGATCTTAGACAGCGTTCCCCATCTTTGATTTGGAGTAGATCACGTAAGTAAGGCGGAGCCTTACCATTTAGGGCCTTCCAGGTTAGGAGAAGGATTTTAAAGTCTATTCTCGCATGTACAGGGAGCCAGTGCAATTCCTGTAGTTTTCCTGAAATTTCCTAATTTTTCCTACAACACGTGCTGCAGAGTTTTAGAGGTATTGCAGCTTCCTAATGTCAGTTTTAGGAAGACCAGCCAGCAGGCCATTACCGTAATCCAGAGTAGATGTAACAAAAGCATGGGTAAGTGTTACAGCAGTCTTCTCATCTAGACAATTCCAGAATGAGGCACTGGATGTTTCAGGTGTCTGAGAGTTTAGATTTTCAGAGGCAATTCACGGTTTTCTTCAATATTTTTTCAATGTTCTTAAAAAAAAAATTAAATACAAAAATTCCAAGTTTTGTGGGAAATAGTTAGGATTCATTTGCAAAGAGAATGACAGAAAATGTCCCCCTTTACTGCATGGGTGTCACCTTAGTCATGCCAACAGCAGTCAAGGCGATGAAAAAATGCCGAGGTCATCATTTAAACAAGGACTCGGGACCATTAACTTATACATAATCTTTATTTACAATGCATATAACTATTTATACAATATAACTTTGAAAGTATTATAAATGGAATATAAGTGTATAAGATTTGGTGGTAAAAGGGTAAAACATATCCCGATTTTATGATATATTTATATATACATGTACATATTTCAACATAATTAATCAACATGTCTTTTGCCAATAAAAAAAACATTCTCTCTGATTTCTTATCCTACATTTAATACACATCCAAGCACTGGTTTTATTTTAAATTATTTTTTGTCACCTTTAAATATATTCTTCTCACGTTGATATCAACTTCTCTATCTGGAGATATTTGCTTTAAAGAGACAACAAATTGTCACCAAGCACCGATATTCATGTATATTATATTGCACTTTAGTATGCATAATTACGTAATATATATTCAAAATGCCAGAAGTTTATTCCAGACGTTTATCTAGACATGGATAGATGCTTTGAGTAGAGGAGGTTTATGCTCTGGATTGCAGTGGCATTTTGGAGGCAAGGTCGGCATAAACTTTCATGTTGGATCCAGTTGATTTTCTTTTAACGTAGTCCAGGGTTCTTAACTGTAATAATGGAAATAATGAAAAGCATTAAATAGAAATATAGAGATTACAAAGCACTCACAACATAATGGACATGTAGCACATAATATAACACTAACAATAGTGAC